>CM053791.1:184218247-184723247 GCA_028749045.1 Cupressus sempervirens | reverse complement strand
GGGAGATCAATTTGGTGAATAACACATTACTCAATTCTAATGAAAGGTGGTGACCTTGTCAACAAAGAAGATTTTATTTTTAGACGAAAAGGAGGAGAAATAATAAAAGATTATTAATCAAAATTTGAGAGCAAAGCCAAAGTAAATAGGGACCCTAAAAGGGGACATTGCAAGTATGAAAATGTGGGTGCACAAATAAGGTATGCAAATTGTTTGACAAAACACTTCAAAGAAATGTGGTCATGTAAAATGCAACATTTGTGGAATATCCACAAAATGGAGAGTTGAGTCTGAGCACCATGGTTTGTGTTGTGTTTAATTCTAAAATAAATTTAGCTAGAATAAAATTGAGAATGTTCTCTGAAGAAAATGGTCTAACAAAAAATTGAATATAAATGAATGAATTTCAATGACATAATATTGTTAGGAATAATGAAGAGGTCAAGATAATGCTAAGTTATTAGAATAATGAGGCAATAAACTAGGAGTAAAGTATGTGGGGTCTAGTTCAAATGGGATTGTACACAAAATGCAGGTTCAATAATTACACAAGGTCATTAGATGATCAAAATGCACATCCTTTAAAGCCTCTCTTGTCATAGTTTTTTGGGATTCTTAAATACCAGTCATATGTGTACTATCAACTACCTTACCACTTTGCTAAAAATAAAAAATATTTGAGCATCAAATTAATAGTGTTTTAAAGCATGAAACAAAACCAATAAGTAAAACGTTTTCTTATAAGAAATAAATCCATTCAAAATCAAATGGATACAAATCAATATCCCACTTTAAAAAAAAAAAAAAAACAAACCTTTTAATAATTGAAATAAGCCCTAGCAATTACATATACTTATAAATCACACCAAAGCAACAATATTTGAAAAACCCAAAAATCTAGATATTAGATAAAAAAACACTTACATCTTTGAGAGCTTGTTAGGGGCTCGACCTATAACCTTAGCTACCTTGAGCAATGCCAAATCAACATTAAGCCCCCTCAACTAAGTCAATATATCTAACTTGCTCTTTCTACATAGGTCATGAACCTTAATCTTTGTAATCCATTACAAAATTAACTACATTCTAGGAAACCTTAAAAATCTATGGCAAAAATATGATGGAAATAGATAATGCCAACCAAACCTTGAGCTCTCTCAACTAAGTCAACATATCTAACTTGCTCTTTCTACATAAGTCATGAACCTTAATCCTTGCTATCCATTACAAAATTATTTCATTCTAGGAAACCTAAAATATCTATGAAAAAAAATAAAGAAAGGAATAGTGGAAGCTATTGGAACAAATGGTGATAGGAAAAGAAATTCTTTATTGATATTTCATGGCATCTCCTCACTTAAGAACCCTATGTTGGTAGTGGGCTAGTGTCCCTCATGAGGTTCATTACATAGATTAATCGCATCCCGTGTCTTCTATAAGTCTACTAGTTGTATTAGGCATTAACATGTTAATCTTTTGGTGCAACACAAATCTTAGCTTGTAACAAGTGGTATTAGAGCATGGTCACAAATTCAAATCTGTACGTGCCATGATGAATGACACTAGGAAGGGGATTGTTGGTATTAAGTCAACATTCTTCATAGGGTTTGTGGCATGACTTAACCACTTCTTATGTCTGATATAAGTCTAGTGGTTGTATCCTACATTAATAGGTTGATCTTTTGGTGTGACAACAATCCTAACTTGTAATACCTTAACAGCTTGCTATCTACAAAACAAGCATAAGAAAAAAGAACAACAAAAGATAAAATGGCAAAATGTGTAGTAGTCGACCATGATCCAAGCCAAATAGCTCAATCTAATAACAACCCTAAGAGTCTATGAAGAAAATCTAGAAACCATAAGACCCACAACCTCAAATTAAAGCTTCAAACTCATATGAAACTCAAACCTTAAAACTTTACTAGTTTGAAACAAGATGTCATACCCCTCATTGACGGAGACTAACAACTAGAAGATAAAAGTAAAAGAAGGAGAACCTGAGTTAGAAGGAAGAGGGGTGACTATGATAAGAGCGAATGGGGATGTTGTGTTTCCTACATATTAAAAAATGGTGGTTGAATCACTTAAAAATAATAACATCTAGCTATAATCAAGAAAAACCTAAAAATGAAGAAAAACCATAAAATAATTACATTTTGCACTCAACGCTCTGTCATGCTAAAAAGCAAACTCACAAAAAATTGTCCAGACTTACAATAATATTCTAAGAATAATTTGTGAAAACGATACCTATAAAGAGCTCATGTGGTTGTTGCATCTTCTCATGCTTGAAAAACTATGGTTGAAGCCTAGAAAAAGAATGACATAACTTGCAAGACCATCATATAGAGATGTACACTGGTATTAAATGATGGCTTAAATTATTTGCTACAACAATACTAATTAATTATTCTAATTAAATGAAATGTATACAGATAATATAATTTAACAATTATAAACTATAGCTCACATATACATTAAGAAAATTCTCAAATGCTATTTAATTAATTTAATTTAATTTTGAAATGCTATTTTTGATTAATTTAGTCTAATTTTGAAATGCTATCTTTGATCAATTTAATTTAATTCTCAAATGCTATCTTTATACTAATATTTAGTAAAGTCCAAATGATGAATAGTACCTAGATTGTTCATGACATAGGGCTCAATGTGTCGCTTTACCTTCCTCGTAGTGGATCCCATCTTTATCTTTAAAGCTCCAATGAGGTAGCCAAAGTTTGATTTGGACCCAAGCTTTTTATAATATTGATTTAGACAATTGATGTATTCTTCACTATGTCCCAAATAAAAATGACCCTTCCATAATTGAAGTATCATGGAATTAGCAACCGTGATTCCTTCCACACATCCATTTTGCTCCTCCCACTAGTTACACAAACACACATGAAGATCCAACTTCAAGGAGAGAATAAGAACAAGAAATAGTCTCAACTTTGTTCTCTTTCACTAAGAATATGATAAAAGTGGCCCACAAGAATCACCATCATTTTTATATGCACCCAATAATTATTATTTATAATAATTGTTGCACTAATCTTTGAACATCTAGTAAACTACTTTATACTATTTGGGTTGTGGTTCATGAATATGCTCCAGCTAGGAAGCTTTTCACACCCCTATAGATGTCGTAACAATACAACTAATTTCAAGAGGTACATTACCCCACAATTTTCCATCTAAGCAAAACTTTCAGTATGAGGTGACAGACTATTTACCCAAATCACATGGGTACAATTCCTCTGTTTCGTCAGATAATGCCTTGCTGTCAGCTATGAGATGGTCCAAAAAAATGCCTTCCTGGTTAAAAAAAACCATTGTCTGCCGAATCTCCATGAGAGGAGAAGCACTTTTTCCCGTAAAACAACAGAAATGAATAGGTTTGCTTGCATTGCATCGGTATTTGCTATTGTCCTCCATTAGAAAACGACATGCAAATATTAAAAGAAAAATGTCCTTGGGAAAATCACAACTATTAAAAATATACTGCAGACCTTGCTCATTCTATAATTTTTTAATTTTTACCAATGTGTTTCGTTATAATTTGACAGCTAAATCACCGCTCCTTTAGATCCAATCAGGGGTTTGGTCCTAATCCTGTGGATCGAATCATGAGCGTTGGATGCCTATTGACTAGTCATAGATAGGCTTCTCCTGTGGCAGATAGAGACCATTGGGTATGTGGGTATGCCATTCCTGACATTAGTATAAGTGGGTCAATGGCCTAACAATCCATAAGCTCCAACTGTGATTGTGGGTGGTGAGGGTATCATTTATTTTCTCTCTTTTGCTGCTGATACCTCACCGTTTTTGGGTTTTTCACCCACCTGAGAATTGGATCCATCCCATTCGCGGAGGAATTCTGGGGGTTCAGAGGGGTTATGATATTGTCGAAGGTAAAAAGACTCTCAGAATGCCGAAGTCAGGGCCCAAGTTTTCACGCCTGGACTCTTCTTCTACCGGTGGGTAGTATCAGAATCTTATCACATTCTATAAGGATGAATACCCAATTTTTCTTTTTTCTGTATTAGAAACATAGAATGAAATATATGTTTAGATACCATGGAAGTGGATTTGGACAAACATCAATGCAGAACCAGATGTTTATATTCATGCCGGAAGCTATTACACTTTTGTCCTGCACCACGGAATCCCAATGCATGCTAGACATTGTTTTCGTGTAATCTGTTTGGAGTTTATTCCATTTTTCGCTAAAACTCACTGCTTTGGATTTAAATTGTCATGGAGCAATAGATTCCTTTAATACCGTGTGTTTATGCGTTTTTGATATTGTAATGGTCATACAAAGATGGCATTGTAAACTAGACAAGAAAGAGGATCGTTGATGATACTACTGTGGAAAGTGATTTCTTGGGTTTACTGTCCTCTTCTGAAGTGTAATTATTCCTGGTGCAATGACATTACTTGCTGGCATCACTTAATAAAAAAATAATTAAGATATGTGGGTTGGCAGGCTTCCTATATATTTGCCTAATTTTGGTTTTCGCCACTTTTTATTCTTATTATTGCAGACCTACACCGTTACACCTGTTTTCTCAGGGGTATGGTGGAAAAGCTATAAGCAAATGACACGTCTATGCTCTCACATACTATTTACTATGTTGGACGACATGTCTCTGGAATTCACTTTTATGATCTTATACCTCTGTTTGCAGTGGTGATTTCTGAGTTCCATTAGGAGTGAGTATATACTGTTATAGTTTCTTGCAATAATACAGTTTGATGGAGATGTTAGTCGATGGGAATTAAGGGGATTTGCAGTCAAAATCACCTTGTATGTGCCCTGGTGCTATTTGCTGTGTCTAGGGTGGCTTAATGGTATATTGGCTTTGATTTCGTCACCCAGTTTTTCTCTCCCGAGTTCACAATCTTTTGGATTTGGGTATAAGCTATTAAAATACATGAATTCTTGCAGTGTTTTATTGCAGAGAAAATATTATCCCATGGAGAATTAGTGTGGACTTGCATGCTATTCAGTAACCTTTTCTGAAACTGAAATGTTTTGCTTCTTTGTCAAAGATATGGTTTAGCCCTGGCATCCTTATTTAATAATTTTTGCTAGCCATCATTTTTCATCTATTTCTATGGACTAATTTGCTAAAGTGCCCTTAAGTCAGTACACAAATTACACCATCCAGTAGATTACTAGTGAACTGCAGTATAGGATTGTGTACTACATAAACAGACCGATGAAAACCCCCTTGATATTCTTTTTGATGTTTTTTATTCAATACTTTTTCCAGGTTTTGTGAGGAGGAAGGATAGAAAGGCCGGGGAATGCATTTTTCAACAGCAATTTACTAATCAAATTAAAAAATATATTGAAATATTAACAAAAGAAAATTTTTAAAATGTAGAATTAAAGTGTATTTATTTTATAGAAAACAATCTGTCCAGAATGTCAGGTTTGGGACTTCCAAATGTCCCATGGAGCTGTTGGACAAATCACCAACATTTCCCTTTGGGATTCGTGGCGTGGTTTAACCACCTCTTCTGTTCTATAAGTTGTGTGGTTGTATTGGATGTTAATAGGTCGATCTTTAATGCAACGGATAACATGATGGCTAACAAGTGGTATTAGAGCTTGGTCACAAGTTCAAATCTCCTCGGGTAATGCTGAGGGGGCAGTTGTTGGACTAGCTGCCAATGTTTCCCTTTCAGGATGGGTGACATGACTTAACCGCCTTTTGTGTTCTATAAGTCGTGTGGTTGTATCGGATGTTAACATGTCGATCTTTTAGCGCAAAGGAAAACACGACTTCTAACAAGAGGTTCGTACATCCCAAAATTCAGTGGGACGTGACAGACATCCCTTGGGATCCATCTGGCCAAAATCTCTATTGGGGGAAAATGTCCAGGGATAGTATTATCACTGGAACATCCTGGATGCCTGTATAATCTGGAGAAAGTATTTTATGGAATTCTGTGATTTTCCTTGTTTTTCATTATTGCTTTCAGAAATTGATTAGAATTGGACCATTAATCTGCACTGTCACGATTTCTTCAATATTTTAGCCTACTATAGATATTATCCAATGCTGATTCATTCAGATTGGAATGTTTTGTAGCCTAGTAGGTTATATGGATGAGTAATCTTTTTGTGGACTGACTTGCGTTTCTTTTTAATCGAATATAGCTTTGGCCTTGCATGGCTACTTTGCGAGTCTTGTTATGTATACATTCTTTTCAAATTGACAGTGATTTTATATTGTTGCTTTGTATCTCTATACATAGTACCTTCTTTTTAGAGACATTAAGGGTTCCTAAAAGTGGCAGTTGTTTATTTTTCAAGTTGTCTGTTGTTTTCATAATTCCCTGAGGTCCTATATGTGTGTGGAGCCTTGCTCAAGAGAAGATACTAACATTTTCCTTGTTTCTTCTGGAAAGTAGAAAGTAAAGAAAGGAAATATTTTTCCATGCACAAAATGGGGTTGACTTGAGGAAATAATTAATGAGTACAGTGCTTTATAATGGGTGATTCAAGAGTAATCTTTGTAATTATAAATAGGACTTGCATTATGATTGTCGTGTTAATCTTTCCTGGTAATTTTTGGTATTAAAGCATCAAAATATAGACTTTCTATGACTGTGATGTGCACTGCAGCAAGCCTATAATCTAGAAAGCTTCATTTTATCAATATTTCATAAGTATGCTGAATATTGTATGTCATTCCATGTTTACTCTATACAAAGGGATTTACAACAATTCCATTTATTATTAATACAATGCTCAAACGTGATCCAGAATGCATTACTTGCATATAATACTTTTTTGAATGTTTACAAGCAATTATATTTACATATACAACTGACACCTCTTGTCTAACATGATTTGCGTGAGATCTGGTTAGCTGAAGCTAACCCCACTGTCAACATTTCTCGTGATGTCCATCTATTTAAATATATTCATTAACTCATTCACAATAGGGTCTTCAGTACAGCAGGATCTCTTTGGACAAGTTTAAAATTGTAAGTATGGTGTCCAGGACAGCCTATATGTTGTATTCAATACCATTTAAAACAGGCAATGTTACTGACATTCTTGTTTAAGATAGAGCATGGTGCAATCCAGCTAGCTGTATTTAGAACATGGTGCAATCCACTAGCTGTTGCAGGGAGTTGTCATGCACCCTCTGAAATCAAGTGAGTGATTTCCTACGATTAATTTTACTTGTTAAAGGTTGTAAAAACTGGGAGCAGTGCATGCTATTTCTTGTAGGTGAAAACTCCATTTGAAAGTAAAGCACAAAACAATTGTCAGGCTTTGTTATGCTACAACAATGAAGGATCTGCCATTGTAATTTACCTGCAGACCTAAGTGATCAGATCTCTGATTCTGCAATGTAAGTATTTTCGTTATTTTTGGATACCTTTTCAGTCTGCAACTATAGCTTAGTTTCCCGGATAATCATCTGTTGAAGGATATATAATTCAGTTGTCCAATAACCATGTATCTTACCTATATTCTCATCTTAACCATGTAACTTTTCTTCCTTTGAAACCTCAAATTCCCCCACTCCCCGGGTCTAACCACCCCCTCATCTAATTGTGCTGATGACTAGGCTAGAATCATTTTAAGCAACTAATGCTTTACAGTAACACTCCCTTTCTTCAACAAGGCTTTTAGTATAATGGAGTTACTGTCCACAATTCCAAATTTTGGAAACATAGATAGCTTGAATTGTGGAGATTGGAAACATGATGTAATATGTTAATAAAAGATTACTCTTATGACTTACAATTTGCCATGAGAAATCATGTTGATAAGTCTGAGTAGTGTCAATTGCTGTATGTGATGGTCTTGCAGTTGTTTGAAGTTGCAATTTGGAGATATTTTTTTTATATTATGCTTTCGCCAACCATAGTTATATTCTATTAGGAGTGATGCGGTCAAGCAGCCCATGGCCAAAATTCTTATCAGCAATGATTCCATCCTTGTGCAGCCAACTACATGCTAGGAGGTTCATGAATGGGAACCTAATGCGAATCAATAATGTTGTGAGTGGGCAGGAAATCAAAGAATATCGATCTCCAAAGTTCAAATCATCACTTTTCATTATAATCTACAAACTATAGATTATAGATAATAATGAGCTATAGTCTACATAACTATCAAGTCTCAAAATTCATGTGACCATGGGTATTCATTATTTGATCAACCTATGGCTATTACAAATGCATTAATAGTGGGCATTGTATTTATGCAAAATTAAGAATAGGTAGGCTCAGACAGGTAGATGGATTGCCATTCTCCATTTACCTTCTATACCCTGCTATAAAAAATCAAGTTCAATGATTTCGCGTCCCTTTTGATGGCCCATTGTTCCTTATCATGCTTAAGGGCTTAAGAACCCAGTGTCATAGACTATTGATGAGTGTAGTTTCTTCCATAGCCACTTTCTCAAGGGAATTGTCATGCTCTTTTTTCTCAGTCATACTAAGGAACAAGGAGAAAGCAATTCGGAGCATGCGAATATTTTGGAAAGACATTAAAATTGCTGATTATACTCTTTGGAAGATGCCTTCTTATCAACTTAGATATCCACCATCCATTTGTACAAGACACTAGTGACCAATTTATACAATTTTGAACTTATAGTAGTTAAACATATTATATTTACATTGTATCACTGAATGCTGGTGAGTATTAACATACCTTCAAAATGTTCAGTCATAACCCATTATTGGCATAAATAAACCACACTAGAACTAAGGGGTGGTTGGTAAGGATTACATCAAACTGTCCAGTCATGACACAAAAGTTCAAAACATATTTTTGGTATATTTATTACTCAAAACACATTTTTGGTATAAGTAGACCGTACGAGAGCCATACTCTTAGATGTATAGAGTCCTTGAAATGCTTGCTTCTGTGAAGTATAAATAGAGTTCTTGAGAACAAAGATAGCAGTGGCTTAAGGAAGATGCTCTTAACTTACTAATAAATTCCTATTATCTTGCTTGTCTGAGGTTTATCATTTACAATTCAAAGTTCAATAATCAGCTATAAGGGCAGTCCATAACAATCCACATTAACTGGCACCATCAGGCCTCTCATTCAGGCTTTAGTATGACTGAAAACAACCGTCTAAAGCAGTTGAACAATCATGGCTTTTATGACAGATAGGTATGAGGAATCCCCCATAGATTGTATACTCTTGGTTTGGATGATAATAGTCAGATTGCCAGGAGGGCTTCATCAACCTGAACAATCACTAGGTTGTGAAAAGTATCAAAGTATATTGCCAGATCAGTCAAGAGTTTAAATTTGGAGTAAAACCATGAAAACAGTTCGTCTAGGTCAAGTAATGCCTCACCCCCAATGGGAAACTGATACAGTTAATTTAGTTATATTTAATCAGTACAAACTACAAAGTAATATAAGAGTGATCCTTAGAGATAAGCTCCATGATCAGTAAAGAAGAATGAAGCAGAACATGCAATCATCCAAGTGCTTTTGTTTAAAGCAATTTGAAGGCAACATCTCCAAGGCTTCTAGTGACACTGGGACTGGAGTCTTCCATCTGGCTCTGCCTGGCAGTCGTTTAGAAAGAACTAGTTGGCTGCTATATGGTGAAAGTTTGTGGGATAGAATGTTGTGAGCAGTGCTCCATGTAGATGTGCCCCCACTCCCCAAAGAAAAAAACCTTGTGATCCTTTATGAGGACGTTTCCAAGGCTTGGGGGAAACATGCCCAGACAGCACCACCACATCCACTGGGGATGCTGCTGGGTCCCTTGCTATACAGCACATGCCATTACATACTGATTACAATCTTTAGCTTTGTGAAAACTAGTTTGCCTTTGATTGGGCACTTGTAAATATGTTATGCTGCAGATTTTATCTTGAAGAATTCAATTCACCTCAATTTGTATATCAGCCTCTCCCCTCCCCCACTCCTCAGCACTGCTACTCTGCTGCCATCCCCAAATTCAGGCCTTTGGTACCACTGTCCCCAACACCTATCCTCACATCCCTGCTTTCCCTTGTTGGGAAACTCTATGAAACTATGTTTGTAAGGGACATCTTGTGATACAATCATTACTTCATGTTGCAAGTATTTCTACAGAGAGAACAAGTAGGATCACTAGCAGAGTTACTGATGTAGGGCATTACTGGATCATTAGAGGGCTGAAAGTCAAAGACCAATTTTCTAAGGTTGTAACTCCTCAATCTGAGATCTGAGCAGTGATAAAAGTTGGAACTGCAATGGATTTTTAATACAAATGTCAATAAACCTTTGGAATACATGTAAGTCATGGTCTGATCCATTGTTGGAAAATTCGCCAAAGCCAAAAACTCGCTAAGGCCTAAAAAATAAATTCTGAGAAAACTCGACCAAGTTTTGGCAAAAACTTGGGAACTTAAAAATTGCTTAAACTTAATTAGAACAACATTTTTTTGAGAAAATTCAATGAAAAGATGCGTCCAATGAGTCAGTAAATGAGAACACAAAAGAAACAAGCTTAGTCTAGATATATTTAATCAGGAAGTGGGTACAAAATCACATTCTCTTGAGGAATACTGATGGCTGGAAGCAAAATAGTAAATAATATATGTATAACTAAAAGTAAATTCATCATTCCAATTATATCTTCCTCTTTCCAGCTTTAGTTAAAACTAAGGGAGAGGAAGTGCTAGACGGTCTAGTCCTGGAAGTCTGCACTGGGCATGACTGTGCCTTCTTGCTCGGTATGTTTGGCTCAGTTTGTGGCTTGTCCTCCATCATGGATGTAGCTCTGCTTCTAGTTTCTCCTGGCACTAATAATGACAGCTCATACAATTCAATGTTATCCAGTGTGACACCAAATTCATCCCCCTCATATACAGCCTGCCTCTCCAAATTATCGATGTCATCCTCATCAAAAACCTTGCTTCAAACCTGCCTCAAATCCACCTCAAATTGACAGAAATCGGTTTGCAAGGGTTTGGAAGACTATTTCCCCCCTCTAAGCAAAATACGAGTGAAGAAATGAGAAATGAAATTAATTTGGGTCATTTTTTGCCTTAAAAGTGTTGTTGAAAACTTCAACTTAGTTTTTAGCAAAAAGTCAAGAGTAACTGAGTTTTTGTTAGTTTTTGGCAAAAAATTGACAAGTACTCAACAAGTTTTTGGCAAAATTTTGGCGCGAGTAAAAGTCCTAAAAACTTTCTTAGCCAAAAAAAATCAGCCAGTTTTTAGAACTCGGAGAGTACTCTGCCAGTAGTACATCAATGGTCTGAGCTGATGCATGATTGACTGAGGTTCTTCACATCATAACAATGCCAACTGTGTTGATGGCTCAGAACTCAATTGTTTAATTAACTTAAAAGACATAATGGTGAAAATATATTAACTTAATGCTTATTTATTTATTTAACACTGTAATAAGGACATTGATTAATAATTTGATTGTCAAGGAATACCATTAACTACGTTAACATTCCCTACTTGACTTTATAATCTGGGCTATCTATATGATAAATCACAATTTACTATCAAATCATTCATCATGAGTATAAAATACAATGTGGATTGAAATGTTAATTGTTGTTAACTTTTTTGTGCATTTGTTCCTGAACCTCTTATCCAAGGCCTGTTATACCTCTAAATAACATTTACAATTGCAAAAGCTTAAGTATGAGCGTAGAGAATAGAGGTTTCCAACTGCATTTTTTAGAACGAAAATTTCAGTAGATGTAGAGGGGACGCATCTCTGTTGATGTGTGAAGATGTCACCGGCAAATGTAGCGGGAAGGTCTAGTTTCTATACATCATTTAGGTTATCAATTTTCCATGGAGCAAATCACAGTTTGCACAATAGGTCATCTACTTATCAAGATATTCGTAATACCGTAAAATACCAATTCAGTTTGGCTAGAGCTGGTGCACTGGATGGTATATATTGAACTTAAAAATTAAGTTAGCCATCAACATCTTGAGGTGATCTCTGAAGTGGGGACACAAACAGAATTTATTGACCAACCTCACATTTGTAATGTCATCCTGAGTCAGTTAACAGTCAATGATCACAAGGTCCTTTAATGCTTATGTAAATCGTATATATTTAATTGTATAAAGCATTTTATACAATGAAATAGTATTCCTTGTTCATTGCAATCACTGACATACTGAAATGCTTTCTATTACTGTACAGAGCAAGAAATCATACCCAAATAGCCTCCCAACAAGGCTGTGTGATGATGGATGGCTATAGTTATATTGAATTCTCATAAAATTTCTGTTAGAAAGTACATGGTTTTGGAAACCAGCAAAAGGTAATTAGCATCATGGTTTCAATACAGCAATAGGGATCTAAGACAGTAGACTTTCTTCATCCGTCCACCTTTAATGACACAAAATCACTGTGTCATCTCAAGGGTGAGCTACATCAATGGTACAGCCAATTACGTTTGCAATCATATAAATCAGTGACAAGTTGATATGAAGAATTCTGAATAATAAATGTTAAGCTTACGAAGTTCCATTCAGTGTTGATAGCATCCATTGTTGAAAACATCATGTTGTTGCTTAATCACCATCCCCAGAGCATCAATGGTCTCCTTGTCTGTTCATCTAAATGTCACATCCTTCCTTAATGAAAGGTAGCATACTGGGGGTCCAAACAAGAAAAGAGAAAACAATCTAAATGTAGTCCAGAATGACAATGATAGAGACAATTATTCTAATAATGTTTTTGAACCAAAAACTGTGATAGGGATGATTGTAACTGGTCTATTGCTATTCATATTGTGTAGGTAAACATTTCTACCCAAGTCATTAGGTAGCTCTATGCATATTAGCATTGCTTGGATTTGGAATTGACTTGACAAACATAAATATTTAAATGGATTTCAAGTTAGGATTAAATTGGGAAAAATTGGTGAACTTTGCAATGCTAAAATATTTATAAAAATTGTGAAAAAGAGTTTTTCTTTTCCTTCTCTTATTTCACGCCAAATAGTGTCTAGAGCCGTGTCTTTTCCCAAAAAATTGGGAATGGCAAGGCAACAACAGTTAAATAATAAATGATATTTAAAAAATTAGCTATGGAAAGTAAAAGAAATTTTAGCTCATCATTTATGTGGTAAACAATCTGACTGTCAATTGAACTAAAACTTCCAAATACTTGCATAAATGAAAATGATTTATATAATAGTAACCTCACTTAAATTACCATTAATTGGGGAAACCAGAACTAAAAATGTAAGCTAACAACTGAAGATTCAATAGGAAAAGGGCCAAGAAAAAAATACTTCTTTTCTATTTGGTACAGCTCAGATTTTTTTTTCTTGCTTGCTAAAATCTGGGCAGGCTTTGAAGGCCAATACCCTTGGTAAGTTCCCTGTTGTGATATGGTGGGATTAAGGCCTCTGATGCAAAGGCCATGGTGCACTCATTGCTATAAATTCTAGATCCATTTTTTATTGCTAGATTCCGAAGGCTGACCATTTATTTTTCTGTTTTTTTTCCATCTTTGATAGGACAAAAAAATGCAACAGATCATTATCAAATGTATCGAGCTTAAGTGACGATGTAGAACTTCACAGTATATTTGATTTGGAGACAACATAGACATTGTAGAAAAATGAAACTTAAAAGAGTTTAATTCTTATATCTAGTTGAAATTTAAGGTTTAAAATATTAAATCAACTGATATCTGAGTTAAAATAACTTTTTTTTGGATTTAAGATTAAAATAAAGAGGTCAGTGTAAATGTTACAGAGGAATTGTTGTGTAATGGATGTTATTGGGCTTAAACTATGCATAATAGGTGAGGGTGCATATGCATTCTATTTACATTTATTTGCATATGTGCTATAAGAACTAACACGTATGCTTGAACAAAGTGCATATTCTGTTCTACATACTGTAAGAAATTTGTTCAGTGCTTCCCTTGGGATTCGTTACAAGGGCTTAACTGCCTCCTATGTACCATAAGTTGAGTGGTTGTACTGGGCATTGACAGATTGGTTTTTTGGTGCAACAACAACCCCATTCTAACTAGTGGTATCAGAGCTTGGTCATGGGTTCGAATCCTCAGACCCTCGAGTAACGCTGAGGGGGAGTTTGTTAGAAATTTGTTCAGCGCTCCCCTCGGGATTTGTTACAAGGGCTTAACCACCTCTCATGTACTATAAGTTGAGTGGTTGTATTGGACATTGACAGATCGATCTTTTGGTGCAACAACAACCCCATTCTAACACATACATGCTACACTGCCTTGCAAAATGCCAAAATGAACTAGGAACATTCTTAAACAGGGTTCTCTTAGCTTGATAATAGAGTAGGCTTGTTGACACCAACACACGACCTAAATACATGGATTGCTCCACACTGAGGAGTATTGGATACACATAATCGAGGCCATATTCACTTGATAAAATAACATTACAATGGAAAACTAATCTTCAAAGCATATACATGGGAAAGCACAATATATTGAAAGAGTAAGAAGGGATAGAATGAGCACATCATGCGCTGTACACTGACTATGGAAGAGCTCACCATCTGTACACAGGTTCCAACAATGGTAAAGTGCAATGCCACCCTACAATGTGGAATCCTTAGGCCCACCCCACCACGTTGGCAGAAATAGTAATCTGCCACAAGCACAAGATACACACACAAGCAAGAAGTGGCTGATACACATGACAATCAATGCAATCAAATGTAAATAATCGCAATGAATGGAAAACAATCATCATGCAGACCAATGTTCCTAAACACGCTAACAATGATACACATCCACAATGAAGATATTGAGTGCAATCCATAGTCACCCAAACACCAATATTTTAAACACTCAAGACCAACGACAAACAAACAGGCGAACTAGAAAGACTACCACAATGGCCTCATTCTTGCTAGTCCTAGCACTACATGGGTGACATGCATATTAGCATGACCAAATGCTTCATGGTGAACAAATAAGGAAGCCCATAAATTTGTAATACCAAATTGCTACATGTGCGGGTAATCGACCAATTACTACATGCGCGAGCTTACACACAAACACAACATAGTAAGACCATACGCTACATGTATGGGCATGTTGTACTACAAGACCTATCATACATGGTGAAATTACAAAACATCAATAAACATCCTAAGCAATAACAGGAGGCCGATTCACTCCCAAGCACTCAAGGCATTAATCTTGAGAAAATGTCAAACCAAGGGAAAATAACAAGTTGCTTGACTGGTCACATTGCCAAGAGCACAAACTTTGATGGAATCTATTTAATCATCTCATTAGAACATGAGGAAGGCTCAAAAGACCCCAAAAGCATCAAAATCCCAAATTCTGGAAAAATATGTCAGTGCAAAAATCACCAGTTTAGAGGTAAAAGGGTAAGTTTGGATCACAATATCTAATTATCGAAATGTCCCCAATCCATTCTGTTTGTGCATCTCTACCACAACTATAGACATTCAAATCATGCCAAAGTTTGCAATAGACAAATCTGGATGGCAAACAAAACGATGCACCCATGAAAATGTCCAAAAACCAATCTAGAAACCAAGGTACGATATTAAAACCCATTTTCTCTTAAAGCCTATCTAACCCAAAAACTGAATAAGATATTAATTCCAATTTTGGGGAATAAAATAATGAACCCCATGACAAATTTTCCAATCAAAAACCTCATAATTCATGCAATTACAAGCAAGAATCAACTAAAAAAATGAGAAATGATGAAAATACAAGAAGTCCTACCTTTTACCAAGTTGCAGATACAGAAATGAGAAGAAAAAAAAAGTACTTTGCAAAATTGCAAATGAATCCATAGGAGTGGGTGCAATTGCTGTACGATTCCAATGAGCTACTACCTATGAGAATCTGACATGTGGATTGGTCACAATGAGCAAATTTTTTTTTTTCTTCAATGCAAATTGGAGCAAAACCCCAATTTCTCGAAAACTAAAGTGAGGGAATGAACTCTTTCTCGCAATATAAAGTCACTTTTTTAAAAAGGACTTTACAAAAATGACTTAAATAAATAAAAATAAACTATAAACGTTCAACTACGACATATTATCTGGCAATAAATTTAAATCCTCAACAATAAAAATCAGCATTTAACTCTATAAATTAAGTGTGACAGCTGCCAAAACTCTAAATGCACAAACACATGTACTGCTCTATCACAAAATGTATATGAAGTCTGGATTTAACCACGCTTGTTGGAGGTATCATATATATTAAAGGTACATCGTCTATGCAGGGATGATATTGGCTCAATAATGAATGACCGGTGAAACTATCTCCAGTGCCACTGCTGGGGATTACGAAACATTCAAAATTGTAGCTTAGGCAGAACAATGTCTGGTACCTGTTCATCAAAACATGCAAACACTTAGTGCAGTTGCTCACAATATAAATAGCTGAAGTGCAGACACACACATATACAGACACACGTGTGTGCCCACTCACACACATATATGACAAGTAATAACAAGCAGTGAAGATGAAACAAGACATCATATAGATATCGCAAGTAAGTGACTACGACTTCATTCCTCTTTATACAAGCACATCATGGATATATCATCATCTAATCCATATTACTGAAAATAAGTAAATTCCCTGAACATATTATAAGCCCTACAATATAACTTATAAAAGTAATTGAATTCATTAACACAACACCCGAATAATCTGCAACCATCAACAAAAGTGGCACACTATAACAGGAAATCAATGATAATCATTTTAATATATTAGTCCAATGTTCTTGATTGCAAAATACCCTAGATGTCATCAGAAAACATCATCATGCAGATATGATCAAAGCAGTAATAACAACGTAATCTAACACTAAATTCACAATGATACTGGTAACCATAATAATGTACTGAAATCAAATGTGTCACATAATGCCAATTCACATCATATGAATAGTCAAATAATAATAAGAATCTATCTCGGATCAAAATTTCACACAATAGAATGCAATCGTGGGAGGCACTTCTCATGATATTTCTCGAACATCTCCAATATTCTCCTATACACCGTCATCATGGCTTGATATGGATGCATTCCGTCTTAGGTATCATACTCTTAAAGAACTTTTCCTGAATGCTGTTTTCAAATTTCCTTTTGAATCGGCAACCTGTTGTGGTTATCAGCTTTGCATGCATCTGTTGTATATGGGCATATACATTCATCTTTCCTGTTTTCCTCTGCTACATGCAAATAATAGTATTTCCCATTCGCTAAAATCATTATATTCATCCGAGTAACATTGCTATCAAAAAGTCTCAGAAATCGCAGAAATTGTGCATCAAATAACACTAATAAGAGCCAAAGGCACATCTACCTTCAAATCTCAAAGATCCACGGTGGGAAAAACAGGGAAGAATTACATTGTATTAGTGTTTTAAAAGGCTATATCAATTGTAATTACTAATTATTCATGTGGGCTTGCAGTCAACCAGGTTGTTGGAGCTTGGAATTGACAACCATTTCTGGAATGGCAGAAGTTAGAAACTTAATGAGATCCAACATTCTAGAAGTTGGAAATCAGATTACCGTGTCTCAAAAAGTTTTAATAAACCAAAAGAAACAAGAAACTGGATGAAGAAATAATTTATAAACTTTGACTTACCAGACTAAGAATAAGAAATCTTTCACTCTGATCAAGTCTTCAGCCATATACAATTTTTTCTTCATTCTTGATTTTATGGCTTCAGGGTTGCCATATAATTCCCTGTCAATCATGTGAATGCATGTGTACATATTGGATATTGGGTACGAATATGGTACTCTTGGATATGGCATGGACACCATATCCAGACGCATTCATAAACTAGCCTATATGTGGGCCATAACTGAAATGTTGGTACATAATGCCTCATCATCTGCTTCTGTATCCGGTTTGAGGGTCATGAAAAAACAGCTAAATTTTGCTTAAAAGACCCATAAGAAAATTGCTCACATATATATTTACTTGTGTGCATGCATACATATGCGCCTACAGACATAAATATTATAAGATGAAATACAAAAACTCAAATCAATATAAATAAAAAATATTTATGATGTTATGCTTTATACTGTTAGATGCATAAATAAATAATCATTGATCAGATATCAATATATTTATATTTATATAATTGCCTTATTTAGCCATATCTGTATTAGGGGATGGATCTTGAATTTTTTCCATATCTCTGATGCTGAATCTATATCTGTATCTGTTTTCATGCAAATCTGCTTGCAGCTTTTGGCTTGTCTCATGAATCCCAGGCAGTTATCCAAACAGAATCCACATGCAACAAGGTTCACCTGCTCAACTCATACTCGTCTGACAAAATCCACCCAATCTTTTGGCTAGCACCTTATTAATATTTTTCATGCAATATCCAAAAGATTAATTCATTTTTAGCCTCCTTGCCTGCTTATAGCAGAGCTGATGGGAATAAACTTGGCAACATATAATCACTGAAATAGTATGATATTAATTTTTCAGTAACTTGACTCTTTGACAGACAGAAAATATCAACATCAATTATATTTTAAATAGATTTGTAACAGTCTACAATCGGACATAAGAATTTCGTATTTGTATGATTGATTTCTTATAGAAGTATGTTCATCTTATAAGAGGTGTATGCTCTTGCATTTTCAGGTCTGGAGATGGTCAGTTCAAATCCTGGAGATCGAAGCATGTCAGAGAAGCATGACCTAGTTTATGAGATTGCAAAATGGCCTGAAGGTGCCTCAGAAATACTTCAGTCCTGGACTCGAAGAGAAATTCTGCAAATATTGTGTGCAGAGATGGGTAAGGAGAGGAAGTATACTGGTTTATCAAAATGCAAGATTATTGAGCAGCTGCTGAGACTTGTCTCATCAAAAGAAGCCATGAAAGAGGAAGCAAAGGTAGTTACTCCACTACAATCATCAGTAGCAAATGCAAAGATGTTCCGAAGGCAGCGGAAAAGGGAACACCCATTGCGTCTAACCACAGCTACAAATCTGTCAGCAAGCCCTGATGAGAAGACAATTGATAATTCCTTGGTCTGCAAAAACTTAGCTTGTAGAGCTGTTTTAAGCTCAGAAGATATATTTTGCAAGCGATGCTCATGTTGCATCTGTCACCAGTTTGATGACAACAAGGATCCTAGTCTTTGGTTAGTCTGTACCTCAGAGCCTCCGTTTGAAGGGGATTCTTGTGGTATGTCATGCCATGTTGAATGTGCACTCAAACATGAAAGGTCAACAATTTCTAAGGATGGACAGTTTACACAGCTGGATGGAAGTTTTAGCTGCATGTCTTGTGGGAAAATCAATGGGCTGATTGGGTACTACTTACTTTGCCTCCCCTTGTTTTTCCAGAATCTTTGGCAGTAGTGAATATTTGATTAAAGCAATGGAAGTTCTTTTTTTCAAAGGTCTCGTGTGTGATTGCTTTTATTAGTTCTGGATGGGTTTGAGACCTGTATTTATCTCTTTTTGGCAGACCTGTATGTCAGGATGTATTATTCTTGTTGACTATTTTCCTGTTTTGATGCTATTAGTGGTACCATTAATTTGAAATTGTAAAAAGTTAAAATTACAGGCTAAATTTCAACAATCAATGAGACCTATCGGAAACAATCTATTTCTTTGCTGTTTGATGGTGATTGACCTTCCACTTCTTTCTTTGCATATGGCCACTAGCTTGGCTAGTTATGGATTTCTTAAAGTGTTCTCATCATTCTCTCCAATGGTGATCTTGAGAAAGGTGATTACCAAGAAATATTCGTAGTAGGCTGAAGACATGAAAGATAATGTTACAGTTGGTATTAGCTCAAAGTTCAAATTGGCAATAGCCAGGAATTATAGAGATGTTTATTGCAGCCCTTAACATATTTCAATTAAGAATCAGCATTTTTCTCTAGGTATTAGATTCTTTCAGAAAGGTAAATTTTATGTTCTCATCACCCTCATAGATTCAGCTTATTTTAAGAAGTTTTTCATTATAAATTACTTATATCGTACCTGTAGATATGACTGCCAATTATCAGTCACCTGGAGATGGAGGGATATAGGTACTGTTACAGTGTGGCCACACCATGCATATCCGGGTGACTAAATGAAGAAGGTTAAGGTTAACACATAGAAATTTAATCACCAGTGGATTTCGGTATTGGGATGAGGATGCATTCCTTGGCCCTATACTGGAGTTTCCTTATTTAATATTTATAAATGGATAAAAACAAAACATTTTTACGATTATTAAATAGAATTAATCTATTAGACAGTTCTTTGACCCCACTTAATTTGTTGGAAGAAGAGTTGCATGCAAATGGACATGATATCAGATCTGGATATGGCAAATTTTCAAGATACCCTAACATCAATACAATTAGATATGGCAATATTCAATTACTTATTTATTTATATATCTAAAACTATAGAACATAACTTTGAAAAAATCATTTATATATATTTGTGTTTTCATATTCTGGTTACAATATTTATTTTGTTATGTTATGTCTGTGTCTTTAGTGATATATCTGTGTGTCAATGCATAATGTGCATGTACATTTATTAACTTTTTGTGAATTTAATGTTTCTCATGAAATATGAACTAGATATGGCACTAGATAGTGTGGTGCAATCTCCAAATGCATCAGATACAGCTCAAATATGTCTTCATTTGTGGATACAGTATCCATTCCATATCTGGGAGTATCATACATGTATCATGTATCTGATACGTGGATATGTGTATTAGACAGTGGGGGAGAAGTATTCAGCTTGATTCTCTCTCCTTCCACATTTTGCCATAATGAGATTTTCCATGAGAAAGATGGTTCTAAGATGGATTCCATTTTGGATCCTATCACCCATATATGAATCTATGATAACACCACTGATCCTTATTGAAAACATCTGGTATGTGGCTGTATGCGTACGGCCTTGAAATAAGCTTTTCTGAAACACAATGACATCAAGTGAGTTGTTTTGGATGCAAGATGTACTTAGGGGTCCATCTACAGCCAGCCACAACTTGAGTTTGGATGGCATCCTGGCTTGTGTAGCCAGTAGATGTTCCAGCTACAAATGCACACAGATAAATATTTACTTTTTAGAAAAAGAACTTCTATATGTAGTTAATTTTGCCTAAATCTGTTAAAAAATACACATAACACTATCACAGTTTATGGGACTATACTTGCAGTTATACTATATCATAAGAGCTTTGACCAAGAGTACATGGGGCTTCATCTCCATCAAGGTATTTTTTTAGTGGTTAATATTTGTCAATTGGCTAAGTTTAGAAAATTTTCACTGGTAATCTGGCTAATATTTAAGATTTAACGCAACCTAAATCACCATATTTTTATAAATTTTAGCTCTAAAATATTTAAAATCACTCAATAATTTATTTTATTAGAAAATTTATACTCAAAGATTCACCACAAAATTTGATATATGATTAGATTTGATTCACCTAAATATTATGTATTATTAGAGAAATTAAAATTAATTCACCAATAATTATCATAATTATTAGTTATTTTAGGGATATATCACCAATATTTAGTTTTCACTATTGATTTAAAATATAATGTAATGATCCTCGTAAGTTAAAAAAATATTCAATTTTCATTTGTAATATTCTATAGCGATTAATGAAATTTTTATTCTTATTGAGATTCACCAATATTTTCTATACAAAAGTTATGATTCCAAAATAATTGTCAATATAAATAATATTTAAAACAAAAAATTTGAAAGATTCGTGAATATAAATAATTTTTTTTTCCCAAAATAATGAAATATTTGCCTATATTTTATATTTTTTTGAGGGGATTTCTTAAAGATTGCCCTGAGCCCAATGCATTTCACAGTGTTTCTCATACTAAGGATATTCTAGACATGTGGGCATGCCTCAGAAATGTTCATCTGCAAACACCTAACCCTTGCCTGACATGAGAGGCATTCTGGAAGTGGATACAAAATGGCCTGAAAATGTTGGCAATGACTAACTGCTTCCCCCTTAGTAACGAAAATGTTGGCAATGACTAACTGCTTCCCCCTTAGTAACGAAAAGGTCTTTTTTAATTCTTTTTGCCTTAGACTGAACAACAAATTAAAAAAATCATGTCAATGCTCATACCTCATGAAGAGGTCAACCTAGTGCGTTGTTTATCGCACTTTCAAATTGGTGACAAATTTACCATACAGCTAAACCCATGGTTACCCTTCAACTAATCCAATGACTATGCTACATATATTCGTGACTCATGTTTCAAAAGAATAATAGGCTTTGAACTGTGTTACTTGGGGACACATTCCTGGGACTAAATACCCCATCCCTGCCCAGGGGATGGTATGGGGATGCAGGGACGGCCAGGGAATGACCCTTGGGGATCCTGGATGAGCAGAATTTCCCAAGGGTTGCCACTGCCTCCTGCCAGGGATGGCCGGCGGACATCCCAACATCTCCTGACCATTCTGGGATTACATCAAATATCACTTTTGAGGAAGCATGGTTGGGAAGGAGACCAGCAGCAGCAGCATGGGCCTCATATCTTTTTGTATATTGCTTTTGCACTAGTTCTTAAATGAAATGGGGATAAATTAGATTCAATAAGTAAAATGTATATATTGGCTCTATTGAGCAATTAAAAGCATAAGGGTTTCTTGATGTCTATGTTGTAGTTGGGAAAATGTCTTTCTTTTTAAATGATGGTAAATCAACAGTATCTTTTTTTATGGGAAGCTACTGTTGATAAATCTTTTATGAAATATTAATGTGGCTCAGAACAGATCCAAGATCCATGGACGTTAGAGGGGTGGAGTCTTAATCAAAAAAATTCCAACACCGTAAATATGAAATGCCAACATCCAGCAAGAGGTTAGTCTACCCAATTATGGAAACAACCAGTGCAAGTACCTTTTGATCCTTTGTGTGCTATTTTACAATTGTTGGAAGCTTGCATATACGATGATGCTAAGGGCAAAGCTGTTTGGGGGAATGCCATGAAAGTGTAATTCTAGATCTTGATACAAAATAAGACTTGGGCATGATTTGAATTATCGCAGGGGAAGAAGCCCATTGGTTGCCAATGATTCAATATATAAGATCAAATGTAAACCAAAACTGGTACTAAGCTAGGTTTATTAGAATTGGATATGAGTTGCAGGCTAGGGTGGAAAATGAGGAAACATTGACCTCTAAAACACGAGATCTGCTTGGTGTAGCCTCAAAGGTTCTAAGTTCTAGGGTCCTGAAATAGCAGTTTCATAGGTTGCTTAAGTTCTTGACTTCTTGTACGCACTTAAGGAGGCTTCTCGAGTCTGGTATCAAACACAAATGAGATTCAAAATTCAGTAGCTATTCTAATCTGAATCTCTATAGAAAAGTCACTAGTTATGGCATTCTGATACTCATTGCTTATATTTTCGATCTTACCATCAGCAACAGTGGAGCCAAGTTTATTCAAAAGATGGAACTAGACCTTTGTACTATTTAAATTTTTTTTTGATCTTGGGCTTCTGCATTATTGATGAGGTGCACAAGTTTGCAATTGAAGAATTCTATATTTGGCTCACAAACTAAGTATGCCAAAACTATTATGAAAGGTCTACAATATGTGAGTGTAATCCATCATTGACACCTACGAAATTTGGACAGAACTCTCAACTATCATTGATTAACAACTATTATTTTAGTTAGCATGTTGTTATCTAGTGCGTAGCTTGATTCATCTCAAGTGCACTGGACTTATGTTTTGCCGTAAGCTATCTTTTTGATACATGATCAATCAATCCTCAAGAACATTGGCAAGCTGCAAAAATATTTTCTTTGATATGTCAAAGGAACACTCACCTTCGGCATTCTGTATTAGAAGTCCATCAAATTCGTACTATTTGGGAATTACTATTCTAAGTTAGGCTTGTTCGTATCAGTTTATAGTTACCAATTTACCACTTGATATATCTTTATTCTCTAACCATTAGAAATTTCATGGTAGAACAAATTTAAATTTTTTGTTGCCTTGTTTTCAAGTTAAGATAATATATTACAGCTGTCAGTAGAGAGTGTGAGGTGATGTGTTTGCAAAGGAGATCAGTTGATTTTCAATTTGGCCACGGTAATATCAACTTCATACTTTTGTGATAATCAAAAAGTACTCAAGAGGGTGAAGAATGTAGTCCATCATTCCTGCACCAAGCATATTGAACTCCAGCATTACATTCACAAGAAGGTGCTTTTTTTATTACTGTTCTATTAAGGAGCTCATTCTAATAATGACTAAGTTGCTTACAATAGATAAATTTGGAGACATGCCTGTATTTATATCTGGTTTAGTCATCAAGTTGGGGGGCAGTAACGGTGGGTGGGTAGATCGTTTAGATATATCCCTCAGATTAAGTTTTGTTTAAATCTCTTTTTTTTGGTAGTGAATACACAGATAGCTAACTTGGTTTTCGTCTGTAAGCTTATGTAATAAGCACAATTACAATGCATTTGTGCTGCTTCTTTTGTGGCTTTGGTTCCATTAAAATCATTTGCTCTAACAAGTTTCATTTATTGTTGTGAATCTGTGATTGTCCTCTTTATTTTGATGAAGTATTATGCCAATTTTTATCCGTGAATTTTTTGTAATGAAGTTTGTTTCCTCAAAATTCATCTCTTTTTCTTTTATGAAACACAGTTTGCTATTTTTGTTGAATTTTTCTAATTTGTTATTTGTGTTCATAAAGTCTGATCGGTTTAACCACAACCCTGGAATTAAAATAGTAAAAAGCTTAATTGTTTCAATATATGAGTGCCTTTAATTCTTCAGCTTTCGTATGCAGAGAAAATTATCTGTACCATTGTTTCATAAAATAATTCTCCACTGCAGATGCTGGAGAAAACAGTTGGTAGTTGCAAAAGATGCTCGGAGAGTGGATATTCTTTGCTTCCGAATTTCTTTAAGTCACAGGCTTCTAAATGGCACAATTCTATACAAAGAGTTGCATGAGATTGTGGAAATGGCAGCAAAGAAACTTGAAGAGGAGGTAGGACCAGTGACTGGTGTAAATGCTAAGATGGCCCGTGGAATTGTCAGCAGGCTTTCTTCAGGATTGGAGGTACAGAAACTATGTGCCAGGGCCATAGAAAAAGCAGATGCCATGCTCTCATGGGTCTCCCAAGCAAATACTAATGTTCATATCAGAGGTAAGACACTGCATGAAATATAATTTGTTAGGCTGGTGTGTTAGATAGCCTTTTTAATAATAGAACCTTTTCTTGATTAAACTGGAACAATTTTTCTATGTTTCTTAGGATTGTAGAATATATCCTTTCTAAGGATATTTTTTGTTTATTAGTTCACTTGGAGATACATTATGAAGGAATTTTGGCATTCCTAACAATATTTTTAGCCTATCTTTTTCAAATTACCAAATGCACATCTAACCTCTGCCCCATCAACAGGGGATTTGGTTCCTATTGCTACAAGGATTGAATTTGATGCTATCTCATCTACATCTGTTGTAATCGTCTTAAATGAACTTGATTGTAAATCATCAGAAGATGTTATTTGTTACAAGTTGTGGTACCGAAAGATTGAAGAAAGGAGCTATTGTGAGGAACCTTCACATGTTATACTGAAGACTGAGAGAAGATCTCTAATCAGAAATCTCCAGCCCTCAACTGAGTATATATTTAAGATTGTTTCATTTACAAAGAAAGGGTTCTTAGGCTACACCGAGAGTAGATGCTTCACCAAAAATGAGGACAAGAGTCATACGAATATTGAATCACGAAATAGGGAAGTTTGGACACCTGTTAAGCTAGGCTCAGAAAACTTTAGTTCAATCAGTACAGAAGAGGAGATCCTACTCAATGATGGTGTCTCAAATTTAAAGGTTCGAGACCTTGGCAAAGTTCTGCTTGCTGCATCTACCCCAAAACAGAAGTCTAATGGCACCTTGGGATGCATTGAAAAGGACTTATCAAGCAAACAGTGCTTCTCACGCTGTGAAAAACCTCAAGCTTGTTCAAATAAGAAATTTCACCTCAATGATCTAGATTTGAATGAATCATTGACACCACAGTTAAAGACTTCCAAGGATGAAAATACTGGGTGTAATTTAACTGAAAGTGGAGACCCTGAAGATGCACATGGAGACTCGGTTTCTGCTCTGGATGAGGAGCGTGCAATGGTTGAAACAGGTTTGATGCAGACTTCTCGTGTTCAAGCAGATTCACAGAGGGATTCAACAAATTCAAGTGATAACAATCAGGCAATGGAACTTCCTAAAAGTGATCATGAAAACCATTCTAAAGTTACACTGTTAGAGGAGACTAGCAATGATAATGAGTTCAGCATGCCCCCTCAAAATGAGATGGATGTAGTTCCTTTTGATTGTTCACATCCAGTACTTCCGATCAGCATATGCAAAGGGGATGACACTGGAAATGGAGTCTTAAGAAATGCTCATACAAAATCTAATGGTAATTCTGAGAATTGGGCTGTAAAACCAATCAAAGAAGTGGCTGCTGTGGAGCCACAAGTCACTGGTTCCAGAAAGAGATCAAACAGATATGGTGACCTACACAATTGTGACAGGACCTTACCTAATGGAATCCGTAGGTCCTCTTTGGATTCACCTGATTCCTTGGAGAAAAATTATGAGTATTGTGTTAAGATGATTCGTTGGCTGGAATGTAAAGGTCACATAGAGAAGGAATTCCGTATAAAGTTTCTTACATGGTTCAGCTTACGAGCAACAGCTCAGGAGCGAAGAATAGTCAGTGTTTTTGTTGACACCATGTCTGATGATCCAGCAAGCTTGGCTGGACAATTGGTTGATACTTTCTCTGAAGGTGTTTACAGCAAAAGGGCAAAAGTTTTACGTAATGGATTTTGCAGCAAGCTGTGGCATTGAATGACTGGAAACTTTCTCATGTCCCTTATTTTTTAACATTTTTTGAATCATTGGAGCATTCCCATTATAACTTCTAGATTTTAACAAAGCATCAGGTCACTTTTATTGTATAGTAAATTCTATCATGTAATCATTACAGATGATTAGTCTATTTTGACATTCTAATTGCCACCATCATTGGTGATGTGTTCATCCACGACACTTTCTAGACATGATGCTTATTTTTTTCCATGTATACTGACATGGCAATAGCTGATAGAGCTATTTAATTACTTGAACTCCTAATTTTAAATTAAGAATCTTGTGCAGCCAGAATGCTTATTGCACGTTTCTTTTCACTGTTTATTTTTGTGGTTGATGATTCCATGAATGATTAGTTCTTATTTGCAGAACATTGTCTGATCTCTATGGCATAAATGCAACTTCCTCAAAATGTATTTCAGTGATTTGTATGTGATGATATGGACTGATAGTTGGATCGAGTTGTTCCCAGTTGGTTTTATGTTTTTTTTCTAATTCATATCTAAGGAATAAATAAATTTAGGAGGCTGGTTTGAAGGTGGAGTAGTTGAAAATGAATAATGGACCATGACAGTGCAGTATTATTGCATAAGCTTCTCATGTTGTAATTTCCACATCTCTTCATTACAGAATCTGTTAAGTTTTTCACTGCAGAAAAAGAAAAGTTCCAATGTTCTCTTTGGACGAGACATTTTCCTGAAATGATTATGACAGACGTTCATTTTGAACCTGGACGGTTAAGTAACACAATTGTAATTTATAATTTGATTAGATTTTCATGTTATTGCTTGTGGGGATAAACTGAGGGTATTGTATTATATCAAAAAAATATGAGCTGCATGATTTCAGAATACAATGACAATATCTTTGCATTTTTGATCAGCCATACTCTAGATGATCAGTAAACATAGAATCAGTTTTATTTTAAAATCCACAATATACGTCCTGCTGTTTCTGGTTAAAATTGTATACCATACAAGTACAGTAATACATATTTGACTTGAGCTCACTGTGCAAAAATACTTTCATGTGCTCTAGTTTCAATGGCAACCTTGAAAAGCTTATTAATTGGCAATCACTTAGGTGCGTGGATGTTTCTCTGCATTTTGGTATCTATTTTGAAAAGTTGGCATGGGCTTGGTCTAATTATGCTGTGTTAGGAGTACAAAATATGCATGTGTAACCTCACTTTTCCTGCACAGTCTTCCTCATGGTTCTTCTTGGTGTTATCTTGAGCAAAATAAAGTTTGTGTGCAAGATCATTTTCTGTGTAAGCTGGAAATATGAAGTTAAAACGAGAAAGAAATGGCGTTACCCTTAATTATCACTCAGAGAGGGAATTGCATGCTCAAATTGTTGCTCTAGTTGTTAGTTGGTGTCTAGGCAACTTGGACAATTCATGCTGATGCACTCAAAAAATGACCCAGTGATTGGCCAGAGCTGATGCTTCAGGAAGTTAAATCATTTGACATGGTAACAAATTAATGAGCCAGGGGATATGAGGCTCCCAAGTTCAATCCCAAATGGTGCAGGAAAAATGATTTTAGATGAACCTTTAATCCCAATAACTTCGGGTACAGGCAACATAAGAACAATGCCTTAACTAGTTGTCTTGGGACCTTAATTTATCTTATATTTGTCGATTAGGGTTTGCATTGTAATATTGGTGGTTCATCAAATTAGATCTAAGTTATCTTTAATACTCATATCCAACCTTATTACTAATTCAGCTCAAAGAAAAGGAGTAGATGTTATCCAAGTTGCCTAGACACCAACTAGTGATGCATTCCCTCAATGCTTATAGGTCCAAGCCCCTAAGGCTTTCTTATATTTGTCAATTAGGGTTTGCATTGTAATATTGGTTGTTCATCAAGTTAGATCTAAGTTATCTTTAATACTCATATCCAACCTTATTACTAATTCAACTCAAAGAAAAGGAGTAGATGTTATCCAAGTTGCCTAGACACCAACTAGTGATGCATTCCCTCAATGCTTATAGGTCCAAGCCCTTAAGGCTTTCTTGGGTCGATGCCCACAAGATGCTTTGGATCGCCGATCCCCACCCTAATTTGGGACAAAGATCTATTGCTTGGATTTATACAAGCCCCTCGTTGGTAACATCACACACTTTATATATGTTGATATTGTGAAGGCCAACAGTCACAACTTTCTTCCCTCCAATGAGCGAGTCTCTTGGTTTTTTGAGACTTTTCATTTGTAATATTATTGGAGCCTTTTTATATGCTGCTCCTACTCATTTGTAAGCATCTTTTACATATTAATCCAATACTCTACAATCTGGACGTAGCCACTATTGTAGTGAACTAGGATAAATCTGGTGTTGCGTATTTGTCTTATTGCATCTATTTTATTTCTCTATTTAAATCCTTTCAATTGGTATCAGAGCATGAGGTGTGTAGATTGGGAAATCGGTGTTGAATTTTTTCGAAAAGATGGAGGATATGATAATAGAGAAATTTACAAGCAAGAATTACAGCCTGTGGAAAGTGTAGATGCGCTCCTTGCTGGTTAAGCAAGACTTGGCTCTCGCAATCGAAGGAAAGTCTAAGAAACCATCTACAATGTCTAATGAAGATTGGGAAAAGTTGGATGAGAAGGCGATGACATCCAATTTTCTCTCGCTAGCGAAAAACGTCTTGTTCAATGTCTCAAACGAGAAGTCAGCGAAAGAAGTTTGGGACAAACTTCAGAATATGTATCAAACGGCATCGACTGCAAACAAAATCTTCGTTATGAAGAAACTTTACAAACTAAAAATGAAGGAAGGAACTGCGATGTCAAATCATACAAATGATTTGAATATCCTATTATGCCAAGCAAGCTCAGTTGGTATGACTCAAGATGACGAAGCCCAAGCCATCATCTTGTTATGTTCTTTACCTGACAATTGGGATCCCATAGTTACAGTTGTAAGTACTTTGAACTCTATGAAATCAAAACTGACCTACGATGAAGTTGTTGCCACTTTATTAAGTGAAGACATGAGAAGGAGTAACAAAGACTCCTCATCTGGTGATGCTCTCACCATGGTCAGCATCGAGCGAAGGGAAAGAAGCCATCATAGAGGTAATAACCATAACAATCATAGGAAATCCAAACCACCCAATCGTTCAAGGTCAAGAGGTAGGAATGGAGAATGCCGGTTTTGTGGTAAGCTTGGCCACACAGAGAAATTGTTGGGCTTACAAGAAAGCACAAGAAAATGTGAGAAACATTGAGGCAAATACAGCCTATAAGAAAGATGAAAGCGCTCTAGTTCTTTCTACAAGTGACTCAAAATCAGATTCTTGGGTGATAGATTCCGGAGGTTCCTTCCATTCCACTTCATGTACGGATTGTTTCACAAATTACCATGAAGGTCAATTTGGAGAGGTATTTCTTGGAGACAACAAATCTTGCGAAATAGTTGACAAAGGTGACATTTTGTTACAACTAGAAGATGGAGGGCAATGGTTGTTAAAAGATGTTCTCCATGTTCCCAAATTAAAGCAAAATCTGATTTCCGTAAGTCAGCTCTTTTCACAAGGATATTATCCATCCTTACATCTAGATACTTGGAAAGTTACCAAGGGTTTGGGAATCATTGCCAAGGGAAACAAAGTTGGTAATCTTTACCTTCTTGAAAAGCCTATTGAAATAGGGGCTGCTATGACAGTCATGGGCAGCGATGCAACACTTTGGCATCAAAGATTAGGCCACATGAGCAAAAAGGGCCTTGAGATAATGCTCAAAAGGGATCAACTACCGGGTCTCCAATCAGCAAATTTGGAATTTTGTGAACATTGCCTTTACGGAAAGCAAAAGCGGGTCAGCTTCTTGAAAGATGGACATAATCTCAAGGAAAAACCATTGGAACTTGTACACTCGGATGTCTTTGGTCTGGTTGAGGTAAGCTCTTTAGGAGGTGCAAATTTTTTTGTTACTTTCCTTGATGATTGTACTAGGAAAGTATGGATATATATGATGGCAAATAAATCTGAAGTTTTTTCTAAGTTTAAAGTTTTCAAAGCTCTTGTTGAAAACCAAAGGGGCCATAAGATCAAATGTTTAAAAACGGATAATGGAGGTGAGTTTTGTTCGTTGGAGTTCAACAATTATTGTGCAAATAATGGTATTCGTAGGGTGAAAGTTGTACCCTACACCCCTCAAAAAAATGGGGTAGCAGAAAGACTCAATAGGACAATAATAGAGAAAGCTCGGTGTATTTTTTCAAATGCAGGATTGAGAAAAGAATTCTAGGCTGAGGCATGTAATACAACCGTATATCTCATTAATGGAAGCCCTTCTTCAAGGTTGAACTTCGGAATTCCGGAAGAGGAATGGCAAGGAAGAAGAATTTCTTACTCTCATCTTAAAGTTTTTGGTTGTCAAGCTTTGCACATGTGCCCAAAGAAAAGAGAAGCAAGTTGGATCCTAAATCCAAGCCTTGCATATTCGTTGGATATGGAGAGTATCAGTTTGGTTTCAGGCTTTGGAGTTTAACTGAAAAGAAGATCATTAGGAGCAAAGCTATTGTCTTTAATGAGAAGGTATTTCCTCATTCTAAAGACGAGACTCCTAACAGAGAATTCATTCCTTTACTCGATATGATGAGTAATGGCACACACTCTCAGCATGGCAATACCTAGTTGCTGTATCCCACAAACAATCTCTCCTACATCAGTTCTTGCTCCTGCCCCTATCTCTTCCTTAGAGGATACATGGCACACTCAAGCAGAAGATTCCCTCTTCAACTTGGGAAGTTATCACAATGAAAGTGCAAACTCAGAACAGTTCACTACCATAAATCAATCAGATGCTTGGCCTATATCTTCACAACCTCAAGTCTGTGAAACAGAGCACATTCACTGCCAATATAGTTTCCTAGGAATAAGGCACGATGGCATAGACACAGACAAATTGTTTGAGTATAGACATGGGACCGAGCACTTCATCCATCGCAACCCTGAAGACTCTGCTCATTCCCACATATGTTCACAACCACCAGGCAATTATAATCATGCACCTCACAACAACGTTGTAAACCTACAGAAACTCTCTAAATTCAATACCCGCTTTGGACTTGGGCAAGTGGATTTGCAGGAAGCCGTAGAAGGAAGACCACATGGTGCTCTATCCATCAAGGCCAACTCACAACAAGATAATCCGTAGGGAAATTTGGAACACAGACCAAAGGTTGAATATGTTAATCCGCATACGCAGGTAGTAGAAGTCAATTCACAGCATAGAGAAGTTAATTCACAAGGTAATCACTGTGAACATGTCATACTTTCCTCTTGACCAGAACCTTGGCAATCCTCAGGAGCAGTTTTACGCAGAGGGGGCAGTTTCATGTCATCCATTTTTTGATTCCGCCCACCCTTATCATCGTAGGTTTGAAGGAAGTCATAGGAAACAATTTTTTACCAGCTCGCAAGATCAAAGGAATAATGGATACAATAAATTGCCTCCCCAAATCACTAGCGACCATGTTATTAATGACACTGCATGAGATACTTTTTCTCCATCTGTCAACCTTGGGTATGATGAATCTTGTAGGCATTTAGACTCTATCTCCCCAGCTGACAGTCTTGGCCAAGCATGTTTTGGGCATCAAGATAAGGCTTCTCCATTTGGTCTGTCTGAGGATTATACACATAAAATGCCCAATCAAAAGTATAATAAAATAGAGAAGCAGAAGGTTACTTCGAATCATGAAAATAAAAAGGATGTTCAGCCTTTGAGTGGAAAAACTACAGTCACCGGTTCTCCTTTTGGATTAGTTCAAGCTCAAATAGAAAACTTAGAGCCACAATTAAGAAAGTCTACTAGAGAAAGGAGAATACCAACCAAATACTCTGATTATGAATTATTGTACGTTGAAGAAGCAGAGCCTTCAATTCTAGTTTCAAAATTTTCAGAACTGTCTACCTTCAAAGCAGCTCTCAAAGATGTCAATAGTGATAAATGGCAAACAATAATGCATGAAGAAATGGATTCTTTACTCAAGAATCAAACTTGGGATTTGGTCTCTCTTCCACCTAATCGAAGACCACTTAGGAACAAGTGGGTATACAAGTTAAAAGAAGAAGCGAAAGGCAATAGACGCTTCAAAGCCAGATTGGTGGTAAAGGGATTTGATCAAGAAAAAGGGATAGATTTCAATGAAATCTTCTCACCAGTTGTCAAGATGACAACTATCTGAATTGTTTTGGGATTAGCAACAGTGTGGGATATTGAATTAGAACAATTTGATGTGAAAATCGCATTCCTACATGGTGATGTAGAACAGGAATTTTACATGGACCAGCCTCAAGGGTTCATAAAAAAGGGACATGAACATCTTTATTGCAGATTGAATCGAAGCTTGTATAGCCTCAAACAAGCCCCAAGACAGTGTTATGTAAAATTTGATCGCTTCATGGCTGAGCATAATTTCACAAGATGTGAATGAGACCCATGTATCTACTTTAAGAAACTTTTGAGTGGTGAGCTTGTCATTCTTCTTCTTTATGTCGATGATATGTTAGTAGCTGTCACAAACCAAAGAATAGTTAATGAGTTGAAGCAAAAATTGGCTAGCAAATTTGCAATGAAAGATTTAGGGGCAGCCACAAAGATTCTTGGCATGACAATCACAAGGGATAGGAAAAAGAGGGAAATCACTTTGTCTCAAAAACAATACATTGACAAAGTTGTTGAAAGATTTGGCATGGCTGATGCAAAAGTAACTCCTATTCCTCTTGCTGGTCATTTTCATTTAAGTTCTGAATTATGTCCAGAAGAAAAAGAATTTATGGAGGAAATTCCCTACAAATCAGCCATTGGTAGCATTATGTATGCTATGGTTTCTACTTGCCCCGACATTGCTCATGCGATGGGAGTTGTGAGCAGGTTCATGAGCAATCCCGAAAAAGCTCATTGGGAAGCCGTCAAATGGATACTAAGGTATCTAAAAGGCACTTCAGATTATGTCTTATGTTTTGGCAGAAACAAAGTTCAGCTACAAGGTTACACTGATTCTGATCTTGCCGGAGACGTGGATAAACGAAGGTCTACCATAGGTTACACCTTTACGTTTGCTGGAGCTGTGATTAGTTGGGCTTCACGGTTGCAACATTGCATTGCTCTTTCTTCAGTTGAGGTTGAATACTTAGCTCTTTCCAAAGGTGCAAGGGAAATGATTTGGCTTTAGCGGTTACTTGGTGACTTGAAAGTTCATCAAAGTGAATATAATTTGTTTTGTGACAGCCGTAGTGCGATCTTCATGGCACATAATCAGTCATCACAATGTCGCTCCAAGCACGTTGATGCACATACTCACTTTGTTCGTCATGCAGTCGAAGAGGGCAAGCTAAAAGTTGTCAAGATTGATACCAAGATCTATCCGATTGATATATTCATGAAGGTTGTTGCCAAAGAGAAGTTCGAATGTGCTAGAACTTCTCTTGGGCTTGTGAAGAAAAGATAGATCATTCTTTGAGCAGGGTATTGGGTGATCAGTTGCAGCATTGGTTGTCCTTCAGGTGGGAGTTTGTTGATATTGTGAAGGCCAACAGTCACACCTTTCTTCCCTCCAATAAGCGAGTCTCTTGGTTTCCTGAGACTTTTCATTTGTAATATTATTGGAGCCTTTTTATACGCTGCTCCTACTCATTTGTAATCATCTTTTACATATTAATCCAATTCTCTGCAGTCTTGACGTAGCCACTATTGTGTTGAACCAGGATAAATCTGGTGTTGCGTATTTTTCTTATTGCGTCTATTTTATTTCTCTGTTTAAATCCTTTCTATATATATATATATATATATATATATATATATATATATATATATGTTATTGAGCTCATAATTTTGATTTGTAAATGTGTGTCATAATTATAGGCCAATCATTATATATGTATATATCTGACCATATGATGAACTTTCATCCTTAATCTCACATATATAAAAAGAATTTTATAATGTGATATCTAATTTAGATTCTTTGCCACCTTATTGCTATCATAGCTTCTAGTATAGAAAATAACATTAAATCTTTACCGAAGAGCATTCTCCATTATTATTATACCCTTATCTTATTCGTCTCATCTCTTCCCTTATGAAGGCTAACACTTAATATTTTCATAATCTTCATTCTTATGTTTCTTTCCTATTCAATGAGTAATAATTGTATTTATAATCTTACTATTTGTAATAACCCCACCTGGTTATAACTCCTTAATTTTTCTTTACTATTAGTTGTTTCACATTTTGTCAAACACTTGACAAGAAACACGTATTGCCCAATTGAATGATAGTATTGATGCTTTGTAAATTTGCTCTTATCTCCCTTTGCAAACTTTCAAAACATAGACTTTGATTTCTTTTCAATATAGCTACATGTGAATGGTTAGGCTATAGCAATGAAGCCAAAATACTAAAATGATATAAAAAATTCAACTTAGTTAACATCAACTTGCAAATTATTATTCAAGTCTATTGAATCAAGAGATACACACTCAATAGAGACAATATACAATTTTATTTAATTTACCAATAGGCTAAAATAACAACAATAGTCATTGTAAATGAACCTCGAAGTGTAAATGTAGTTCCACCATTCAAAAGCAAGCTATTGTGACTAATGCGGCCTATCTCAGTGACACAATAGTTTGTCAAAAAGATAGGCAATTACCTCCAATGCATACACTTCATTATGAGTTTGCAGATCAGATTGTAGACACATATATCAAATAGAGGCTCCCTAAATGGTTAATGATAAGCTTGGGAGATCAATGTACAATCAATTTTGTATGCCGCCCAACTCTCAATGCAACCACGTCTACTATGTATAAGGGGAACAATTCCCTTAATTAATTATGCTGAATTGTCAACTCCAACAAGCTTGATTCACAACAAGATCCTCCAATTCAACAATAGGCAATTCAATTCTCAGCCAACCAATGAAACATCAACAACTCCTTAGGTACAATAAATTATAGTAGGAGAGATAAGGAAAATTGTTTACCTCAACAAAATTTGCAACACAACCTTGGAAGAATATTAGAATTCAGAAGCTCTTATACCTTAGCAAGGGCACATAATTCAGAACCTCAGGAAAAAGCCACAAAGGCAACAAAAACAAATAAATTATCCAAGAGTGCTTTTTCCAATGAAATGAGCTCCTATTTATAATCCCTTGTTGGCAAAAGTTTGTGAAAGAGCACCTTAGAAACTACGAAAGTTTCCCAAAAGAACTCAACACTTGAAACTTTCCAACACTCTTTTAGAAATATTTCTTAATGTCATTATTATAACAAAATAAATATTATTATAACATTATAACTTTAATAATTAATTAATAAATAAGAGCTCATGCAGGTGATGACCAACTACCAAAGCCACCCGTTGCACTGCAAAAAATAGACTTACTAAAATGATCAAGTGTTAGATTTAGGAGGACCACTACAAATGTACTAAGCACTACCTATTTCATTTGTCCATTTCAAATGCAACATCCTCTTAACATTTATATTAAGCATAGGGAAAGAATATACATGTTCCTTCATGGGACATATCTATTCAATTATATATATATATATATATATATATATATATATTGTGTGTGTGTGTGTGTGTGCACGCGCGCGCATTACAATAAACTTAATATCTCATATAAGATCAACACAAAAATATAAAAGATAAATACATCTGAATTGACTAAAACTTTAACAATCCCACTTAGTCAAGAGGGATAAATGCATTTTGATAATCAAAGGTAAAAGATGATCAATATTTTGAATAATGCAAAGATGATCAAGAATTGTCATCTAAGCTTTTAATTATTAAAATACCTAGTATGCATTTACAAAAACACTCAAAGATAATCAACATGATGACATCTAAGCTCTTAGTTGTTGGACTCACAAAATGTATACTTACCTCATACCCAATATGCATCTATACAGACAACTGAAAGATAGTCAGTTTAATGACATCTAGGCACTCAGTTGTAAGCCTCACAAGATGCATAATCTCATGATTTAAGTACAACACTTACTCAAAATGTATAACATAGAATTTAGTCAATTGAAGCTACCACACATCAACACACCCTCTTAGCCAGGAAGGCTAAACACAAGACATATATTACATATAACATCTGCTTTTTCCAAGTCTTAACTAACAACTAACATATCAAAGAAATATAGTTATTACTTCATTTTCATAGGAAGACAATTATATCAGTTATGTTCATGTGAATGAAATTAACGGTTACAATCAGTTAAATAGAAATTTCATAACTAACAATTGAAGTCACCATTAATGAATTTACTATGGAAATTAAAAATCTACATACCATAGAGTTTCAAAACCAAAATCTGTCTAAGGATGCTTCTACAAAACCTAGGTTAGTCCATAAATACCACTTAGGAACAAATGAAAATTACCATCAAATACTACTATATCAATTAGGGCATCAATTATCATTATATCATTTAGGGCATCAAATACCACTGTATCATTGAGGGCATCAAATACCAATGTATCAATCATATATCATTGTATCATTTAGGGCATTAGATACCACTATATCATTTAGGGGATCAAATACCATGATATCATTTAATTTTCTTTCTATTGCTAATTATGGCAATGACATACAGTTAGAAGGTATGCTCATATTCATTATAAAAATAAATGAAAGACAAAAATATGAATCCATCAGATAAACTTATCTCTCATGTATGGCTATATTCCATGTCCTGTTGGAAGATCAACCAATCTAACTAGTTGCCAATTACATTGATGAGAATAATTGCTTTCATTACTAGAAATAACTGAAACAATGATATAAACCAATCCATCTTATCTTTGTAGGAATTTGCCTTAGGGAAAAATCACCCAAGATCAAGGAACTCAAGCACAAGCACATAATAGACCAACACAGTATGATCAGAATAACAATATGATATTCAATTGATGTACATATACACTAGGAGTGCTTGAATATAAAGGCCTTTGGAATGCTTCTAGAATGTCTAGGAGTTAGCAATATGATAAGCCTCACAACCAAGCACATGTTCACCAATTGTGGATTATCCTCCATTAAGCATAGGAGTTAGTGCAATGATGAGAGGATAGGCCTACAAAGGTGTGTCAAATAAAATTATGTTGTAGACACCATGTTCTTAATTAAGAGTGTGAATAATTGTGTTGTCAACATGACAACTTAGTTAATTATGCAAACTCCAGTGTTGTAGACACCATGTGCTAAATAGAGTTGCTTACTTCTATATTGTCAACATGACAACTCATAAGAGTACACAAACTCCTAGGTGTCAAACTAATAACTAATAAAATAATGGATTGACCTAAGTAAACTTAAGTAAAATGTAAATAGTAAATACTTATTTACACCAAAACCCCCCTTAAGTGCAACTTAGGGGAATGCACTTAAGCTTATGAAAGCTAGGATGAAAATGCATGATGGGTCCCGACTACTAGGCCATGTTAGGTACGCAATAAAAAAATGCAATGTAATCTCTCATAAAGCAGAGAAAGAGGGAAAACTTTATGGGAAAACCCTCCCCCAAAAAGAGAGATGAAAAAACAAGATGCATTAATGGATGGAGTAATCAAGAACCCCTCATTACGACATACATCAAGTATATACAATAGAGAAGTATGAGAAGAACACAATCCCAAAAGAGGAAAAGGTCCCCCCCATAAAAGAGAAGAAGAAGAAGAAAGGAGACAAGGTAGTCCCCTCCCAAAAAATGTAGAATGCCCATCAGTGATAGCTACTCCAATATAGATGCTAATCCATGACTGCTGAATAATGTTGCTTCCCTTTGGAAGAAACAACATCATAGGTACATATGAGATGCTTCCCCAATGTGTAGAAAAAATCTCAAAGATGAATGGTGTCTCTAAAACTTGCTCAACTGTCCCTATGTCGATACTGATGGTTGCCATTTCCAACACTACTAAAAAGAACAAGTGTAGATCTAGCAAGGATGGATGTAAAACATATTCCAAAGAATCAACTGTCTCCTAAAATGATAAAAAGACCTCCTGCAACTGCTGTACATAAGGATCCACAATCATATCAACCTGGCAAGACTAATCACGTAGAGAATGGACAGGAGGGTCAAGGTGAGCACTCACAACAACTGAAGAAGGATCTTCTACATCTAAGAGAAGATGTATATCATCAATGATGTCTCCCAAATATGCTATGTATGACTCCACCAACAAACTTGAAATATTTTTTATGTAGTCATCCCCTGATCCTAGAACTGGAAGACAAGGTGTACCCAACTATGCTGAATTACATAGGCCTATCACTATAGCAATGTATGCATATGGAATGTGCTAATGCTATGACCTTGTTTTGCATCTGTCAATAGGATCGCACATATCTGAATTTGTTGAATCACTATCACTGTTATCACTATTAGTTTCCACAATGTATGAAATATGGAGAGGATTAGAGGATAAGCTTGGTGAACTTTCCTCAAAGTGAACATTCCTCTCTATGAAAATATCATGAGTCTTAGGATCCATAAGTCTATATGTCTTAACACTGTCTTCATATTTGATAAAAGTACAAGGCCTTGGTGGTGGTGCCTTGCATTTCATTCAAGATATGTTTGCCCATGCTGGACAACCAAAAACTCTGAAGTGTTTCACAACTAGTTTTTTGCTGAAAAATGCATCATTAGGAGTCTTTCCATATAAGACATTATGAGAAGATCTATTAAGTACATGATTGACACTGCTTATAACTTTGACTTCAAGGTGATGGATCAAGAGACTTCGCTTGAATCATGAAACTTGCCATTGACTTAAGATTTCTAATCCTAATGGCTACAACATTTGTCTTTCGCAAACTGAATGCTACTGCATTCTGAATATCAATACCCTCAAGTTCACAAAAGTCTTGAAGTCTTGAGTTCACATATCTGCTTTCATTGTCCATATGAAGAACCTTGATGGCTTTCCTTGATTTCTTTTCAACATGACTCTTGAAGGCTAGAAACTTATCAAACACTTCATTCTTTTGATCAAGAAAGTAGACCCATGTATGGCGTGAAAAGTCATCAATGAAAGTGAGGATGTAGCAACTCTTGCTAATTGATGTTACTACAAAAGGACTTGCTAGAACTGTGTGAACCAACTCAAGAACAACTAATCCTCTCCAAGACCTCCCTTTATCATACTTCTCTTCTAGATGCATATCCATTGAAAAAATTGAACATTCACCCTTAGAAAAGTTGATTGTAGGTAGACCTTTGACCGTATTTTTGAGCTATGTTGATGAAGATAATAGAAGGCAAGATGTCCATACCACTCATGCCATAATTTACTTTGTGATTGAGATTGTGTCAACAAGGCATGTGAAGGAGACTTAGGCACAAAGTGGGAGAAGGAATAAAGCCTTTTGTCATGATTGACTTTACCCACTACAACCAATGAATCATCTTTAAGATTGCACACCATTACTAAATCAGGAAGGAACTCAACTTTATTGCCATCCAGAGTGAGTGATTTGGTATATTGAAAGGAGATTAGAGATAAGGTTGGGAACATAGAGAACTTCTTTGAACTCTCCATTTTCCATCTCAACTTGTCCTTTCCCTTCAACTTCCATTTTTGTATCATCTCCTATGGAGATGTTCTATATGAGGCACATGAGTCAAGAATCCATTCCCCTGAAGAACTTGAACCATCCATAAGTGCTTGCCCTTTTTCCTTTGAAGTGGCAGGAGTTGAATCCTTGGAAGCATTTGGCACATTGATTTTGTTTTTTCTAAGTAAGTTTTCCAACTCATCTATTCTCTTAGTCTTGCAATAATGCTCATCATGATTAGGTTTATTGCAATATGCATATAATAGTTTTCCATTCTTGTCATTGTTTCCCTTCTTGCTGGAAGAAGAATTGCCTTTCTGTGAGGAGGTAGATTGTTGTGTCTCTGATTGTGATTTTTGCTTCCACTGCTTTTTCTTGCTGTTGGTAGAACTTTTGCTTTGTTGATTTGATTGGTTCTCATTAGTAGCCACCATTGCTTTGGTCTTTGATGACTTGAGAATTCCCATATCTATCAGCTTGGATTTTTCCAACATCAACATTTTTGCAAATGCATCAAATGTAGGCTTAGTGAAGGCACTTCCCATGTTCAACCTATGAGTGTTGTAACTCGAAACAAAAGATGCATACTTTGAAGGTAGCCTCTTCAAGATGTGATGAATCAATCTATCATCCTTTATGGGATTACCACAATCTTTAAGTAGTGCTCCCAATTCATTCACTTTGTTGATATAGTCTTGGATTGTGTCAAAATTCTTAGGATCCAATAGAAGTAGATCATCCTCAATTTGGAATCTCTTTTCCTCATCCACGTTACCATACAATTCTTCAAGTTTGTCCCAAGCACCCTTGGCTTCCTTAAAGCTAGAAATGTGGAAGAAGAGATCTCTATGAACACAACTCCTAATAATTCCTAAAGCCTAATCAATTGTCTTTTATTTTTCAATCAACTAGTGCTATTGCATTAGTGGGTTTGGTAATTGTAACATCTACATATATATTTAAACCTTTTTCCATTAATCTACTACATACAATATCTTTCCATGTAGCATAATTGTGTGAAGTTAGAAGTGGAGTTTTAGGTGAACCCATGATGCAAAAAATTAAAAGAGCACAAACAAGAAAGAGAGACACAAGAACACAAGACATACCCCCCGTATTCACTCAATCAAAGAACCCCCCCAAAATTGATGCTTTTGACACTTTATATGTACTACATTTATAATAGGCCACTTGTCAAAATAGACAAAAGTAGGCTTCTAATTTTGTTGTTTACAACTACTTTTTGAGGTTCAAATCTAGTACTAAGCACTGTAGCTCAGATGTACAACAATTTTGAAGTGAAATCAAAACAATACAATGTAGAAGAGGACCTAATTCTGAAAGTGATATTTCTATCCACACAACTCTATAATCTAATTGCAAATCTAGAAAGTAGATGAAAAATTATGCACTTTAAAAAAAATGGAACCTGAAAATGCGTCAAGATGAGTCCGCATGGAGTGTTTGAAGTTGCAAAACGTAGGATTAGACATGTATAGTCACCAAAAAATAGAATTTATGAAAAATCTATGCATCAAAACCATAAAATAACAACCCCACTAAAAAGTTCAGGAAATTCTACCCTAAATAAAAAAAATTGCACTTGATTTGGAGTCCGAATGACTAAGTTATGGCCTCTTAAAGTCGGACTATAAATTCAAAACTAAATCTGTAGAGGGGTATGGGAAAAAAATTGTGAGGTTAAATTTGACAGTCAAATGGCTATCATGGCAATGCAATTTTCCGTACAGATGATGGTCAAATGACCATCAATTTTAACATAGTAAAATGCTTAAGTTAGTGGAAAAGGTTGCCTGGTAACATGGTAGTGATGTCTATTGTTGACCTCAGTTGTATGGACATATGATAGGCTGACGTGTTGGGTCTGTCCACATTGTAGGTTTGGAGTCAATGCATGACACTCATCTCTGACCTGTGAGAGCACCGTGTGGATCTTTGCAGCTTATATCGCTTGGCAGGTCTGCATCGTGTGAGTTGGCAGTGAGCTGGTTGTTTGAAAGTTTAAAAAAATGTTGCCATGGAATTTGCAATGAGGATTTTGAAAGTTTGAAGATGGCCATCAAGGAGTCTATAGAAATGGCCGATGGGGGTTTTGATGACATTGGCGAGTTGGCAAAGGAACAGACGATGCTGGTGGGAAGACTACACCGATAGTGGTGAATATCTCAGCCGAAAGCTGGAAGTTTAAATGCCGATGGTGGGATATTAAAAATACCACATTCATTATGGGTTTGTATGCAGAGTTGTGTAAAAGCCCAAGGCCATAGATGATAAAACAACAAGCAAAGCCACCGGTTGTTTGTGCTCACCAGTTGGTGAGTGCGATGGTTGCCGAAATGTGTAGGTCTGGCCGTAGATTTAGCTCACCAATGTTGGAATATGCAGATTAAATGCACTAGTGTATAGTGAAAGAATATTCCAAATTTTAGTGAATATTCCTTGTGGGATCCAAGATTTCACCACCTAGTTCCTGCAAAAAAGTTTTCTTTGTAGGCCTAGTAGGCCAATTTTTTTCTAAAAAATTGCTCTGAAAATGGCAGAAAATTGTAGAGAAAATAAAATACTGATATGAAAAATAAATTTTTAGATCTAATAAATGATCATACCAAATTTGCAAATTAGGCCTTCAGATGCTAGTTTGCAATTTTTTTTTTTATACCTCAAATTCGACTATGGCCTAGGGTAGGTGAATTTATAGTCAAATTTCACCAAATCGATGCTCTGGACATAATGGTGAGGTCTGCTTTGGCTTGAGATGCTCCCAATGACTGTGGTACTCTGGATCTGGGTTGAGGTCCTCTGAGAGGTAAGACAAGAAAATGGTCTCCAATGGCTATGTGAAGAGAAATTTCCTCAGCTCTGATACCATATAAGAATTTGCCTTAGGGAAAAATTGCCCAAGATCAAGGAACTCAAGCACAAGCACATAATAGACTAATAGAGTATGATCAGAATAACAATATGATATTCAATTGATGTACATACACACTAGGAGTGCTTGAATATAAAGGCCTCTGAAATGCTTCTAGAATGTCTAGGAGTTAGCAATATGATAATCCTCACAACTAAGCACATGTCCACCAAGTGTGAATTATCCTCCATTAAGCACAAGATTTAGTGCAATGATGAGAGGATAAGCTTACAAAGGTGTGTCACGTAAAATTATGTTGTAGACATCATGTGCTTAATTAAGAGTGTGAATAACTATGTTGTCAAAATGATAACTCAGTTAATTATGCATACTCCAGTGTTGTAGACACCATGTGCTAAATTAGAGTCGCTTACTTCTGTGTTGTCAACATGGTAACTCATAAGAGTATGCAAAATCCTAGGTGTCAATCTAATAAATAATAAAATAATGCATTGACCTAAGTGAACTTAAGTAAAGTGTAAATAGTAAATACTTATTTACGCAAAAAATCTTCTACTTGTATAAACATCATGAAGGTAAAATACTATTGAAATCTGATTGAAAAGATCACTATTAAAGAAAAAAGATTGTTGAGAAGAAGGGAAATTGTTGGTAAATAATGTTTTCAATCATTATTTTGTCACTGATGTCAAACCTGCTATTTGTTGGAATGACAATTGCTTATAAGATCCAAGTACTATCAATTAGTTGATTGATGAGGAGGATTTAAACAATAAGATGTAACAAAAGCACCTAAGGGAAAGGTTGAGTTATGGTTTTGTAATGAAGTACAAGGATCAATTAAGACAATAGTAAAATAATGTATTGATAATACACTTGAAGATATGGAGGTTGGCTACACTTAGAAACTCTAGAAGAATAAGTTGTAACAAAGCTATCTGCAAAGCTTGACTAAGTTTATCAGTGGGTGCTAAGCAAGTTAGTTCATGCCAAGCTAATTATCATTAAGTGCCAAGTAAATGTAAAATCTAGTGTGTGTCGAGTGAGATAGAAGGTTCCGAGCAAGTTTAGGTGCTGAGCTAGTAATAGGTGCCAAGCATCAGTAAAATTTAGTTGATGCCAAGCATCAGCAAAACTTAGTTGATGCTGAGTAACATAGTATGTGCCGAGCATTAGAAATTCAATAGTGCTGAGCTGTTGCATTATTTGAAAAGTCAAAGATTCGCTAGATCTGAGCTGACAAGTTTGTTACTTTGAATTTTGTGAACTAGATGGAAGATAAGGATGATGAGTTGGCGGCACAGAATTTTAGGTAAACCATTTTTAGGTGAATACAGGTGAATTCTACATGATATTTCTAGAAGAAACAAGATAAGGGGTAAATTCGTTGAATCTTACCTAATCCATTCGAACCAAAAATAAGAGTGGGAAGACTTGAGCAGGAAAAGTATTCCAGACTTCTAGTTAAGGAGTTACAGGTCAAGAAGCAAGTGTGGTTGGAGAGAGTGTGTGGTGTCAAGGAGAAGGCATCAAAAGGGAGGAATAGAGTATAGAGAATCTGCTTCAATAGGTGACCATAGAGGTGATTGCATTGGCACAATGAGCATGGAGACTCAAGGAGACAAAGACTGAAAGGAGGACAAGCTGTCAGAGCTACAGAGACTAAAGGCCAAGCAAATTCATGAGCTGAATTGAGATTTGAAATCTAAAAGTTATGTTGTGAGTTGTATAAGATCAAAAGCCCTTATTGTTACTCTCTAGCAATTGTATCAGTTAAGGAAAATCCTATGGACTTAGGTTTGTTTAATAACCATATTGTAAATCCTCTAACAGGGTGACATTCCAAGTGAATGTTCTAAAGTCCTTTAACTAGGCCCACTTCTAATAGGGTGGTTGAAATCCTTTAATAGGGTCACGTTTAATAGTGTGTTTTGTAGCCTTTAATAGGGCAGGCCTTTCACAGGGCATCACTTTAGAAGAGTGAGAAAGGAGTAGCATGTTACTGGTGGTTTTTCCCAAATTGGGTTTCTATGTAAATCACTGTGTTATGTGTTGATCTTTCATGTTTCATTCTTGCATGTAAGAACTAAATGTCGATATTAATACTCTAGGAACTCAAGTAAGAACATAGTAATCTCTTTAATATGTATTTCTAAGTACCATTCTTGAATTATTATTGTTAGAATTTACAAATGGGAAGATTTTCTTTTGTGGGGGGGGGGGGGGCGGCGGTGGTGGATCAGAAGTAACTAAGTTTAACCTTTTATTTTTTTATAGCTAAAATCATTCACATGCATCTACCATATCTAATTAACATAAAAGTAAAGACATGCATGAAAATAGATAACACAACATTTTGGTCACCGAGAAACCCTCCAAAATGAGAAGGTAAAATTGGGGTGGGGATGACACCCACAAATTATCACTACAACAATATGTAACTATTTAAGGTTACAAATTTTAAACACTTCCAATGGTCTGCCTTGTGAAAGGTCTGCCCTATTAAAGGCTTTACACTCTATTAAAAGTGACTTGTATAAAGGATTTACAGACACTCACTTGGAATGCTACCATGTTAAAGGATTTAGTATCTTGTTGAAAGGCTTACAACATGGCTGTTAGACCAACCTATCTCCATAGGATTTTCATTCCTAACATAATGGCTAGAGATTATTAGAATGTATTGACTTCATGAGTTACAATTCTCAATTGCTGATTCCAGATCCTTGTTCTACTCAATTTGATCTGATCCTTCTTGATTTGATATAACTCTGCTTGAAGTGCTAATGCTCTATTCTAACCAACTAAATTCTGCAATGCTGCTCTTCCTTCTAAGTCCTTATACTTCTCTGAACTTCACTAGCATTCTCCCATATATCTCTCTTACACACACGAATTATGGGGTATTTTCCTCCTTTTAAAGGCTTCAAAGTCTTAGGGTTAGGGATGAATCTACGATCAATATTCTTCCATCTTTTCGTGCTTAATTTTTTCACTTTTCCTATTGATTGCATGCTTTCTCCATTTTTCTTATTGGATGCATGCTGATTACATAGGGAATGTAAAAGATTCAATCTTATCTTTAAGATCCTTCATGATTCATCCCGAGTCAGCTCAAAAATGGTTTACATCTAAGTTTGTGAAGGTACAAACTCTTATGCTAATTCTATGTTACTCGACACTTACTGATTGTGGATGCTTGACAGATATAAGATTTCTATCTCACTCAGCTCCTATAGTAACTTTGTCTTACTCGACATCTATAGTTTTCTCAACACCTATAGTGACTCGACATCACTTATCACTCGACATCTAAATCTTGCTCAGCACCTGAAGTTCACTCAACACCTGTTGAATCTCTGGCTGGGCACATACTATAGCTCGACATCTATACTATACTCGACATCTTGGAAATTGGTTAAGTGTGTTGACACTCAATTGTCAAAACCAATATGAGATCAACAATTATAAATTTCTAAAATTCACTATTTTGAATTATATATATAAACCACATTATAATATAAAATGTGTTAAATATATTTATTTATTTACTTTAATAATGTATTGAAATATATTTTACCATAATTTCCCTTTGGGATCACTTCCCAATACTCTTACCACCTTATACTTAACCAAATTGGTTGGTGTGATCAAGATCTTGAGAGATTAACTAAAATATGTCCTATATCTGCTCCTTTAGATGAATGTGTCAGAGTCCCTTTGAATCTAATATCAATCCTTAATTTTCTTGCAATAACATTCTTGGAGGAAAAGATCAAGGTGCATAACTCTTATAGTACGTAATGAAACATAAATAAGAAAGAGACTACTATAATACCCAAGGATAATAGTTCTAATAATAAAATCATTTCAATATAATATAGATCTAACTTAAATCTATATTTTCAACATATTATTTTCTTATTTATGTCATGTATAATAATCTATAGTAACCAGTTTCACTTATATCCTTTTCAATTTATTTAGAAAATATATTAGACTTCATATATAGTCACCATATAATTACAATCACATATATACATATATTCATTGATTTAATAATATAGAAGAAACTTTAATATATATTCACCTTGTTCTATATCACTCAAAATATTTCGTGTTCAACATATTGAAATGCAATCAAAAGAAGAAATAATACATACATACATACATCTATATATATATATATATATATATATATATATATATATATATATATATATATATATATATATATATATATATATATATATATATATATATATATATATATATATATATATATATATATATATATATATATATATATATATATACACCTTATAATATTTCTTGCACTAGCTGACATGGGCGAAATTAGGGAGGGTAAGTTTCTGTAGAGTCTTTATAATTAATTTCTCTTTTTTTTTTAGCATAACCTCTAGCGCTACAATAACACATACACAATGGGAACACATACAATGGAGAAGAGTTAAACACACAAAGTTGATGTGCCACTCATAACCACTCATCCAAAATCATATGCCCCACACTTAGAAATGATAGATTAACTGATAGTGTGTTTAGTTGACACATATCATTGGTGACTCCACCATTGTTACAAAAATTTGGGACACCTCGACTAATCCCTTTAGATGTTGATATCTCAATTTCTAGGATTATTCAAGAACATGAGGTTAAACTGAATGATCTTTCCTTCTTGTCACTGGCAGTCACTCAGAGATGTTACCTCAAAGTCATTGCCACTTTCTATGGCACATCACAAGTTTAAAACATTGCAATGATACACACTGTTTCCAAGTTCCCCACTCTAATTGGTGAATCATTAAGGAAGAAATTTCCTCATTCTTCCATTGATCTTTTGTATCAATTTCAATCATAGCAAAAGAGTTATTGTGCCTCTTACACAATACACAAAGACCTCTGCCATGTTCAAAATGATGCATTTATTAATCTAATTAATCAACTCTACCCTTAAAGAGATGAAGAAATGGTAAAGGTTAAGGAAAATTCAAATCTAAGTTTCCTCATACATTTGTAGCTTGCCATAGAGGTTAAAATTCCCCCTTGCACATTATTGGTAAACAAATTTGTCTTCACATAATACACCATCAAAATAACTCTTATTTTCCCAAAAATGAAGACACAAAAAGATAGCAACAATTGGGTTGCTTTGCAATTGAGTTGTGCAAGTACCCTATGAATTTTATAGGGTACAACTCCCCAATTGGATATATAATGAATAAGATTTAAGAAATTCTTTCAACCTGAAAGAAAAGGCTACCCACATTATTCTTAGCTAGGGGGCAAATTATTACAACTAGAATAGAAAGGAAAGACTCAACATAACACAATGGAAGCATACAATCTTCACACCCATATATGCACTTAGAAAGAAAGAGAAAGATTAAAAAAATAGGATCAACCCCTATAATAAATGAATATAGTAGTAGAATTTGATTCCATTATTCAGTCCCGATTCACACCTAAACCAAGAATGAGAAAAATTTGAAGCACACAATCCTCAAAATGATAGAATCCTTATTCAACTCAAAAAAAAATACTATTTGTAAATACTACTAAGAATCAAAATATTTTTAGAAACTAGAAAAGAAAACTAAATTAAAAGAAGGCATTTTTGATTACAATAAAAAACTACCCCCTTCATACAATTTGCATTCCTCCTCTCACACAACACATAGTCTACCCAAAAAATGGAACCTTGGAACACAACCAATAAAAAGAACCAAAAGTGGCTCTCTCTTCTCTAGCACAAAGTCTCATAAAAGAAAAGGTCTGAAAGTTGGAACCCCTATTCTATCTTCAGCTGGCATATTTATCTTTTCCCCTATTGGTTTCAATTCAATTTTGGCAACTGATTCTTGGAAATGTGTACCTTACCATTTTCCTAATATCATAACCCTTTGGAAACATAATGTCTATTTCCTTCATAATAAAAAAATGCCGAACTTATAACATCATTAAAGTTGCAATTCGATTGGGCTTGATAGACTTATTTAATTTCCTTTTCTATGCATGAGAGAGTGTATTGATGTAATAATCACATCATTCCCATCACCCGACCCCATTTTGAGTCATTGGTATCATAGCATACTACTTCATTTGAAAATCATCCCTTATAAATCAAATGATTTAGATGCAATGTCTCATAGCACTACCCGCCACTGTATATTTCTTATGCAATGTGGAATTTCCATATTGGCTCTGGGTATTTGACACGTCTAGGCATTTGAACCTTCATTAGCATATGTTCCAAAGTCAGGTTGTACCATGTACTTTACATTATAATTCTTCATTACCAAGAAGAACATATGAATTTTCCTAGCCATTGCAACCATTATATCCCCTTTCTATTTCTCAGGCATTTTGTCAAATAATCATTAAGCATTATCAATTCCCCCAAGTTTGACATGGGGTTTTGTGGGCTCATCTTTTATGGTTGCATGACCATGATCTCTTGGGTTTGGTGTGAAACCAAAGTATAATTTGTATACTCCAACCAATCACACTCCCATTATCGAATAATTTGCATCCATTCATCATCTCCCCTATTCTAAGTCCCTATTGACATGTGCCGAGAAAGATAGATGTCAAATATCTTTAAGTTTGGGTAACTTCTAGCATGGCACCAGGTCAAGACCCACCCTAGGGCATATCATGTTTTCCTTCAAAGAGAGGTAAACTAGATTTGAAACATTTGGTTTTGACTTGTTAATGTATATTCTGCATGCCACAATCTACATCACCTATTTTAATGGGATTCCCATTCTGTAGCTCAGGCTATCAAAATAGAGCATGGACTTCATATGTACACAAAACAAAATGTGTGCTCCTCAATGCATATTGAACAACAAAACATTCAATGTTTTTCCAAGTACCCAATCCTTCCTTCTACCATAATTGGTGGGGCTAGTTTGGTCTTCAATTAGAAACTATGTGCCTTAATCGACCTATCAAATAATGCATTGGGTGAGGATGACATGACTGTCATCATGCCATGAGGACCATTTGTGCTTTAGCTTGGTGCTCAATCCATGAGCCTTATTCCTAAATAAAGATTACTATTAAGAAACCAAGCATATGGATATCTTATAAGCTATGTTGATTAGTATACATGGGTCAACTCTCCATTTGTGAGATTCCACCAAGATAACCATTCTATTAAATAGTCCACATACACGTTTGAGTTTCCAAGATGAATCCCATGTCATGGTTTTGTGAGATCCCATTGGAAATGACATGGTGTCCATCTCACCTTTATATATTTCTACTCCCCTAAACTAAAAATAATTCTTCAGTCCCCAACCTTTTATGAATGTAGAATAGATGATGACATTGCATACATTTTGTTGAACAACTCATATGTACCCTCCATGTTAATGTACAATAGTTGGTGTATTCATTTCGTGGGGATGAGTTGGATCGGGTCACACCATTTAGTATTTTAAGTTTTAGGTTCAAACATGAATTCCATATATTATGGATTGGTACAAAAATCACTTTTAAATCCTCCAAGTTTATGAGTTATTATACTACATTGACCTACAGATAACCCACATCTGCAAATGCAATGGTGGAAGTTGGGTTTTGAGCATCATGATATGAATGGATGCATGGGGAAATGCTAACCTTTTCTCTTTTTTCTCACAATCATAACCTTGACTTCATATCCCATGAACTAAAAATGTTCTTTTGATCATGAACCTATCAAGCCTGCATAGTGAATTTTGAAATAAAACTTTGAACTCCAAATCATGATGCTTGAACATGCTTACAGATCTAAAACATGCATACTAAACTTCAAAAATGGATATTTGCATTTCTCTTGAACTACCGAATCACACCCATAATCATGTTTTTGAACTAAAATCTAAATTTCAAATCATGTGAACCTTGAATTGTACTTCTACACTTTTGAATTATTACATAGTCTTACACAATTTGCCTCTAAACACACCTATTCTATTACATCAAACCAACAAACCCATTTGAAATGCAGATCAAAATTTTGTACCTATCAAACCATTTGAACCATTTGAACTGCTTGAACCTTTGTGCTTGAGCATTTGGGTTTATTGTCATGAGACTTCATCCAAAACTCACCTTACATAACATGTCATCACACAATGTTTTCAATATAAGGAGAAGATCGAGATTCCAAGGGAAGATTATTAAAAGGGCTGGGTTTCCAAGCTTAAAAATTGGGCAAGTAACTGGGGAGCATGTGCTAAAAGGTACATGAAAACTCCAATAGTTATGATCAAAAGACTAGTGCCTAGTCCATTGGGTGGCAAAGTCAAAGTGCACAAAAATAAAGAGGAGCTGGTTGTGGGGAGGGTAGGGTAAAAACCAAAAAAGATGGAAAACAAAACAAACTACCCCAAGCGCTTAAACTAACAACAAAGTGACATCAAACCAATGCAAGGGAAACTAAACTAGGTACCACAAAAACTTGTATAATAAGAGCATATTTACAAATATATACAAAGGTAGGAAGATCCTGCCATGACACTTAAAAACATGGAATACTTACATGAATCCATCAATGGGTTGAGAAAAATAAGAGCCTTTCCAAGTTAGCCTATTGCATTTGAATGTTGCATTTGCATACCATTTTTTTTTGGAAAGCCTCAAGTAGTAAGAATTCTAATTAATCCCATTTAGGAACCCGATGAAATGATATTCATATCCAAACAACCATGACTCATTGTAAATTTTAGGCTGGAATATCTCACCATCATTTTGAGTGAAGGAATTTGTGTCACAAACAACTGCATCTTTCCCTTGGGAACAACAAGCCAAACCATGGATGAGGTAGGCATTGGGGAAGAGCCTCATGGAAGCATTTACTTCTCCCATAAGTTCATAAAAAAATTCGCTTTTAAAATAACATGCCTCCAAAATTTGGGGCTGAGACCACTACTCTTGAGTTGAAGTGGGATCAAACAAGAAAGACTCATACTCAATCTTCTCATCAAATGCAAAAATTTTAAATTTTGATTCATCAATTATCATATTATGACCAACACTGGACTCAACAAAGATGTCATTAATATCTTTATGTTTGGAAACCAAAGGCAACAAGTTTAAGGCATCATTTACCTCAACCATACATAGATTGTTTTTGTCATCCACCTTGATGGTCCTTTGGAAACCACCCACCAAGTCATCTTTAGTTGTCTCAAGAAGTCATGTATCATTCTTTGAAGGAGGCTCTAACTAGCTTTGGCTTCCTTGATTTGCTGATGTATGTTTATACTGCTGAAAATTCCAATATGATCTCTTTCTTCTTTACTATCACACAGATCATAAGGAATGAAGAGATGATTATCCCTAATTTCAAAGTCTTCAATATGTTAAGTAGGAGATTATAATGCATTCATGCTACTCCAAATAGTTTCACCATTGATATTCATAAATTTATTCTCTACTTCTTTCACATCCACCTCATTCTTGCTTTGGCATGCAAAGGAAAAATTAGAATTTATAGTTTCTTCCTGCAAGTTACAAACTGAACTATCCTTATGACATAAAGTTAAAATCAAGGGTTTTTCAAAACTAATTTAAATGACCATAGGATCAAATTCAGTATAAGAAAATTCCTCTCTTGAAATGTGATAAAAATCTTTATTATGCGAAGATATAAGCTGAAAGTTCACTTCATAAGTTCTTTCTCTAGAAAGATTTTCAGCATGCAAAGAAACGTGGTCAAGAAGTATCTTTTTCTTGCCACATTCATCAAAATGCAAAGATTCCTCCATGGGCTGGTCATGAATCTTTATGCCTTGAGAAACTTCTTTATTCACATTCCCAGCATAGGTCAAACTTTCAGCTTCCAACTGAATGTTGTCATGCTTTTCTTTGCCATGAAAATGCTCCAAAGTGAAACAACCATCAATTTTTCTAGAATTTTCCATATCAGAAGATGCTAAATTTCAGGCACTCTTTTATCCTCTTTCTCCAAAGCTTATTAGGTGAAGATTTGATCATCAAAGATTGAGTAGATGTGAGAGATTGTTATGATTGGAGGTTCCTCATTATCAACCGTCAACTCTTTTTTTGGTTTTACTACTCTTTTTAGACATTCTTACAATTCTTTTAATTTATGAAATCTCACCAAATACTTTTCCACAACAACCAAGATGTGGAGTCCTCTTCTAGGCTTATGTTATTCCTTACAACTTGAGAAACACTTTCTTTGTAGTTGTCCATGAATTCGTGCAATGCTTTATCATCCATGTGATAAAGATCCACGAGAGAGGGATTTTGTCTTGACCTTCTCATGGCTTTCATATTTTGCATGGTCTTTACTCAAAGTCGCCAATCTCTTGAACATGGAGATAATTATAAAACTAAGGAAACAATTATTTCGATACTGATCTTCATTTCCTTCCCCAACGAAGTTGCTGAAATCTATTGGTAAACAAATTTGTCTTCACACAATAAACCATAGAAAAAACTTTTATTTTCCAAAAATAAAGACACAAAATGATACCAACAGTTGGGTTGATTTGCCATTGAGTTGTGCAAGCACCCTCTAAATTTTACATGGTACAATTCCCTAATTAGTTATACAATGAATAAGATTTGAGAAATGCTTTTAACCTGAAAGTGAAGGTTGCTCACACTATTCTTAGATAGGGGGAAAATTATTACAACTGAAATAGAAGGGAAAGACTCAACATGCAACAATGGAAGCATACAATATTCACACCCATATATGCACTTAGAAAGAAAGAGAAAGATTAAACAAATAGGAACAACACCTGCAATAAATGAATATAGTAGTAGAATTTGATTCCATTATTCCATCCCAATTCACACCTAAACCAAGAATGAGAAAAATCTGAAGCACACACTCTTCAAAATGATAGAACCCTTATTCAACTCAAAAATAATTCTATTTTTGAAGACTACTGACAATCAAATTATTTGTAGAAACTAGAAAAGAAAACTAAATTTCAAGCAGGCATCTCTGATTACAATAAAAAATTGCCCCCTTCATACAATTTGCATTCTTCCTCTCACGTAACACACAATCTACCCAAATAGTGGAACACTGGAGCACAACCAATCAGAAGAACCAAAAGTGGCTCTCTCTTCTCTAGCACAAAGTCTCAGAAAAGATAAGGTCTAAAAGTTGGAACCCTTATTCTATCTTTAGTTGGCATATTTATGTTTTCCCCTGTTAGTTTCCATTCAGTTTGGGCAACGAATTCTTGGAAATGTGTACCTTACCATTTTCCTAATATCATAATCCCCTAACAACATAATGTCTATCTCTTTCATAATAAGCAAATACCAAACTTATAACATCATTAAAGTTGCAATTCAATTAGGCTTGATAGACTTATTTAGTTTCCTTTTCTATGCATGAGAAGAAAATAGGGGAAATGAAAAAATCCACTTTGGGTGTATTGATGTGGTAATCAAATTGGTCCCATCAACCAACCCCATTTTGAGTCATTGGTATCATAGCATACCACTTCATTTGAAAATCATCCTTTATAAATCAAATGATTTAGATGCAATTTCTCATAGCACTACCTACCATTGTATATTTCTTATGTTATACATGAAATTTCCATATTGGCTCTAGGTATCCGATACGTATAGGAATTTGAACCTTTATCAACATATGTTCCAAAGTTAGGTTATACCATGTACTTTACATTATAATTCATCGTTACTAAGAAGTGTGTATGAATATTGCTAGCCACTGCAACCATTATATACCCTTTCTATTTCTTAAGCATTTTGTCAAATTCTCATCATGCACTGTCAATTCCCTCAAGTTTGACATAGGGTTTTGCAGACTCATCTTTTATGGTTGCATGATGATGATCTCTTGGGTTTAGTGTGAAACTGAAGTATAATTTATATACTCCAACCAATCATGCCCCCATCATTGAACAATCTGAATTCATTCATGATTTCCCTTATTCCAAGTCCTTATTGACATGTGTCAAGAAAGATAGATGTCAAATATCTTTTAGTTCAGGTAAATTTTCGCACATCATGTCAAGATTTGCCCTAGAGAATCTCAATTTTTCCTTCAAAGTGAGCCAAAATGGATTTGAAACATTTGATTTTGACTTATTAATGCATATTCCACATGTTGCAATCTACATGACCTATTTCAATGAGATTTCCATTTTGTAGCTCAGGCTCTCAAAATAGAGCATGGACTTCATATGTGTGCAAAACATAATTTGTGCTCCTCAATGCATGTTGAACACCAAAGCCTTCTACATTCTGCCAAGTACCCAGTCCTTCCTTCCATGATAATTGGTAGGGCTAGTTTGGTCTTCAGTTAGAAATTGTGTACCTTAATTGACCTATCGAATAATGCATTGGGTGAGGATGACATGACTATCATCGTGCCATGAGGACCATTTGTGCTCAATCCATGAGCCTTCTTCTCAAATCATGATTACTATTAAGAAACCAACCATATGGATATCTTATATGCTATGTTGATTGATATATAGGGGCCGACTCTCCATTTGTGAGTTTTCACTAAGGTAACCATTCTGTTAAATAGTCCACATGTTTAGTTCGAGTTTCCAAGATGAATCCCATGTCATGGTTTTGTAAGATCCCATTGGAAATGACATGGTGTCCATCTCACCTTTATATATTTCCAACCCCCTAAACCAAAAATAATTCTTGAATCCCCAACCTTTTATGAATGTAGAGTAGATGATGACATTGCACACATTCTGGTGCAAGGGCACCAAGGTCATTTTATGAAGATACACAAACACAACATGAAGGTCATCAGAGTGAATAGGACAAGGAGATACCCAGGCAATTAAAATGGACAAGAATTAGAAGTTATAATGATTTTCATGGCAAAACAATGTAATCAAATGTGATTATTTTGTGATGTCCTCAAAGGACTAAAAGTCATACTTGTAATGTCCTAAAAGGACCAAAAGGTGAATGTAATTGGACAAAATTAGTCCAAAGGGAGATTTGATAGGTTTGAAGGGTTTAGAATAGTTATAGAAGTTGTTTAAAATCATTAGAAGTCAATAGGTAATGAGTCATGATTCAAAGAAAGTCATTTTGCAATTTAAAATTTCAAATATTGAAAAACAAATGGTTATGAAGGTATTTTGGAGGGAATTAGTGTTTGGGATGTCTTTAGGCTTAAAATAAGCCTCCAACCATTAAGATCTGGTTGTGATAGGTAGGGGAGGTCTATTCATAGATAGATACATCCATTGTACAGGCAGTGAGACTTGGAGTACAGACTGGTGCATAATAATAAGAATCCATTCTGACATTGCAATTTGGAATCTATGCAAATTGATTAAATATCATTGTGGATAGTGTAGAAATGTATTAGAATTTATTTCCATTCATTGTGATGCATTAAAAGGTTCTCTATTTTTCATTTTCTATCTTGACTACACTTTTTGTATTCTGTGTTGAAAGTAAGATGACTAGTATTAGTTGATAAGCTATAATTTTGAGTTCTTTCTCTGCAACAATTTGGTCTCCTTATAGAATATGACCATCCCATGAACTTTTAGGGCCCAAACTTCATGGGATGGGTGTTTCTAACATGTACCATATTTTTCTAATACCTTTTATGCAAAAATGTTGTTAGCATTGATTGATTGTCGTAGAATAGTGAAGGTTTTGTGAAGAAATTGATGGGTACAATGTAGCAGTGGCAGTTTGGCCTGAATAAGGAAGCATTCTTGTGATTTGGATTATATTATAGATCAATTCAGAGGTGTAGGGTCAACCAATTTGATCTAGAAGTTTGGGGAAGGGTTATATTGGTGATACCCTAGATTTGAGGGTTTGAATGAAGGTAAGTTGGGATTTCAGGTTTACAAGAGGTCTGGAGTAAATTGATTTTGGATTTTCCCATTTTTAGTTCATTTAAAAGTCTTTTAAAGTTTTGGAGTATTAAGGCTGAGTGGAGAGGGGTGGTGCTTTGTAAATTTCCGATTTTTTATGCTATTTGTAGGTCACTTTGCAAGAACAATTAGTACTGGTCCAAAGTAACAATATTTAAGTTTTTGTTATTTTATAATACTTGGTAAATGGTAGCTATAAATCCTTTCACTTCACCAAGAGTTTTCAAAAAAGTTTAAGTTATTCAAGTTTTTATGCTGTTGCAGGGCTACAAGTTTGTCAATTAGGTCTCCTAAGGTGCATTGGAAGAATTGGACATTGGGAGTTGTGTCTAGCCAATTGGATGGTCAAAACTAGTTGAGTACATACTATATAACCTGTAAAATCCTTATTTAGCCCTTGGTTAAGGCTTTTGCATATTTGGAGTTATTTTGAGTCATATGGAGTTTGCAGGTGTTTTGGAAACTTGGATAACTTGCTTGCTTGAAGAAGTTTGGAAGTGGAGTTAGTCTTGTGGATCCAAAGGTGTGAAGTTTAGTGGGTTAAACCTTTTGAATGATTATCCTCTGATAAAATATTGAGTGGGTTGGGTCATTGTTTTAGTTACACTTGAGGAAGATATATGGGCATTGTTTCAAAGCAAAGGGATAGTTAGTTGTTTCTTCATCAAATCATTGGTTGACCACTAACCTCTACATCACATTCTATCAAAAAACTCATATGTACCATCCATGTTAATATGCAATAGCTAGTGTATTCATTTTGTGGGAATGAGTTGGCTTGGGTCACTCCATTTGGGATTTTAAGTGTTAGGTTCAAACATGAATTCCAAATATTATGGATTGGTACAAATACCACTTTTAAATCCTCCAAGTTTATGAGTTATTATACTACATTGACTTGTAGATAACATGCATCTGTAAAGGAAATGGTGGAAGTTGGGTTTTGAGCATCATGATATGAATGGTTGCATGGGGAAATGCTAGCCTTTGCTCTTTTATCTCACAGTAATAACCTTGAATTCATATTCCATGAACTGAAAATGTACTTTTGATCTTGAACCTATCAAGACTACATAGTGAATTTTGAAATAAAACTTTGACCTCCAAATATTGATACTTGAATAGACTTGTAGATCTAAAACATGCATATTGAGCTTCAAAAATGGTTGAACCATTGAATTGCACCCATAATCATGTCTCTAAACTAAAATATGAATCTTAAACCATGTGAACCTTGAAATTGCACTTCTGTACTTTTGAATTATTACACATAGTCTTGCACAATCTGCCTCCGAACACACCTATTGTGTCACATCAAACAAATGAACCCATTTGGAATGCAGATCAAAACTTCACACTTGTCAAACCATTTGAACTGTTTGAACTACTTGAACCTGTGTACTTGAGCACTTGGGATTATTTTCATGAGACTTCATCTAAAACCTGCCTTACGTAACATGTCTTCACACAAAATTTTCAGTATAACCCATTGGAGAAGACCAAGATTCCAAGGGAAGGTTATTAAAAGGGTTGGATTTCCAAGCTTAAAAATTGGGTGACTAACATTGCTTCTGACTAGGGAGAATGTGTTGAAAAGTGCATGAAGAATTCAACACTTATGATCAAAAGACTAGTGCCTAGTCCATTGTGTAGCAGAGTCAAAGCACACGAAAACAAAGAGGAGCTAGTTATAGGGAGGACAAGGCAACAACCAAACAAGATGGAAAACAAAAAAAACTACCCTAAGAACTTAAACTAACAAAGAAGCAACCACAAATTAACACAAGGGAAACTAAACTAGGCACCATAAAAACTTGCAGAACAAGAGCATATTTACAAATATATAGAACAACAGGAAGATCCCACCATGACACTGAAAACCATGGAATACTTACATGAATCCATCAATGGGTTGAGAAAAATAAGAGTCTTTCCAGGTCAACCTATTGCATTTGAATGTTGCATTTCCATACCATTTTTGTTTGGTGAGTCTCAAGTAGTAAGATTTATGATTAATCCCATTCAGAAACCTGGTGAAATGATATTCATATCCAAACAACCATGATTCATTATAAATTTTAGGCTACAATATCTCACCATCATTTCAAGTGAAGGAAATTTTGTCACAAATAGCCACATCTTTCCCTTGGGAACAACAAGCCGAACCATGGATGAGGTAGGCATTGGGGAAGAGCCTAGTAGAAGCATTTATGTCTCCCCTAAGTTCATCAACAACTTCACTTTTAAAACAGCATGCATCCAAAATTTGGGGCTAATACCACTTCTCTTGAGTTGAAGTGAGATCAAACAAGAAAGATTCAAACTCAATCTTCTCATCAAATGCAAAAATTTTAAATTTTGATTCATCAATTATCATGTTACGAGCAACACTAGACTCAATAGAGATGTAATCAAGATCTTTACGTTTGGTTTGTTTGGAAACCAAAGACATCAAGTTTAAGGCATCATTTACCTCAATCATACATAGATTATTTTCATCAAGCACCTTGATGGTCCTTTGGACACCACCCACTGAGTCATCTTCAGTTGTCTCAAGAAGTCATGTATCATTCATTGAAGGAGCTTCTAATTGGTTGTCATGTTTTGGACTAGCTATAGCTTCCTTGCTTCATTGATGTATGTTTATACTGCTAAAAATTCTGATATGATCTCTTTCTTCTTTATTATCACACATATCACAAGGGATGAAGAGAGGATTATCCCTAATTTCAAAGTCTTCAATATGTTCAGCAAGAGAGTATAGTACATTCATGCTACTCAAAACAATTTCACCATTGATATTCACAAATTGATTCTCTACTTCTGTCATATCCACCACATTCTTGCTTTGGCATGCAAAGGAAAAATCACAATTCACAGTTTCTTCCCACAGGTTACAAATTGAACTATCCTTATGACATATAGTTAAAAGAAAGGGTTTTTCAAAACTACTTTAAATGACCATAGGATCAAATTCAACGTAAGAAACTTCCTCTAATGAAATGGGATAAAAATCTTCATTATGTGAAGATATAAGCTAAAAGTTCACTTCATAATTTCTTTCTTCAGAAAGATTTTCAGCATGCAAAGAAACTTGGTCAAGAAGTATCTTTTTCTTGCCACATTCATCAAAATGAAAAGATTCCTCCATGGGCTGGTCATGAATCTTTATGCCTTGAGAAACTTCTTTATTCACATTCTCAACATAGGTCAAACTTTTAGATTCCAACTGAACATTGTTCTACTGTTCATTGCCGTTAAAATGCTCCAAAGTGAAACAACCATCATCTTTTCTGGAATTTTCCATATCAGAAGATGTTAAAGTTTCAGGCACTCTTTTATCTTCTTTCTCCAAAGCTTCTCGAGGGAAGATTTGATCATCAAAGATTGATGCAAGAGAGAATGTTATGACTGGAGGTCACTCATCACACACCGTCAACTCTTCTTTTAGCTTTACTGCTCTTTTTACACATTCTTGCAAGTCTTTTAATTTATGAAATCTCACACAAATACTTTTCCTTAACAACCAAGATGTGGAGTCCTCTTCCAGGCTTATGTTATTCCTTATAGCTCGAGAAACCCTTTCTTTGTAGCTGTCCATGAATTCATGCAACATTTTATCATCCATGAGAGAAGGATTTAGTGTTGAACTTCTCAAGAATTTCATATTTGGGATGGTATTTACATAGAGTTACCAATCTCTTGCACATGGAGATAATCATAAAACTGAGGAAAAAATTATTTAGATATTGATCTTCATTTCATTCCCTAGTAAAGTCACCAAAAATATGTTGGTAAATAGATTTATCTTCACATAATAAACCATGAAAATAACTCTTATTTGTCCAAAAATGAAGACAAAAAAGATACCAATAGTTGGGTCAATTTTCCATTGAGTTATGCAAGTACCCTCTGAATTTTACATGATACAGCTCCTCAATTGGGTATACAATGAATAATATTTAGGAAATGCTTTTAACTTGTAAGTGAAGGTTACCTGCACTATTCTTTGATAGGGGAAAAATTATTACAATTGAAATAGAAATGAAATACTCAACATACAAAAATAGAAGAATACAATCTTCACACCCATATATGCACTTAGAAAGAAAGAGAAAGATTAAAAAAATAAGAACAACCCCTACAATAAATGAATACACTAGTAGAATTTGATTCCATTATTCAGTCCCGATTCACACCTAAACCAAGAATGAGAACAATTTGAAGCACACAATCTTCAAAATGATAGAAACCTTATTCAACTCAAAAATAATACTATTTCTGAATACTATTGATAATCAAATTATTTGTAGAAACTAAAAAAGAAAACTAAATTAAAAGTAGGCATTTCTGATTATAATAAAAAATTGCTCCCTTCATACAATCTACATTCCTCCTCTTATGCAACACACAGTCTTCCCAAAAAGTGGAACCCTACAACACAACCAATCAGAAGAACCAAAAGTGGCTCTCTCTTCTCTAGCACAAAGTCTCAAAAAAGAAAGGGTCTGAAAGTTGGAACCCCTATTCTATCTGTAGATGGCATATTTATCTTTTCCCTTGTTGGTTTCAATTTAGTTTGGGATACTGATTCTTGGAAATGTGTACCTTACCATTTTCCTAATATCACAATCCCCTAGCAACATAATGTCTATCTCCTTCATAATAAGACAATACCAAAATTATAACATCATTAGAGTTGAAATTCAATCAGGTTTTATAGAGTTATTTAATTTCCTTTTCTATGCATGAGAAGAATAGGGGAAATGACAAAATCCACTTTGGATGTATTAATGTGGTAATCACATCAATTCGATCAACCAACCCCATTTTGAGTCATTGGTATGATAGCATACCACTTCATTTGAAAATCATCCTTTATAAATCAAATGAATTATATGCAATGTCTCATAGCACTACCTGCCATTGTATATTTCTTATGCTATGGAATTTCCATGTTGGCTCTAGGTATCTGAGACGTGTAGGCATTTGAGCCTTCATTAACATATGTTCCAAGGTTAGGCTGTACCATGTACTTTACATTATAATTCTTCCTTACCAAGAAGTGTGTACGAATATTTCTAGCCACTACAACCATTATAGCCCATTTCTATTTCTTAGGCATTTTGTCAAATGATCATCATGCACTATCGATTCCCCCATGTTTGACATGGGGTTCTGAGGGCTCATATTTTATGGTTGCATGACCATGATCTTTTGGGTTTGGTGTGAAACCAAAGTATAATTTATATACCCTAATCAATCACCCCTCTTTAATTGAACAATTTGCATCCATTCATGATCTCCCCTGTTCCAAGTCCCTATTGACATGTGTCAAGAAAGATAGATGTCAGATATCTTTCAGTTTGGGTAACTTTTGGCATGAAATCATATGAAGAACCACCCTAGAACATCTCATGTTTTCCTTCAAAGCAAGGTGAACTAGATTTGAAATGCTTGGTTTTGATCCATTAATGTATATTTTGTATGCCACAATCTACATCACCCCTTTTAATGGGATTCCCATTCTATAGCTTGGGTTGTCAAAATAAAGCATGGTCTTCATATGTGTGCAAAAAAAAATGTGTTCTCCTCAATGCATATTGAACAACACAACCTTCTACATTTTGCAAAGTACCCAATCCTTCCTTCTATGATAATTGGCCAAGCTAGTTTGGTCTTCAATCAAAAACTGGGTGCCTTAGTCAACCTATCAAATAACGCATTGGGTGAGGATGACATGATTGTCATCACACCATGGGGACCATTTGTGCTTCAGCTTGGTGCTTTGTCCATGAGCCTTCTTCTTGAATCAAGATTACTGTTAATAAACCAAGCATATGGATATCTTATAAGCGATGTTGATCAGTATACAGGGGTCAACTCTCCATTTGTGAGATTCTTCCAAGGTAACCATTCTATTAAATAATCCACATGCACAATCCGAGTTTCCAAGATGAATCCCATGTCATGGTTTTGTGAGATCCCATTGGAAATGACATGGTGTCCATCTCACCTTTATATATTTCCTTCCCCCTAAACCAAAAATAATTCTTCAATCCCCAACCTTTTATGATTGTAGAGTAGATGATGACATTGCACACATTACGTCGACCAACTCATATGTACCCTCCATGCTAATGTATAACAGTTGGTGTATTTGTCTTGTGGGAATGGGTTGGCTCTGGTCACTCCATTTTTTATTTTAAGTGTCAAATTCAAACATGAACTCCATATATTATGGATTGGTACAAACACCACTTTTAAATCCTCCAAGTTTATGAGTTATTATACTACAATTACCTATAGATAACTTGCATCTGGAAAGGCAATGGTAGAATTTGGCTTTTGAGCATCACGATATGAATGGATGCATGGGGAAATGCCAACCTTTCCTCTTTTATCTCACAATCATAACCTTGACTTCATATCCCATGAACTGAAAATGTGCTTTTGATCTTGAACCTATCAAGCCTACATAGTGAATTTTGAAATAAAAATTTGAACTCCAAATTTGCTACTTGAACAGACTTGCAGATCTAAAACATGCATACTGAACTTCAAAAATGGAAATTTTCATTTCTCTTGAACCATTGAATTGCACCCATAATCATGTATTTAAATTAAAATCTGAATCTCAAACCATGTGAACCTTGAAACTAAGCTTTTGCACTTTTGAATTATTACAAACAGTCTTGCACAATCTACCTTTGAACACACCTATTGTGTCACATCAAACCAATGATCCCATTTGAAATGCAGATTAAACCTTCATACCTGTTGAACCATTTGAACTATTTGAACACTTGAACTTGTGTACTTGAGCATTTGGGTTTATTGTCATGAGTTTTCATCTGAAACTTGCCTTACATAACACATCTTCACACAACATTTTCAATATAACCCATATGAGAAAATTGAGATTCCAAGGGAAGGTTATTAAAAAAGGGCTGGATTTCCAAGCTTAAAAATTGGGCAACTAACACACGTCTATAGCTTGCTCTATTATATTTATTTTGTCCATAGGGGAGAAGTCAAGATGTAATGCCTAGAAACAAGACCCACTTTAATTGAGTGATAATTTTCACATTGTCATTACATCAATCCTTGGTGACATCATCATATTTGTTGACATCTTTCTAAGCATACTTTAGGATACTTGGAGATACTTTGACATTGATATCAAAAATAGTCAATATGTGATTGATCATCACCCATCCTTGTGATTATTTGTATACTATACACGATAGCGAATATCAGCAATACATTTCTTATCAATAATCAATATTCATAGTTATTTATTTCATGCTATATTTGTTTTAGATCAATGGCATAAAATTTGGTAGAAGCATAATGGTTAAATTGTCCTCTTCTCCATCTGTATCTTGAGATGATAGTCAATGAAGGTAAGGAGGTTGATCTAGCAGATGGTCTAGTCTTCCATCATAAGCATAATAATTGATTATTGTAGTCTATGCCACTACATTCCTTACAGGAACGAAGGGAACTTTCCCTGATACCATGTTAGATTTAGGAGGATTGTTGTAAATGTACTAAGCACTACTTATTTGGTTTGTCACTTTCAAATGCAACATCATCTATCATTTATATGGAGCATAGGGAAATAATAGACATGTTCCTTCATGGGACATGTCTATTTGATAATCAAATAATTAATATTAATTATAGTTATATTATATATATATATATATATATATATATATATATATATTACAATAAACTTAATATCTCATATAAGATCAACACACTATTATAAAAGATAAGTACAACCAGATTGACTAAAGCTTTAATAGTAAGTCCACAACTAGGACCTCCATATCACCTAGTCAGCTCACATTATAGTCCTCCCTCCCTGAGATTGCTTTTCCTAAAGCAATCTGGCATCACACTAAAACCTCCACTAGGATGCCATAAGAAGAAAATGATATCCCTATCATCATTGAATCAACTGCATGTCGGTACCATCATTAGAACCAATAACATGACCTGCAAGATAGCACCAAACATCTATTTTGTTGATGTAAAAGTTGGAACATCACTAGCAAATATGTCCATAGGAGATCTTAGCACACTCTCCTTCACTATATCCACCCAATCATACTATAGACAATCCAGCTTAGGAACAAACCAACTTTATACTTGATGCAAATCTCGAACATGTTAGTCAAATACAAAATTGTTAACACTCATCACAGTATAAACTCTATCATTACCCTCATACTTCTATGATGAATCCTCAATCACATCAATGTAGACCTACATGCCATGGTTTTCTACCCCCTTTGGACTCAATGCACAAGTATGACCTTTAGAGAAAGGCCTCTTGCATCAATACTAGAGTTCTGACCTCCTCAAACCCTCTCTAGAAGTATTATTAGATATTCCTATTGACTTGCCCTTGTCCTCAACAGTTGGCAGGGACTCCACATCATTGGGTAGAGGAACATAAGATTTCAAAGCAACCTTGCTTCAAGTAGGTGTCTCCAAGTCCTGTGCCCTCCTCATCACTACCTATAAAGAAGATGATTCCAATGACTTCACCCATCCAAAGAGTAGCTTAGTCAATCCCTCCATAAATAACAACATTTGTCTATGTTCCAAAGTATCATAAACCATGATTGAAAGCCTCTGGAACTCACTAATGTAACTCTCTAATCCACCAAACTACTTCAACTAAGCCAACTCATAGAAGTATGCCTTTGAATCCTTCCTATCAATCTCTCAATTAGGCAATCCATGAACTCCTAATAAGAAGTGATCTAATCATGTCACAAAGAAACTAGCCCATGGTACCACTAGTCATGGGCAACTCCATTTAGATGCATCACTCCAAATCTAATAGCATCCACCTCTGACATAAGACAAATAGCTAAATATGTGTCGAGCTTATGTATCCAAGCTCAATTTGTAACTCTACCAATACCATCAAAGTGCTCGAATGTTATCTTACTGGAAAATTGTTGTAACTCAATTTGTTAAGGCCTTTGTCTCTCAAGTGTCAAACTCACCCTAAAATGCTCCCATTTTTAAGCTAGGAAGCTATCAAAACTCAGATGATCTTTAATCACCCGTGGTAAAGAATCCCACTCCACAAAGTGTGCCACCACATCATCAACAAAAGGAGCGATCTTAGACTCAACACTGACCCCAAACACCTTTGGTCTCAAAAATCTAGGCATCTGTGACATATCATAAGTGATAGTATGTATGTCATCTCTATCAACTAATCCACCATGATCCTCAACTCAAACTTGATCTATGAGAACCAACATAGACATCTCAAACTCCCTCCCTACTCCATCCTAGGGGAAGTGCTATCTATCACAGAGTGTTAGACAAATATTATAGAACAAATTTTTGTTGTTGTTGTCCAACTACTAGGTTCTTGAATATTTGCATAACCTCTCTATCAATATTTGCATCAACATCTCTAACTCCTAACCTACCTGAACCACCCACACTACCAAAGAAACTAAACAATATCTCAAGCTCACTTTTCCTAGGTGGAATCGTACAACCTATATAGGTATAGTGCATACTCGACACAAACCTCTTATCATCTCCCATGATACTAAAAACCAAATCTTCAAAATAAAACACTTAATCAAACTGAGCCCAATCCTACAGGCTAGTAGGAAATTGCTTTGATACCACTGTAATAACCCCACCCGATTATAACTCCCTAATTTTTCTTTACTATTAATTATTTAAATTTTTTCAAACACTTGACAATAAACACTATTACTACTAAAATGAACATTTCTAGCTATTACTTCTGAATTGAATGATAGTATTGATCAATTGTAAATTTGTTCTTCTGTCCCTTTAAAAAATTTCAAAATAGAGACATTGATTTCTTTTTAATATAGCTACATGTGAATAGTCAGGCCATAGTAGTGAAATCAAAATATTGAAATGATATAAAAAATCCAACTTAATTAACATTAGCTTGCAAGTTATTATTCAAGTCTCTTGAATCCACAGATACATAGTAACAGAGATAATATGAAACTTAATTTTAAATTACCAATAGGATGAAATAGCAACAGTTATAGTAAATGAACCTAGAAGCCTAAATGTAGTTCCACCATTGAAAAGAAATTTATTTTGACTAATGCAACCTATCTCCATGACACAATAGGTTGTCAAAATGCTAGGCAATTACCTCCAAATGCATACACAAACTTAGTATGAATTTGTAGAGTAGATTACATGCACATATATTAAATGCAAGCTCCCTAAATGGTTAATGGCAAGCCTGGGAGATTGATGTGAAATCAATTTTTTTATGCCACCTAGCTCTAAATGTGGCCACGTCTGCTATGTATAAGGGGATAAATTCCTTAATTAATTATACTAATTTTTCAACCCCAACAAGCTTGATTCACAAGAAGATCCTCCTATTCAATAGCAAGTAATTCAATTCAACCAACCAATGAAACATGAACAACTTCTTATGCACAATTAGTAAATTATAGTAGGAGAGATAAGGAAAATTGATTACCTCAACACAATTTGCAACACAACCTTGGAACAATATTAGACTTCAGAAACCCTTATACCTTAGCAAGGGAAAGAACTTTAGAACCTTAGAAAAAGTCACAAAGGCAACAAAAGGAAATAAATTATCCAAGCGTACTTTTTCCAATGAAATGAACTCTTATTTATAATACCTTGTTGGAAAAAGTTTTCGAAAAAACTCTAATTCAAAAACTATGAAAGCTTCCCAAATGAATTCAACACTTGAAACTTTCCAACACACTCTTTTAGAAATATCTCTTAATGTCATTAATATAATAAAATCAATATTATTATAATAATGAAACTTTAATAAATGAATAAATAAGAGCTCATAAAATTATTAATCTCATCCACTATAGACGAGGACCAACTACAACTACCAAAAATAGACTTACTAAAAATAGCAAGTCCACAATTGGGACCCCCAAATCACCCTATCAGCTCATGAAGGTCACTATGTCACTATGATGAGATAACTCTATCAACTGCATAGAAAATTAGGGACATTACACTACTATATCTATTATTATTATTGTAATGTACTATATATATATTAGCCATGATGATCTTTTCCATATGTGTGTGTGGTCTAGCATAATTTACATCACTATATATTTTTATATTACCATATATTTATCTATTATATAGTTTTCAATAGTGATGTAAATTATACTAGACTATATATATATTTCTAATATATTATATAATTTTCAACACTCATTATATATATATATATATATATATGTATGTATGTATGTATGTATGTATGTATGTATGTATGTATAATTATTTTATTCAACACAGCTTACTTATATTCGCGAATAAGGTTCTCTACACTTAACAATATTAAAGAAATATATATAGTATTAATGGATACCAAAACTGCATTAAATTCCCACGTTTACCTCTGATCAATCTATGTCTAGTGATTCTTAGATATAAAATTATTATCTTCTTCATCCTTTTTTTTCACATTGGCAACTATGAATTGTGGCTATTTATTCTGCTTAAGAAGACCCACGTGAAGGGTCCTTTCATTCCAACAATTTTTTATATTCCTTAAACATCTTCCTTATAACCATGTCATCATAATGGACATAATGAGTAGTATTATATCTTAACAATTATAAGAGAATATGATTTGACAATAATAATGAATAGTTTAAATAGTCATACAGTCTGTATTAACATATGTTGTGGAACTATCCATTATGTAGTGATGTTTGATATTAATATTTGATATTGTTTATTTATTTCCTAAACCTTGTATGCCATTGTCAGGGTTTGAGCTCAAAACTTCAAAATTTCTACATTTGGATCTCAAATTTCCATGAGGTTGGTAGGTGAAAGGCTACCTAGACCTAAAGATATCTCTAGCTTAGTTTATAATTTTCTTAATGTAGTATAAAGCTTTTAAAAATATTTGAATAAAAAAGTGAATTTCATCTTCTTAGGAAAGTAATAATAAATTTATAAACCTAACACAAGTTGCAATTCTTTTGCAGTTGCCTTAAATTGGTTATAAATTGTAAGTATCTTTCAGTAATTACCAAAAAAAGTCATGCATACATAGGTTTGTCTCAACTTCTCATCTCTTTAACTAGTCTTCCCATATCAAATACATATCTTCAATGAAAAGTAATAAAATTATTGATGTATGCTTTGATTTCAAAATGAAGAAATTCATAAGCCACTTCATTTGTATATATTCACTTGCACGTTTTGCTTCAAAGTTTTCATTCCAAGTGTAAGGACCATGTCCTACTCAACAATTTCCACATCATACAATTGCTAGAAAAGTAGAAAAATAAAGAGTAAAACCCTAGTTTGATAAGTCAAAAACCATTCCATTAACCATAATCAAGATTAACAATTGAGTTTACCATAATAAAATGAAACTACACTGCATTATCTAAGATGTTGACCTATATGTCATTCATCTATCAAAATGCGTGATAATTAATTACATAGAAATCATTACAGATACATTTCCCATTGAATATAGTTACATCCAAATGATCATCATAAAATGATTGCATACATCATCTCAAATGTAGAGTTAAAAGATAATTCAAACATGTCCCATTTTAAAGCTCTAGTCTCCTCACCATGTATCATCACCATCTGTTATCTAAGATAGGAGTGTGACCCAGAAACTGTTACCACACCAACCACAAAGTGTTTAGCTCCCTTGGGGTCCTTCCTAATATGAAGAATGCTCTAACCCTAGCATGAGAAGTTGAGTGACTTGAAACAAGAGGATTGAATGGGTCCAGTATAGATGTAAAATTTACTAATTTCCACATATGTCAAAATAGCATATTCACAGAGTGTTACAGGGAATATAAAACAACAACATATCTACTCAATATGTAGTGAAATAAATGAAAGCATATCTACTCATATGCATTGATAATTTAAGAAAGCATATCTACTCATATGCAATACCAAAAAGATAACACATATTTAGATATGCGGTAAAATGAAATGGCTCGGTTGAGCACTTAAAATGCCATAATTAATTGATAAAAGAAGTGAAAACATACCAAAATCATTCTAACAAAACTAGTAGATAGAAAGAAACAAAAAACACAATATCCATTTCTATCCTTCCCAATTTGCCACATATACTCATCTCATAAGGAAGTTAAATGTACTCATGATGACAACACTTATATTCAAAAAATGTAGTTTGATACTATGATACATAACAGTCTGCACTCGTACACTCTTCCAGTTCTGTGGTGTGGTGTTCTCAACATAATGAAATATTGTAAAAGAAAGTAAAATCACATGAAACTCATGCCTAACAGATTCTCATAATAAAATATATTTAAATATAGGTTTGAATATTTAATTCTCATGTAATACACTAAAACTCCATGCATACTAAAATTATGGACACTTAGTAAGGAAATGTAAAGCTATATTCATTTAACCATTACCATCCTTGACATAAACATATACTTTGCTATCGTTTGGAGAGTTAAGCTGATGGAGATGAGAGATATTGTTGGATTCCATGAATATCACTTAACATAATAGTTATAAATAAAGAACTTTAAGAAATCAAGGCCATTTAACATCTTTGTTTAACATATAATTTCTCGAAATAACATACAATGGCAAACAATAGTACCATAGATTCAACCAATAGCTTGAGCTATTCAATTATTTCTTAGATTCTATAGGTTGATACTCAAGTAAGAGTTGCCACTATAACTTATTTCCTAATGCAACCATAAGAAAAAACATAATATTCTTTTCTACACTTATTTATATACATAGATCAACATTTTAATAGGTCTAATTTAGGTCATCACTTGAGTTGTCTGATGTTCAAGATAATTCAGTTGTATGAGGGACTTAGATACTCTTGATTATAATATCTAGATATCATCTAAGGTTATGAAGGTAGTTTTTATCTCACTCTTCTTTTAGTACAAAGTCATTGAATGATGATATCTTTCTCATTCAAAAGCCAACAATAGTTGATTTTAATCACCATAAGAAAGGAGTTTAATTATGCATATTGTATTCTTCATTATCATCATAAAATGATGGAATAGGGCTTTAATTCCATTGAATCTCTCTAAGATGTTGTGTTATAGAAAGAGACTATAGGTTTATTTATTTTCTAACTTAGTTTAATCATAGGTTAGTAGTGATTGATGTGGAGTTTAATTCGATTTCTCTATACTAGCTTTTATTTCATGCCTTGTCATATTACAAGGTAATTAGAAGAAAATCATGGCTAACACTTTGCCAAGGTAACGAGCTAATTTATTTAGTACATTCTCATGTGTTAACCCACATCATTCTTTCCTTCTAGCTTATATAGGATACACATTTCTCAGTCCCACACATGAGAAGTTTACAACTAAAAAAAATATGGTTTAAAGATCTATAACCATGAACATTTCCACTAAGTTTGAGTAAATATGACTATGTTTAAGGAAGTTGAATTTTACACATATTTTTGTCATTTCTCTTTATTTCTTGTTTGGTGGCTGTTAGATATGTTCAGGCTTGGGGGTTAGTTTTCCTCATCTTATCATAGCCATAAACTAACATGCATGTAAAATCGAGCACCCAATTTGATGATTTCTTCTACCAGTGTATTGAAAAAAAATGCATTACTATATATAAGAAAAAGGAACAGAGATCAAGCTACTGTTCACATCATTCAAAACCTTGAATAAATAAGATGGTAATCAGAGCATTAAACAATCAAGAGGAACCTGGCAATGTTTTGATTTTACCCAACACTTTCCAATCCTCTTTTCAGTCTCCCTATAGTTTCCAAACGTTGTATTCCCCTCTAGCTTCCAGTCATTGTCTACCTCCTATGCAATTCCCCCTTTCCATATTTCATAACCACCTTAAGGAAAGGAATCCCCCTTTCATAACTAACCGCCTCCCAAAATCCCTCTATTACCAGTTCTTCCTTTCTATATGGACGTCCTAATAGTTATTCCTTAATTTCTTTCCATTTTCATTGGTTCAACCTAACTCCCTCAAAGGGAAAGAAAACTATGCTCTCCATATTCACTCCCCCACAAAATTGTTATCATATAATGTAGAAAATGAATATGACATGACAAATGCCATTATTGATTTTAGTTAGATCAATCAATTGCAAGTTGCCCCATGGGAGGACAGTTAATCTTAACTAATTATATAAAATTTATTTATTTCCCTTTTTATCAAAACAAAAGTCATGTGGCAATAAAATTGCTATTTCATCTGGATTGTGGGCAGATGGGTTGTGACACCAAGTCATAGAGGCCTATCATAAGAGGATTGACAATTTCTTAAGGTGTTTACAAAAGGTTTTCCTCACAAGCTTACCAAATATTAGAAATTAGGGTGATTAGATTTCAAAAGTGAGTATTTTACAATTCCAAATATGAAATATGACATACATTCCATATTAGCAATCAAGAACATTTCAGATAAGCCTATACAATTTTTATACATCACTATAATTAATATAAATAAAAATTAATTTCCTAAATTGTAGACATTTTTTACCAAATAAACAATTAAGTAGGATATGAAAGAGCCCCTAAAAAGAAAAAAATTAATTAGAGAAAAGCCTTACAATGTTTATTAAACTAGTATTAAGGATAATGAAACTAAAAAAAAACAAAAACAAGAATGGTTCAGAGCTTCACACTACATAAAATCAAGGGCACTCATGGTTGAATCTTTGTTGGTAAAAATCTAGCTGCAAAAGAATGGCTTAGATCTTCACACTACATAATATAAAGAGAACTCATGGTTGAATCTTTGTTGGTAAAAATCCAGCTACAATATTTTAAGAGTAAACTAGTTCAAGTTTCATCATTTCACTTTTAAGATTAGAAATTGCCACTTTAAATTAGAACAAAAAAGTTAATCCCTATTTTCTATAAATACAAAGAGGATGATGACAACGAGGTTGATTTCTAGGGCAATGAATCCATGCTTGATCAAGCAACATTTTGTTAGCCCTTTCATATTTGATTGTGGGTGATGGATATCTTCAGTCCAGGGTTCTTGATTCGATGGTGGAAAGTATTAAAATAGAGAAATTATACAATTAAAAACATATTAAAAAGAAAATAGACAAGGAAGAAACTTACAACTTGATTTTATTGAATAGTAGAATCCTATTTATATAATAGATTGAACCATCAACATTCCTAAATGACTAGAAAATAGATTGACAACAAACTACTTCATGATTGCCAATACACACACATGAAAATAAACAAGTGGGCTACTCTTGACAAATAACTAGATCTAAGAGCCAAATCTATAGTTAGTCATTTGTTCTAATTGGAACTCTATGACACCACTACAATTAAACTAGACACCACTACAATTAAATTGGACTCTTTCTACCAACAACTCAAACTTGAGTTGCCACATGTGTAACTAAGATTATTCAATATTATACTACACCCCTTAAGGAATGATTTGATTTTGTTTGACTTCTAACATATCTCTAAGGTTATAAACTTTATCTTACCCAAGGACTTGGTAAATATATTAGCTAAATTGTCATTGGTATTACAATACTTCAACTCTATCTCTTGAGAGACTAAATTTTCTCTCTTACAAAATGATGTTGAGTCTCTAAATGCTTTGATCTTGCATGAAAAATTGGATTGTTTGAAAGTTTGATTGTGCTTTGATTGTCACACTTGATTGAAGTAGGCCTTTTTTTCTTTTGTCCCATATCTTCAAGAATTCTCCTTATCCAAATTGCTTCATAGATAGCACTGCATAATACTTTGTATTCAACTTTAGTAGATAAAAGAGAAATAATTGGTTGGTTTTTGCTGCTCCAAGAAATAACACTTGATCTTATGTCAAATGCATAACCAATTGTTGATTTACAATCATTTAGACCTATTGGCCAATCAAAATATGAGTAAATTTTCAACTCAATATTCAAATGGTTAGTATATTCAATGCCAAAAGATATGGTGCCTTGTAGGTATCAAAGAACTCTTTTTGCTATATTCCAATGGACCTTGAGAGGATTAGCCATGAATTGGCTAAGTATGATGATAGAATATGAAATATTAGGTCTTGTAGTGGTCAAGTAGTTTAGACATCCCACCATCTACCTATACAATATCCCATTGACTTATGAAGTGTCACTATCATAAGAGAACTTGAAATTTTGTTCTAATGGAGTACGTTCTACTTTACAATTTTGCATATTAAACCTTTGGATTAACTTATTTTCATACTTAATTTGAGTAATCAAAGTCTTACCATTTCATTTTCACACTTCAATTCCTAAGCAATAATGCATTTTGCCAAGATAGTTCATTTCAAATGCTTGTGACTGAGGTGCCTTGATCGCAACAATCAAGTCAATAGAGCTTCTTGTTATGATTAAGTCATCCACATACAAAGAAATCAATAAAATATTCCCATGTTCATTATTCTTTATGTACAACTTTAGATTATTTTCACTCTTGATATATCATTGTTGAAAGAAGAGTTTATGAATTTTCTCATACCATGATCTTGGTTCTTGTTTGAGACCATATAATGTCTTTTTTTAACTTACATACCAAATGCTCTTTTCCCTATTTTACAAAACCTTTAAGTTGAAAAAGATAAATGTCTTCTTTTAAATCACCATTTATAAATGCTGATTTAACATCCATTTGATGAAGGACCCAATCAAATTTAGTAGCAAGTGCAATCATCAACAAATATAAGAAAGATGCTCCCCTAAGTGATTGAGTTTGCATAGGACCACACACATTTGAATGTACTAATTCAAGAATAGTTCTTTCCTTCACATTGGTTCTTATTGGAAATTCATTTCTATGTTGTTTGCCTAATGCACATCCATCACAACTAATTTGTTCATCCTATACACATGTAGTAGTCATTGCATGACAACTTTCCATTTTGAAATCAAGTTTATACAAACCTCCCATTCCAATTCCTTCAATAATCACATTATTGTGATTTTCCATATCTTTAATTTGACAACCTGTCTTCAAGAATTCAACTTTCAGGCTTTGATCAATAATTGCTGAAACCGAAATCAAATTATTCTAACATTAGAAAGTTTCTTTACATGACCATTAGGCAATTTTACACTTATATCACTACATCCTTTTACATCATGTGACCTATTATCTCCTAAATAGATCTTTCTACCATCATCTTTCTCTTGAATTTTTTAAAACCAATTTCTATGACATGACATGTGGATTGATGCCCCTAAATCTTTAAACCAATCATTATAATCACTTGATTCAACTGAAAGAACATAATAAGAGACAAAAAAATTTAAATCATGAAATTTATTACTTATTGTGTCATCAGTATTCACAAAATTACCCTCATATTTATTGTTTTTGGACTCATATTTTTCTTTTTGTGAGATTCATATCCATAATGATTGATGCAAGAGCATCTTGCATTAGGAAATAAATGGGGAAATTTTTTTGTTTTGTTTGCTTTTCAAAAAAAAAAGAGAAATTTTTTTTATTATAAAAATAAAGTGGAGGAGAGAGAAAGTGACAAAAATTTGAAGAAAAATAAATAAAATAAAATAAAAATGGAGAAAAGAGGGCAAAGGCATTGAATAGGTGGCATTATCAAATGTAACTTGTGGCTTGAGGGTTTATTTTAATTTGTAATGGGCTAGGCCAACTTGTAGCTTAGTTGGGTATAAGTAGGGGATCTTGTGGAGTCTTTTGATCATTCATTCAAGTGGAGAGAGTCATAGAAAGCATGGATCCAACTTGGAGAAGAGAATGGAAGATGGAGTAGTGAGGGAAGATTTCTAGAGTGTGTGGACAGAGCGTTGAATGTAAGGTAGTTTACACTTGGATCTTAGATAAAGTTTGAGAAGAGCTAGTAGTTGCGGCTTGGAAAACAAGGAGATTTCTTAGTGGGCTTGTGAGCACAAGTTGATATCTTCCTTGGAGGTTTCTACCAGAATGTGGATATGGACTAGCTAGTGTTTGGGTTGGATCTTGAGGGATCTTGTAGAATTTTTATTGTATTTGGCCATAATCGAGAAGGCTTTATAGCTCAACACATTACATGTAAATAGCATTTGGTATCATATCTTGTATTGTTATTGTGTTTCCACTGTGTGGTTATTTGCTAGGGGCTAGGACATCTCCTTTGAGGATTCTCCTACCTTGCACTACATCAAGTCGTATTGTAACACCCCGCAATGTGACCCAAAAGAAGTTAACCTAAAGTTTCACTAAGTTTGACAAACATTTATTTTAAAAGTTAAACATAATAACTTAACAACAACAATTATAACATAGAAGAAGCAATTAACATTCACATAAACACATACCATGAAATAGATTACAATTCTTAAGGGTCCTATGACATTGAATCACATTTAAGTTTAATTAATAATAAATCTAATATATAATAAATTCATATCAAATATTAATATACCAATATGAATCCATTTAAATAATATACAATTATATATGATGCCACTTGGCAATAGACAAAATGTACAATCATCCATTGTATAGGTAATAGGGTATGAAAGGCCAAAATAATAAACATCATAAAATAAATTAAATCATCTTGTAAGGTCTTATGAAATAAAATAAAATACAATAGTAAAACCATCCATCATAGTAATACAAGATAAGATAGAAAGGAACATTTGCACAAACACATCCAACAACGACATCCAATAGTCGGATCTCAATGGTATGAGAAAAAGTATTACCACTCAAGCTCATGGAACCTAAACGACTCACTCCCACCATGCTAAGGAGATAGTCTCAAGTCCCAAATATGATAACAAACCCAAAATCAAAAGTAATATCTAAGTTAAGGAAATCCTAAAAGTAATCTAACTCAAAGGTTCCAAGATAAATCAACATATAGACCTAGAGGAAAACATAGACATGTAGGGAATCTACTATGCAAGTAAGAAAGTGTTATCACATGAATCAATGCTAGAGTTACCCTAGCAGTCTAACTTGACTCTGGCCCCCTAGTGACTTTATGCGGCACTAGTATCCTTTTGTACTGACAAGGCATACTAACAATGCATGGTCATAACCAAGCATTCTCTCTACTCCCATCCTAGTCTATACTAGCACTTGAGGCATGGGCGAGAACATACAAAGACTCTTATTAGGCTCATTTTATACCCATTTAGTGTAGTGCTTTCATTTATTAAACAACTTACAATGGGTTACCTTGGCAACCACTTTGGGCCCTGACCTCCATCGCAAGCCACTTCTCAACATGATATATAGATAACCTACCCTAAGCTCTAGTAAAATCAAAAGATCAAAAAAGATCACATATCATACATCAATTCTTAAACAAGCAACTGACAAGTATTGAAAAACACTAATCATAATCATGGATTCCACAAATACGGTCATCCTAACAGGACTAATCCCAAAATCAAGTATACATAAACCAATCCATGTCATAACATGACATCACCAAGAACAAACCATACAAACACCCTAGTCCTATAAAAGCAATTGGAAAGTAATCCAAATACAACTGATCAAAGACTCAAATGTTATATCAGATAGGTCACACCATTCACCTTAGTTTCACACAAGAACACTAGAAATATATACCAATCAATGCATCAAAACATCTCATAGAGCATACTAGAAACATTCCCATGGTTGAGTATAAAAGATCATATAAAAACATCATCATGACATCATAGAACAAACCCTCAAGCCTCTAGTAAACATCTTGATTGGCCAAAGCTAAGAAAAACCTAAAAACCCCAACACCAGTAAATCACACATCACATAAATCACATACAAAAGTGAATTTCATAATTCATTAGGTTTTGAAAATCCTAAAGTTCAATATTTACTAAAAGTTTTTGGATTAAGTTATAGATAATTCTATAATGGAAATCAATTTTCTCAAACAAGAGTTTCAACCCAGAGAACTTCTGAAAACAGAAAGACAATAGACATGAAGAAGACATGAATTCAACGAATGAGAAACTATTGCACAAACCCACAAGATCCTACCTAGATTTAATGCTAAAATAATGAATGCACAAACACGCAAGAATCTTCTTTTTCTTTCGAAAACTCTCATTTTGAAAATTGGCTCCTCCAAACCTGTGTATCTAGAAATGAGCTCTAATTTTTTTAATAAAGAGTTTCCCCCCCAAATCAAGGCTTTGATCATGAAATCATGCAAAAACCCTTTGTCTTTAATTACTATATTTTAATTTTCATGCACACACTTTATGCAATTTAATTAAAACAAACTTTATTAAATTAAAGCTTTCTCTCCCTTATTAAATCATGTGACATTTTTAATATAATATTTATTAATTTAACCAATAATATTATTTAGAGTTTATTAAAAATAAAACTCCTGAATAAATTATTATTAAATTAAATAAATATAAATACGCCTAAATTAGAACTTTAATCAAATCTTTTAAATTTAATTCTTTCATGCACATTTAAAGAAATTTTTAATTAAAATTTTATTTTCCTCTGCTTATTAATTAGTGTAAGCACTATTTAAAGCATACTTTATTATTTAAATTAATAAGAATAATTAAAGCTCATTATTTAAATACAACTCTAATTTAATAATTATTAATTAAATAATCATAATAAAACAATATTAAATCTTTAATATTTTAATTCTATTTTTATCCAACTTCTTAAATTAGACTTTAAAAATAAATATTTCAAACTAAAGTACATAATTAATAATGTAATTAAATAACATCATATTCAAATCTTTCTTCAACTAATTTTCTAAAATTTGACCTCTATTTAGACATCTAATTTTATAATTTTTTATTTAAAGCATAAATTTAATTAATTTTTAATTAAATCAAATATTCACATATTTTAATATTTTCTTTTTAAATCAAATAATATTTATTACTCAACTAATAATATTATTTAAAGTTTACTATTAAAATAAAACTCTTAAATAATAATCATTAAATAAAATAAATATAAATATGCTAAAATTAGAACTTTAATTTAAACTTTTATATTCAGTTCTTTTATTTAATTATTTTTTCAATTATTTAAATATAATTAAATATTGAATTTTCTATATGCAATTTTCATGCAACAACTTTATGCAATTTAAATTAAAATATCTTTATTAAATTAATTTTCTTTCTCACTTTAATTCATCATGAGACATTTTAATAATATATTTATTAATTCAACTAACAATATATATATATTTTGATTGGTAAACAACCAAAGCCTTTGATTATATTAAATTAAAGAATACAACAGAGTAGCTCCATTCAAACGGGCACTGGTAGGAAAGAATAGAGAAGAAAACCTCCAGTCTTGTCCGAGACCTTAGTCCTATTTTATTATAACTATAAACGGGGCATACCCCAGTTATCAATTATAGATCTTTATCCAGTACAAACAGTAAGATACATAACTCATTCTGAGGTTTAGCTTTGTAACTTTGCTATTATCATTTAAACCTATATCATAAGAGAATAGGTATGCTAAAGCTAAAATTATCGATCTGATCCTTTCTTGTCCATTTTGAGGAATGCTTTCCCTTTAATAACTTGTTGCTCAAATGATCAACTTAAGTAAGTATTAGGATAAATAATTAAAATCATATGTTAGCATGAGAACTTGAGTGAATGATGTTCAAATGCTTGGCAATTCAAGAGGATTAGAATGCTGAGGCAACAAGTAAAAATAAAACTAAAAGAAAATAACTAATTCGTCAGAATAGAGACATAATAAAGGACCTTGCAAAAATATGTATCTTATCAGAACGAGTAATATTTAATTGAACAGGGTTCTATATACTAATCCTATATTTGTGCAATAGTTAAACTAGAATCTAAATACACATCAAGTAGAAAATTTGATCTTGTTATGAACTCTGCATATTGCTCTATAAAGCTAGCCTGATTCCTATCTATTAAACTCTGTAAGCATAATATATACCCCATTCTTGAAGAAAATGTATTTAGGATAATTGTGAAGAATAGAGCAATGGATAAAAGCTTATCATCTAAAATTGAGAATATAGATCAAGTAAATTAGGGATCCCCATCATGGATGTTGCCTAAAGCCTCTAAGAGTTAATTATTAATGGACTAATATATGTATCTAATTTTAAACTAGCTTGATTTTCCTTCTATAGATCTAAAATTTGATACCTAGTCTACATAATTCAATAAGAATTTGATTCTTATACTTCATTAGACAATTCTGCATTCACAACTGTAAGAGGGTCCAAGTAATAATCAATTGTAATATTGTTAATCAGTTTTCTGAAACACACCAGAACTACCACACAAACTATGTAGAGAACAGAGAACAAATCAAACTCAATACAAAAAAGAACTTTATATATATTGGTCATAGAGGATTGCATAGATACAAGAAGGGATCTTAGAGCAGATTTATGTTTACTGAACATCCTCTAAAATCACTACATTTGTTGATTACTACCAACTAAACACTATACAAAACTCCCCTTCTAGTATTGAAATATATATACCAGACTAATTATATGGAAAATGAGCTACTTGATAATAACCAACATAGCCTACCAACCAAAGAAAGAGGTAGGGAGACCTCAAACCCAAACACCAGATCAAGGGTAGAACAAAGAAAACTATGACTAGATTGTAGAAATAGGAACCACCTAGCTATTTCTAAAAGACCATAGTGACCTCGACAATATCATTGGGGCTATTAGACTAGAAGTACGGAGGAAATTCAAAAGAATTCTTTTCCTTACTTGACTTTTTGATGTTTGGAGTGCAATACTCCAGAGCATCCAAATTACCTAGTTACACACCTGGGTCGATGTAGGCTTTGAACATTCTGAGATAACTTTTGAGCTAGTCTTTGCCTTCATCCACCAGTATCCTTCTCCATATTAGGATGAATTAGATGCTTGATTCCATTTTTGGCCACACATGGTTGAAAGCTCTAAGATCATGAATTACCAATGAGGATAGCCTTGGTACTATAGCTAGATCAAAGCTCCTCGGAGGATGATCCATATACATTTTAGGGAGGGGGACTCTAAGCTTCTCATCTAAGCTTATGATGGCTTCTACCAAACTTCAACACCATAATAGATCAATTATATTCAAATAGAGTCTCACTATGTTCCATTTATCTACTCTAGCTCTAGCCATACAACTGATAAATGTTCCTATTATGTCACTATTTGTCCTTCATGTAAAATCATATTTGAAATAACCTTCAACTAGAGCCCTACTTACTACAATTCTTGTCATCCCATCTACTAGTCTTAACACACGGTTCCACTTTTTTGGCTTCACATTGCCGTGAAAAGCCATGATATGTGTTTTCAAAGCATGAAAAACATAGATAAAGGTATCCATTGCTAAAAAGAGAGGCACAAAATGATAGAGACAACTCTCTGAGTGAATTTAAAAGGGGAAGGCACTACCTATGAAGACTCTAGAAGAACCAAGATGTATGCCTACATCATCTAAAAGCATCAATTAGACATTATCATAAAACTTCATGATTCAGGAAAGAGTGATTCCATAATTAAGAAGCAAGGGTAATCAAACTTAAAGTATTGGGATAAAAACATGAGCTAGAGGACATCTCACTATAAAAAACTTTCCATTATAACTCTCTCATCAGAGAGAAGTCTAAACTAGAGGATTCTAATTATATAAACTTATGACTATGCCACTTTTAAATTTCCAATATAAATTCTAGTGGTGTCAAAACCTATTAATTTACAAAATAACTATACTATATCACATCCATTAATAGCTAAATAAAATTTAGGATATATTACTTAAAAATAGGATCTAAGAGACCTACACTTACTTAGGATAGGGATAAGGAAAACCTTAGTAATAGCCAAAGCTTTATAGGATTCATTTTAAGAAGTTTTTGTTAAGATAAAAAAGAATATTATAACTATAAGAACTCTAATAAAGACTAATGGTTGTTAAAAATCAAAGAATTTTTGCCATCAATGCCCTCATTTTCCAATTGGTCTACCTTTTGATTACCTTCTTGAAAGATGTGACAGATTTGGGTATCTGCAAACTGGTCTAGCAAACTGAGGACTTCTTCTAACTTTAAGTTTAGAACCCAATTAGGTGTTGCTCCTTATTGCATTTAATACAATTTGAGAGTCATGTTCGATGATGATATTGGATAGACCTAACTTTAGGAAAAGTTGAAGACCTTCTTCTAATGCCTCAAGTTCTGCCAAATTATTAGTAGTTGGATTAATAGATTTTGCTCTTTTAGCAATCCAATTACCTGTCTCATCTATAATGATGCAACTGATACCTATAACACCTGGATTGCCTCGAACTGCTCCATCAAAATTTAGCTTAGCCCAATCCTTTAGAGGGGGGATACATCTACACCTTTCCCTTGCCTCTTTACTCCTCTTGGTATACATAAGTGAAGGATTAATTAGGTTAATCCATTTCCTTTTTATATATCCATCCCAACTTGAGAATGATCCTTCTTCTTTCTGGGAGTTCCTAAGGTGAGAATTTAAAGTTTTGACTATACTTTCTTCTATTTTTTTGACAAGCTCTCTTGGCTGCAAGTCCCGATCATAGAATATTCTTCTATTCCTTTCTTTCCAAACTTCCCACAAGAGGATACATGGATAGATCTTCCACATGCTAGTGTAGATACCTTTGCAGATATTAGTGGGTCAATATTTGAGGAGATCAGTTAATGATTTGGGCATGGGAGAGCTCCAGCCTAACATACATCTAAGACAATCCCAATAGTATTGAGAATAGTGACTCTATATAAGATATGATCTATATCTTCACTATTTTGTTTGCATAACACACATCTAGATGGGCCTTCAAAACCTAATTTATAGAATTTGTCTATTGTCAAGATCTTGTTTTGAAATGCCAACCATAAAAGAAACCTACCTTTGGCAGACAAAAAGGATCCTAACAAAGTTTAAGTGAAATTTACACTTCTTCCCATATTTGAGAATGAATGAGAGCTTTGTATCCATTTTTCACACTATATTTGCCATCATTTGATGTAGCCTAAATGAGCTTATCATTCCTTTCTAATTGCTTAATTCTCCTATTCTGAATTATCTTTTCAAATGCCTTTTTTGTAGTTGGTTCCACTTCTATATCATTCAAAGGTTTCTAGACCCATCTGGTATTTCCATTCAAAGTAATTTTGTTTTATAGTTGCTAACCTTGCTACCCCATAGTTTAACTAATTCTCTTTGAGATCCCTAGGGATCTCCATGCTGTCTAAAGGGGGGAACCCATCCCATGAATCTTCCTAGAATAAGACTTCATTTCCCTTACCAATATCCCAAGTAAGATATTTACTGATGAGGGGTCGACATCTAACAATAAAATTCCAACTCTTTGAACCTTTGGGGAGAAACTTCATCCTAAAAATGGAGAAGGGGTCCTCAGCGTTAAGGTACATGTTATACATAATTTTGGCCCATTTGTTATCCCTTTCAATAAAGAGACACCATATTAATTTGGCCCCTAATGCTTCATTTTTCCAATATTGATTTTTTATACCTAGACCTCCGTAGTCCTTAGGTTTACAAATGTTTTGCCATCTTATGAGAGCCAATTTTTTAGATTCCTCACACTCATTCTAGAGGAAGTTTCTGAGTTTTGCCTCAAGCTTCTTATTTGTATGCTTGGATAGAGGGAGATATGAAAGTGTATAAGTAGGGATAATAGATAAAATTGACCTTATCTTGGTGGTTTTACTGGCTTTTGTGAGCCATTTATCTTTCCGGCCACCTATCCTAGCATCCAATCTAGCCAAAATATTTTTCCATGCCTTGTTGGACTTACTACTTTTTTCTAATTTGATACCAAGGTATTTACGTGGGAATTTCCCTTTATTATACCCCATAATGTGATAGATTTGCTTTTTCATTACTAGATTAGTGTTAATAAAAAAGATTTCAAATTTAGATGCATTCACTTTTTGACCTAATGCTACCATGTATTGCTGAATGATAGTCCTGATATTTAGTGCTTCTTTAGCTATACTTTCACTAGGAAAAATGGTGTCATTTGCATATTGTTGATGGGTGATGTTGAGGATTTTTTCTATTATAGTTATATCTTTGATTTTCTTTTTATTGTAAGCCTCAGTAAGTGCTCTCCTAAAGGCTTTTACCATGATTATATAAAGAAATGGGGATAAGGGGTCTCCTTGTCTAATACCTCTTGATGTTTTGAAGAAGCCCTCGGGAGTCCCGTTGAACTAAATTTTTTGTTGTGGAAATAAATTGATATATGAGGTTGATCCATTGATAGGAAAAACCAAAAGCTTCTAAGGTTTTGCATAGGAATCTCCAATCAACCATGTCATATGCTTTTTGGATGTCTAATTTAATGAACTTACATGCCTCTTTGTTCTTGACAGATGAATGTATTATTTCTTGGATAATAAGAATTCCATCTAGAATTGATCTACCTAGAATAAAGCTACTTTGTTCTTCAGATATAATTTTAGGGAGAATTAGTTTAAGTCTATTTCCAAAAAATTTACATAAGATTTTGTAAATAGTGTTGCACAAAGCTATGGGTGTAAAATCCCTTGGATTGTTAGGATCCTCCTTTTTAGGGATAAAAAATAAAAAGGTGTAATTGATTTTAGATAACAATGAAATGTCATTTCTTGACGCTTCAATCACTTTCTAGTGGTCTTTACCTATAATGTCCCAACACCTTTGGTAAAAAATGTCTAGAAGTCACTTGGACCTGGAGACTTGTTTGGGTTCGTGTTGAATAACACCAGTCTAACTTCTTCTATGGTGATAGGATTATTTAGAGATTTATTATCTTCTATTGAGACTATTTTGGGAATAACTTCAAGCATTTTAGACTGAGCTACTTTGTTCAAACCGTCATAGTTATTTAATGTATTCTAAAAATGACTAACAAAAATTTTAGATACTTTATTTGAATCTTCCGTAGAATTACCCAAATGGTCTTTAATTTTAACTATTTTTCTTTTAACTCTATTTTTGAAGGGTATAATTTTGGAAAAATTTTGTGTTCTGATCTCGCTCATCTAGCAATTTCTCTCTTGACTTTTTTCTCCAAAAGAATTCTTCTTTAGCTAATATATTCTCTTGTTTAGCAAGTAGTTCTTTTTCTAAAAGAAAGCTATCATTATTCATATCCTTCTTAATTACTTCTAGGTTTAGTTCCTTTAGATTCTCAATTTCTATTTTTTCTTTGAATATATTATTGAAGTGTTCCTTGTTCATTTGAGAATGTTTTCTTTAAGCATTTTCATTTTTGAGACAAAAATAAACATTCTAGATCCTTTAAAATTACTTTGATTCCACCACTCTTTAATGCATTCTAGAAAAATTGAGTTTAAGAACCACATTTTTTCACACTTGAAAGGATTTCTTATTGGTTTAAGAGGTTTAGAGAATTCAATTCTGACTGGGAAATGATTGAAACTAGCTATAGGGAGATTAAAATATTGAATATTGTTATCGATTTCATCCAGGTCTCCTTTAAGGAAAAACCTATCCAATTTCTCAGCTATAAAAGAAAAATCCTTCCTTTTGTTATTCCATGAGTAGTTCCCATTAATAAACATGATGTGGACTGGGCAGTTAAGCTCACACTAGATTTTAAAATCTTTGGTTGCTTGGGAGTATTGTTGAATACCACCAAATGATTCATTTATATTTAATATAGTGTTGAAATCTCCACCTAATAGGATGAGATTATTTTTATGATTATTGATGAATAGACTAATTTTGTTCCATAATAGTCTTTTATCTAAATTATATATTGGCCCATATATGTTAACTAAGATAAACTAAAGATTGGTTCTAAACCTTTTAACTGTACAACTAATCCAATTTTTATTTGAATTAAAAATATGTAGGGATACATTCCTAGGATTCCATATTAGGCCTAAACCTCCCCAGGCTCCTCTGGATTTTTGTAGAGTAATAATCCAGCTACCTAATTTCTTTTCTAACTTGGTTTCTTCTATCTTGTTCAACTTTGTTTCTTGTAAAAGAATAAATTCAGAACCAAAAAGTTTTAAGTTTTGTTTCAATAGTCTTTTTTTGCTAGGGGCATTTAGGCCCCTAGCATTCCAAGTAGTAATTTTCATATTTCCTTGGGAAGGATCTTCCCTTTCCCTGCATTGAATAAATGACTAATTTTTTGCTACTCTTTAGCCTACCCATCTACTTCTCAAAGTTTCTTGAGGGATTTCATTCCTCTTTTATATTTCATCTTACCATACTTAGGGGTATTTATTCCTTCCTGATTCATCTGCCTACCTAGCTGTTCTATATATTTTTTGCACATTTAAGGAGATTTCAGACTGGATGCCTTCTTTTTCTTCCAAGTTTTCACTTTTCAATTCTTGTAATAATTGCTTGGCAATGTTTAACTGGTTAATTATAGATCTATCCTCTAAAGATGATAGATTCCTGATATCATTCCCCTTGTTAGATTATGGTGACTGATTAGGAAAGTATAATACATACTTCATAAATTCTTTGGGGTTTGGGAAACAATTTTTTTTTGGGTCCTATTTTATCAAGATTTTGGGCTGACATGTAATTATTAATTATAACCCTAAAGTGGTTAAAATACTTGTATAAAAGGGCTTAGGGTTAGGGATTGTTTCATAAGGTGTGATGCAAAATTGGTTCTTGCAGCGGTATTGAGCTATAAGGGATTACGAATTGTAATCAAGTTGTAATCATTGGATCATAAAAATATTGGACTTGCTGTTTGGTGGATGTAGCCTAGGGATTGGGTGAACCACATTAAATCTTGGTGCCTTGTGTTATTTTCTGTGTGATCTATTATTTTGTGTTATTGGTTATATTTGCATGTAATTATTATTTCTGTCCGTGGTTTAATCCTAGCAAGTGGTATCAAAGCCTAGTTGTTTTTTAGTTATCCTCTATAGGAAAGTTTCATGGTTGAGTGGGAGTCTCACGATTGAGTGGGAGCAATGGCAGATGAGGGTAAGCTGAGGATTGATAGGTTTAATGGATGGAACTTCCAGTTATAGAAGATGCAAAAGGAAGACTATCTGTATCAGAAGGATTTATGAAAGCCATTGGAAGGCAAAGCCAAGAATCAAGGATCTATGTAAATGATGAATGAGATATTTTGGATAGCAAGGCACTTGGAAGCATTCGATTATGCCTGACACCATCGGTGAAATTTAATATTACAAAAATAAAGATGATAGAAGAATTGATGAAAAACCTAACGACACTGTATGCAAATCCCTCCGCTTCAAACAATGTATTTCTCATGAAGTGTTCATTTAATATGAAAATGGCAGAAGGTGGATTTGTTATAGATCATTTAAATGAGTTTAATACTATTACTAGTCAATCTTCTATGGGTATCAATTTTGAAGAAGAAATTAGGGCTCTCTGTATTTTGTGTTCTTTGCCTAAAAGCTAGAATGGCTTGGTAATGGCTGTGAGTAATTCTATTCTTGGATCTAGTACCGTAAAATATGTTGATGTGATCAGTGTTATTTTGAGTGAGGAAACTCGTAGGAAAACCTCAGGTGGATCTACATCAGGAGGTTCTTTAAATGCACAAATCAAGGGTAGAACAACTAAGATAGGAAGTAATTTTGGAAATTGTGGGAAATGAAGAGGAAAGTCAAATGGGAGGAGGTCTCAATCGAGAGTACTAAATGACTATTGGTACTATGGGAAACCAGGGCACAAAAAGAAAGATTTCTGGAATCGAAAGAAAAATGAAGGAGATAAATCAAATGGAGGCAAGGAGGCAAATGTGGTAAGTAAAAAATCCAAAGAGGATGCTTTTCTTCAATCTTTAGAAAGTGTTGATTCATGGGTTTTAGATTCTAGTGCTTCATTTCATGTTACACCTCATAGAGGTTATTTCATTGATTATGTCCAAGGGGATTTTGGGCTTGTTTATGTGGGGGATAATGAACCCTATCAGATTGTTGGAAAGGGAAAAATTAAGATTAAGTTGCAGAATGGGAATCATTGGCTACTACATGAGGTAAGACATGTTCCAAGGCTGAGTAGGAATTTAATTTAAGCAGGGCAACTCGGTGATGAGGGTTGTGTAGTTACTTTTAATGATAAAAATTGGAAGATTTCAAAATGTTCCCTTATAGTAGAAAAAGGTGTGAAAGTAGTCACCTTATATCTTTGTATAGGTCATATTGTTCCTTCTACTTTAATTGTTTAAGAGAAAAATGAATGTTCAGGAACAATTTTTGTAGTTGAGCAGGAAGAACAATTAGTTGCTGTAGATTTTGATATAGCATTATGGTATAACAAACTTGGGCACATGAGTGAGAAAGGTATGAAAGTAATTCATTCAAAGAAAGTTTTATTAGGTCTAAACTATGTTAATATGGATTTCTGTGAAAGTTGTGTGTATGGAAAACAAAAGAGAGTGAGTTTTGTAAAGACTGGGAAGGAAAATAAAAGGGAGAAATTGGAGCTTGTGCATACCGATGTATAGAGATCAGCTCAGGTATCTTCCCTTGGTGGCTCTCATAACTATGTTACATTTATTGATGATGCAACTAGAAAAGTATGGGTTTATTTTCTTAGACAGAAATCTGATGTATTTCAAACTTTTAAGAAACAAAAATGCTTGGTTGAAAATGAGATTGGTAAAAAATTAAAATGTCTCTGATTTGATAATGGTGGTGAGTATTGCAGTCATCAATTTGAAGATTATTGCTCCACTAATGATATTCATAGACAAAAAAGTATTCCAAGGACTCCACAAGAAAATGGAGTAGCTGAATGCATGAATAGAACTATAATGGAATGTGCAAGGAGCATGAGGTTGCATGTTGGGTTTCCCTTACACATGTGGGTGGAGGCTATCAATACTGCTATATATTTGATTAATAGAGGGCCCTCTACTCCTTTGGGCTGTGGTATTCTAGAGGAAGCATGGAATGGTAAGAAGGTGAGTTATTCTTTTCTCAAAACTTCAGTTGTGAAGCATTTGTTCACATAGATTTTGAACATAGAACCAAGTTAGAAGCTAAGTCAAAGAAATGTGTATTTGTTGGATATGGCATTAATGAGTCTAGTTATAGGCTTTGGGATTTTGAAAATCATAAAATTACAAGAAGCAGGGATATCATATTCAATAAGAAAGTGTTGTACAAAGATATGTTGCAGCAACATGAGAAGAAAGAAGATTATTATGTAGTGCTAGATGATACTCCAAAAGCTGATGTTCCAGCCATTCCTCATGATGTGCAACAACTACAACAACAAATACCACATACATTGGTGAATGCTAGATGATCAACAAGGAAAATTAGACCTCTAGAAAGATTCTCTCCCTCTTTGTATTCTATTTTACTTACTGATGCTGGTGAACCTGAAAGTTATGATGAAGCTATGCAAGGGGATACTAAGATTCAGTGGGAGTTTGCAATGAAATATGAAATGGACTCTTTGCTGAAGAATAAGACATGGGATTCATGCAAGTTTCTTGCAAGTAAAAAGGCTTTATAGAATAAGTGGGTTTACATGTTAAAAGAAGAGGATGGAGGTAAGAAAAGATTTAAAGCTAGGTTAGTTGTAAAAGGATTTGCACAGAAAAAGGGAATTGATTTTGATGAGATATTTTCTCCTTTTGTTAAAATGATTTCTATCCCTACTATTTTAATTCTGGTGGCTACTGAAGATTTGCATTTAGAGAAGCTAAATATTAAAAAAACCTTCCTTCATGGTGATTTGGATGAAGAGATATATGGCTTAGCCACAAGGATTTGCAATCAAAGGTAAGGAGAACTTAGTGTGCAAATTGAAGAAAAGTTTATATGGCTTCAAGCAAGCACCTTGATAATGGTATCTGAAATTTGATAGTTTTATACACGAGTATTGTTATAGTAGGTGTCATTTAGATCCTTGTGCTTATTTTAAGAGGTTGGATGATGACAACTACATTATTCTATGTTTATATGTTGATGATATGCTTGTAGCTGGGTCTAACATGGATAACATTAAGGGGCTGAAATGCCAATTAGCACATGTATTTACTATGAAGGGTTTGGGGGTAGAAAAAAAAATCCTTGGTATGAAGATTTGTAGAGATAGGAAGAAAAAAACATTGATGCTATCTCAGGCTGATTACCTGGAGAAGGTGTTGCAACATTTCTCTATGCAGAATGCTAAAGCTGTCAGGACACCTTTACCTAGTCATTTGAAGTTGACTAAGGAGATGTGTCCCAAGACATAGGAAGAGGAGGATAAGATTTCCAAGGTACCCTATGCTTCAGCTGTAGGAAGCTTGATGTATGCTATGGTATGTACTAGGCCAAATATTGCACATGTAGTGGGAGTTGTGAGAAGGTATATGAGTCATCCAGGAATTGAGCATTGGAATGTAGTCAAATGGATTCTCAGATATTTGAGAGGAACATCCAATAAGTGTTTACACTTTAGGGGCTCTACTAATTATTCATAGGGCTACATTGACTCAGATTTGGTAGGGGATATTGATACTAGGCAGAGTACTACAGGTTACAAAAGGTTAATGCTTTATCCACTACAGAGGTAGAGTTTGTAGCTACTATAGAGGCAACTAAGGAGATGATATGGCTTCATTTCTTCTTGCAAGAATTGGGACATCTTTAGAAGGATAATCATTTGTTCATAGATAGTCAGAGTGCCATTCATCTTACGAAGAATTCATCTTTGCATTCAAAGACTAAACAGATACAGTTGCGGTACCATTTCATTCGATTATTTTTGGAGGATGGACAGTTAAAGCTAGAGAAGATACATGCCAATAACAATCCAACAGATATGTTGACAAAGGTAGTAACAAGGGAGAAGCTGAACTCCTCTTTAGCTTTGGTTGGTCTTCTCAACTGAATGTGAATACAAGAATTGTAGAGTCCAGGGTGGTTTGAACCAGTGGGAGCCCCATGTGGTAGTGGTATTGCTACAAGATCAGTCTCTAAGTGTGAGATTGTTGTTTAGTGTGGAGCCTGATTAGTCCCCAAGTGGGAGATTGTTAGATTATGTTGACTGATCAGGAAAGTACTATACATACTTCATAAATTCTTTAAATTTTTTTTTTGGGCCCTATTTTATGAAGATTTTGGGTTGACATGTAATTATTAATTATAGCCCTAAAGTGGTTAAAATACTTGTATAAAAGGGCTTAGGGTTAGGGATTATTTCATAAGGTGTGATGTGAAATTGGTTCTTGCAGCGGTATTGAGCTATAGGGGATTATAGATTGTAATCAAGTTGTAATCACTGGATCATAAAAATATTGGACTTGCTATTTGGTGGATGTAGCCCAAGGATTGGGTGAACCACGTTAAATTTTGGTGCCTTGTGTTCTTTTCTGTTTGATCTATTATTTTCTGTTATTGGTTATATTTGCATGTAATTGTTATTTCTGTCTGTGGTTTAATCCTAACACTGCTCAAAACCCTCACCTTGTACTATCACTGGTACATCTTTGAATTACTATGTAGCTTCCTTGTCTTTTTCATCACCTTCTATCTTTAACAAATCTCTTTTTTAATCTTCAGAGGTATAATTATCTCCTCCTAATTTGAAGAATCTCTATATCAGATTCTCTTTCTGTGCTCCTGTCTATATTCTTGAAGATAAATACTTGGATTAATTCTTCTATCAACAATTCTATATTATCTACTTTAATCTTGTTAAGGTTCAAACTTTCAAAGTCTTCATCCCATATCATATCTCTTTGTAGGAATTCTTGAAACTCTTGTGTTAGTGATCTTCTAGTTTTTCTCTGTTCACTATTCTTGTCCTTAAGATTACTTCCAGAGGGAAGTGGAGATTTAGATTTAGGTGGGGGCATCTGCCAAAATTTAGAAGACCTACTGATAGGCACTTTGTGGATGGTTCTGATTTCTTTTCCATTATCTATTATTTGATACAGTAGAGATCCCAAATCCTTTTCTATATTCTTGACTTCCCCATTTTTTGCCTCTTCCCCTATAAATAAAAAGATTATTCTCTTTTTCTTCTATGCTGCTGACCCCAATATCTTGTGGCTTCTTAATTTGTTGTTTCTATATTTTCTCTATCTTTTCTACTTGAATTGAAGTGCTTATTTTCTTATTCTTCTTGACTTTTTTGGTTTTTCCTCGAGTTTCCTATTATTTATGGTTAGTCCTTGTAGCCCTGTGTTAACCACATCTTGATTGCTAATCATATTGACATCTTTATCACTTTGACTTTTACTGGAAATCTACAATTTTGGGAAAGGACCAATATCTTTGCACTCCCCCATGTCTAATCCAACATTATTTCCGTTGCTGCTATCTAATGTTGCATGTTTTTCCTTTATTTTATGCTTGCTATCTATTGTATTATCTGCCTATATAATCTTTGGACCTTTCTTTTGTACTTCCTTGGGATTTAAGAGGAGCCTATATCTAACCTCTGATATTGGTATTTCCTCTATGAACTTATCTGATCTGGCTATCCCCTTTTTTGAATTAGTTCTAAATTGTTTATAGTGTCCTTGTGAATTTCTAGATGATCCTTCTTGTGTAGAAACTCCCTTTGGTGCTCTTTTTGATTCCTTATGTTCATCATAGGAAAGGTTCTTTTGAGATTTGCAGTTAGTTGCAGTGTTTTGAATATAATTTTCTTATCATTGTCTAATCTTATAATTTCTAAGATTTTTCCTTCATATTTATGGAAGTTTAATCTATATATAGCTCTATTAGTGATCACTTTAGTCTGATTAGATTCTAGATTATTAGCCTTGCATTTTATCAGTATTTTGATATTATTACACAAATGGAAGGAGGAATCCATGCCTATCGAATCACCCATTGATGACCTTATTTTCTTAATAATTTTTTTAGCTGTGAAAGTTCTTGAGGGAGAGATTGAAGGATAAACCAAGTTGGAATCAAGAAATCTAACATCCCTTCCTTACAATCTAGAATCCATTCAAATTTTTTTATGGAATAGTCTCTAAAAAATCAAATAGAAACATAAAGGAAATCTTTCTTAAGTGACTCATCACTATAGTGAATATATACTAATCTATCTGAGTGGTGAGAGATATTACTTGGTTCCTACAAAATTCCTGTAACCAATTGGCGAGGTTGAGCAATTTGCAATTTGGACCATTGTAGTATGCAAATATGCCAACCTTTTGGCACTCTTGCTAACGATCTTCACTTTCCTAATTACTAATGATGAGGATTTTTTCATCTGAGATGGGAGGGTGTGAAACAAGTAGAGATCTGGGTAGCTAGTTAGAGGGCCAAATAGACTAACAACATGATTTCTACAGTGAGGTAGAACATATGAACTTGGTGAAATGAATGGAGATGAAAAAATTGGGAGCTCATTCCTCCTAGTTGAACCTTATGAAACTAATCCTTATAAATTGCAAAAAGAAACCCTATCTACTGAGAGAACAACTCAACTCTTATTGATTCCTAAATATTTGGTAAGATTAAAAACCTATTCTAGTTATCTAGGCTTATCATGAAAAAGATGATAGGGTGTGAGCTATGGGATCTTGAAGATATGGAAAATTTAGGAGATTGAACATAAACATATTGGAAATTACCTCGAGGTGAGATATCATCCATCCGACGAGCTTGGAGAAAATTTACCTGTATAGGGACCTCCACGATTTGCCCATTCCCAGCCTTAGTTGCTATATTTTTACCTCTTTTTTTTCTGGGTATTTTGTTGGGATTTTATCTTGGGTAGTAGCTAAATTATTTTGGTACACCTTATTTGCGTTCAGATGTTCTTGAAATTTTTTCCAATTAAGGACTACGAATGGATTAGAAGTTTCAACCGAATATTTAATTTGAGGATTAGTTTCGAGAGAGGAAGTAAAAAGATGGACTCTCCCAGACTCATTCATTTCCCTATTTGGATTATAGAATTTCAGTGAATGAATTAGTGATGCTCCTGCCTTGGGTGTGACATCTTTGCTAGAGTTACTGAATTTTTTGGTTTTCCATTTAATATTGAAAGAATGTTTCTTTTTTGTTGCAATCTTTGAATTATTCGCTAGGTTACAAACTTTTTTGCTTGCCATTTTATTAAATAATTACAATAATACTATCCAATTCAACTAAAAATATTATTTAGAGCTTATTAATTAAAATGAAAACTCCTAAATAAATTATTATTAAATTAAATAAATATAAAACACCAAAATTAGCACTATAACTTTATCTTTAAATTGAATTCTTTAATTCAAATAAATTCATGAAATGTTTTTAATAATATATTTATTAACTTAATTAATAACATTATTTAGAGTTTATTATTAAAATAAAACTCCTAAATAATTATCATTAAATTAAATACATAAAAAATAGAACTTTAATAAAATCTTTAAATTTAATTCTTTAATTTAATTAATTTCTTATTTAATTAAATATAATTAAATATCAACTTTTCTTATAAAATTTCTATTAAATTAAATTATTAAATTATCTTTTAATTTGATTTAATTATAATAGAAAATCACAACAGACCTACAAAACCAAATATGACAACTCAACTGAAAGCAAAGAACACAATCAAATTCTAGGGTTGAAGTCATGAATTCATGTCACTTGATGAATTTGGATGGGTAAACTAACTTATATACTTGTCCTATTTTCTAGGACAATTGGCTTAGGGTTTAGGATTTGGACTCAAGAGTTATCTCCCCACTTATACCATTGAAATACTACGATAGGGTATTCTTATCCTAGCAATTCAGGGAAGTCAATACCTAGTACCTGCAATTTGCGTAAAATTCATGCATGTACAAACACAATATTTTAAAATAAATAGGTGATGGAAAGAAGTACATCGTGTAGATCTTGACTAGAAGGTGACTATGAATCCCTTCCTTAACCAAATCAGAAATGTCAAACATAAAGAAAACATACATGCACACCATACATGTGCAAGTATGGGGTAAGTATCCTAGAAACTGCATAAAAATCATTCGTCTAACATCATTCAATAATTGAAATAACTGGCACTAAGTACCTCAACACACACACACACACACACACACACACACACACACACACACACACACAGAAACTAAATATGAAATACCACTAATCAATTTTTGTAATCCAGCACTGCTAATCATAAAACATAATAATAGAAAACACCTAAAAGAATCCAATCAAAAATAATAAAAAAAGTCAAGTAGGGGTAGGCATTATAGGTATCAAAGCATAGTTACATAATGACTGATGTAGGAGCATCTTGCATTAGAAAATAAAGGGGGGAATATATATATTTTTGTTTTTTTTTTGAAAAAAAAAATTTATGATAAAAAAAAGGTGGAGGAGAGAAAAAGTGATGAAAATTGGAAGGAATTTTTTTTTTTTTAATAAAAAAAATGGAGACAAGAGGGAAAAGACATTGAATAGGCAACATTATTAAATGTAACTTGTGGCTTGAGGGTTTATTTTAATTTGTAATGGTTACGTCAACTTGTGACTTAGTGAGAGAGTCATAGAGAGTATGGGATCCATCTTGGAGAAGAGGAGGTGGTAGAGGAGTGAATCTTGAGAAAGGCTAGTAGTCGAGGCTTGGGAAACAAGGAGATTGCTTGGTGGGCTTGCAAGTACCAATTGGATCTTCCTTGGAGGTTTCTACCAGAGTGTGGATTTGGACTCACTAGGGTTTGGATTGGATCTTGAGGAATCTTGAAAAACTATTACTTTCTTTGTATTTGGCCTTAACCAAAAAGGCCTTACAACCCAACACATTGCATGTAATTAGTTATATCTATGAATAAATTATTGTGAATTGGCTTCAAATCTTACATTGTTGTTTATCTTCCATTGTGTGGGTATTTGTTGGGGGATAGGACATCTCCTTGGGGATTCTCCTACCTTGCACTGCATCAAGTGGTATCAGAGCATAGTTGTTCCTGAGCATGTAGATTGATCATCGAAGTTGAGACAATTTGCAACAGGACCTTGGGAGGACATGTAGATGGATCTATGATTGCAAAGATGGAAGGTTGATCTTGTTTGAGAAGATTGATCTATTGGTAATTTGTTATAGAGGGTTTGCAAATATCTTGGAGGATGGCTTTGAGAGGATTAGACCTTGAGATGATTGTAAATCTTTGTGTTATAGTGGAGAGGAGGATTAAAGAGACAATAGCTCAGGAAAATGCTATTGTGGATGCTACTTTTTTCAAAAGAGTTGAGAAATAGAAGAAGGAAGTTCTATTCTATTGGAGTTGGAGTCTACTAATATGAAAGAGAGTGTTCTGGCTGGTTTGGAATGTGTTGATGGAGATCTACATATTGCTACTAATGTGGAGTTTTTGGTTGTTGGTGTGGATTCACTAGTTGCTGCTGTGGATGAGGGTTTTATGATGAAGCATTATGATTAGTTTGTTCCTAGGAGTGAGCATGTTGATTGGATGGTTGAGATTCTGGTGTTTGACAGAGTGATGTATATGTGGATGATTTGCATGTTAATTTTCTTGCCTCTATTGGAGTGGAATTTTTTGGTGAAGATGAAGATGGATACAAATATTTCTTTTTGTGTCAAAGTGTGGGACATACTTTTCTATCTACTTGGGGAGTCTGATGCAGGAACATCTTGCATCATAAAATAAAAGGGGAAATATATATATATTTTTGTTTATTTTTCAAAAAAAAAAGAGAAAAAAAATTATTATAAAAAAAAGTGGAGGAGAGAGAAAGTGACAAAAATTTGAAGAAAAAATAAATAAAATAAAATAAAAATGGAGAAAAGAGGGAGAAGGCATTAAATAGATGACATTCTTAAATGTAACTTATGGCTTGAGGGTTTATTTTAATTTGTAATGGCTAGGCCAACTTTTGGCTTAGTTGGGTATAAGTAGGGGATCTTGTGGAGTCTTTTGATCATTCATTCAAGTGGAGAGAGTCATAGAGAGTGTGGGATCCATCTTGGGAAACAAGGAGATTGCTTGGTGGGCTTGTGAGTACTAATTAGATCTTCCTTGAAGGTTTCTACCTGAGTGTGGATCTGGACTAGCTAGGGTTTGTATTGGATCTTGAGGGTTTAAAGATTTCAACTATGCATGCAAGTATATTATATAGTTTGATTATATAAAAAATTGAAATATTTTAAATCTTTTAAAAGCCTTGTCCACCATGAGAGCTTGCAAGTTGAAATGCATCCCTAGGGCATCATTTTTGTCCAAAATGTCAACTATTATATACCGTTGGAAAGGTCTAGGAACAAGGATTCCATTTTTGCAAGCAAATTTTTTTTAGGTCCAACTAATTAAAGATATTACCAATTTTGTAAAATTGGGGCCTTCTTGAGGAGATTGTCTTATTTTAACCTTGGAGATTCATTTTAAATTTCTAGACAAATGGTTAAGTTGGTTTATCCCAAACTTGGTAGAGATGTCACTAGTGGTGTTATTTTGCCTTTGAAACCATTTGGTAGGTATTTTGGCACAATTTTTAGTGGCGAATTTGATATCTTTTAGTAGTTGGTTTCCTCATCATTTTGGGGACATTTGGATGAGTTTTTTTGGGACAAATCAGAGGAGAGATGAAAGATGATTTGTAATACAATGTGGAAGAATTTCATGTGGACATTTTGAAGTTTCAGATTAGATCTAGGATTCTTATACTTCATGTATCTTTCTTCTTTCTCTCCTTGTAGTTTGTTTCAGTCTATTTAGCAAGGCTCTGGTCATGTTTTCACCACATTCTCAACATTTTTTTTTTGTGTGAACATCTATAATAGAGTTATACATGATAGTTCTAGTCTTTTGGGTGTTTGACAAGTTATTTTCATCCATCTTGAATGTATTTATCTTAAGGAAATAAAAACTAAGAAAAAAATACAATGAGTTTCATTTTTCTTCTTGTCTCATATCTTTGTTGTTTACAATCTTTTGTGATTTATGGACAAAGAACATAAATCCAATTGCAAGTTGTTTAAGGTTGTATGTCTGAATGTGTTTTTCCATAGATTCAAAGAATCAAGTAAATGCTTAATATATTTTGATATGGTTGTATATTTCATTGAATGATTTTGATAAGAATGAGATTCATAACGAACATTGATGTTTGATTTACAAAGTAAATGGATAGATCACAAGTATCTTGATGTATGTTGTAGTTTGTGTGATACCCAATGAATTTGGCACTGATCTCAATTGGAGATAGTATAATTTTGTTGTCTCATAGATGGGTTATGCTGAAATAATTCATTTAATCAAAATGATTTTCCCTTGTGTGTTGAAGAGCTGAAATAATAGCCCTCACTTACCTTGTGAATCTCATAGGTCATGTTATTAGCTATTCCATACCTTTTTTAGTGCATAAGTGAAGAATATTCAAGGGTTTTATCTACTTTGTCTAGATTCATATCTATATTTTGTACTAGTCACCTAAGTTTTCTAAAGCCTGAAGTGAAGAAGGATTTTAGCCTTATAGTTGGCCCCGATGTTTGAATAGGTATGTTGAATATGGGAAGTAGCTACATGTTAGATGTATTTGTTCTTATCATTGGGTTATTAAAAATCTGTCAAATCAGGAGCCAACAAAATGGTGACTTCACTAGGAGAGGTTGCAAAAAGCCTTGTAAAAGAACTCAAATCTTTGGTATTAAGGCATAATGAAAATTTGTTATAGTAGTTGGTTCATGAAGTGTTTTCCATTTTACTACTAAAATCATTCCTACTAGTTGTTACCTTGTCCATGCCAACATTAACTTTGTAGATCTGATATGTATTTTGCTCCTAAATTCATTTGTGAAATACCCCATCATGTGATTCATCCTACTATAAAGATTTTTTTTCATATTTTAGAGTTAATGTTTGTGATTTCCTCAATCTTTTCAAGTGTGAAATTCCCTAACTATTGTATAAATGCTTAACATACCTATTTTAAATTCTAGATTATCTTGTAGGGTTATGCAAGCTGATTAAATATTTTCTCATTGAGTGCTGACTCAAGTTATATCTTTGTTCTAGTGTATTTTGAAGTTGAAAGTATAATAAAGAGTACAACAGTTGGAGAGAAAATTTGAAGAATTGATGTATGGTTCTTGGAAATGGTTGAAGAAACTATGTGGTGTGTAATGCAAGAGTTACAAAGTTGAAAAATGAATATTTTACTTTTCAATAGGGCAGCATGCATAAATTATTTCTTGTAGATGAATTTCAAATTAGTTCTTACATCCAAGAGCATGCTGACCGATAATTTCATAGTGAGCACTCTGTTGAGGTTGATTCTAGTTTTGTCATACACTATGGAAGTGAAGATGATGATTTTGTTTTGCTTAATAAGATGATTGAAAGTGTTGATATGTTGGGTAAAACTGATATGGATGATACTTTAATCTTACCTCAAGAAGAAAGAAATGAAAATCAGGTTTTTGACAAAGGTAAAAAGTTTATTTACAGTTTTGGTGGCTCGAGGCCATCATTTGTATAGTTAGATTTAGTTTTCTTGATCTCAATAAAGTTGTTAATAGAGAGTTTTTTTGAGTGGTTTTCTTTTTCAAGAAATATTAATGCTTGCCATGCCCTCAAGGGACATAAATCACCAGATAGAGCCACTGTTGGGACTCAAAATTGCCAACTAATTTTGAGTACCGTTTTGAGAACTTTGCTAATCAAGCCCCTATAAGAGATTTTCATGCATATGTGCCCAATTGACATTTTGAATCATAAGACATGTTTCAAGTTCTCATTATGATTAATTTAGTAAGTTCATAAAAATCATGTTGTTAGTTTGAAGTTTTGAGTCATTTGGTCAGGTGTCATTTTGAGCACTATCATAATCTGCATTTTTGCCTAAGTATCAAACAATGATGGGAAGGTTAGTTTGTGATTGAATATCTTGTACCCAACTGAGTGTCACGAGTCACCACTTTGGAAGTGTCTAGTATGCATATAAGAGAACCTATGTGTCATATTTCAAGCTACTTTGATATGTTTGACAAGGTTTTGAATCCCTTGAAGTTGGTCATTCACTGTAATTCTTTTGATGCACATTATTTAGAATTTTGGAAAGCCCTATTTGATAGTGGATATTTTATTTAAATCATATGGTATTTTGAATTAATGGTCATACTTTTGAATTGTATTCATAAATAACATGCTATCTTTATGATTTCAAGGTTTGATGAAAATGTTTGATAATTTTGTTTGCAAAATCTCAAAATTGTCCAGTTGTCTATTATGATAGTTTATCAGTAGCCCTATTTGACCAGTTATAACTTTGACCCAATTGACACTATGAAAGAAATTCTTTTTTCATTGTATTCTTGAGGTCAGATACTTTCTATGTTCCAAATTTGAGATTATGATGAATCTGTTTGGCTAGTTTTTTTTTGGAAAAAGAGCGGTAAAAATTTGTTAAGATAGAAAGGAAACAAGGAGAGCTCAACAAGGAGCTCTATCCTAAGCAACAATTTCATCAAATTCTCGCACCATCTTAGAGGGAAGCTACCCCTATCCATAATATTCTAGTCTAGAGCATGACTAGAAGTCCGCTTGGCCAAACAATCAACAACTCTCTTCCATTCATAAGGACAGTAAGTAAACCTAATGAACTTAAGAGAGGTATAGAATGGAAGAGTTTGATTAACAATAGTAGCCAGCTGCCAACAAAAATCCTCAAGCTCAAGCAAATAAAGAAAGTTCACCACTACTTGGGAGTTAGACTCATAGATAATCTTACACCATCCCCGTAAACAACATTACTCCATAGCATATAAAATGGCCTGAGCCTCCATGAGATTGTTATTATAGTCACTATTATGCACTAAGAATTTTTTTTCAACTTCACCAGAACTACAATGAGCCACTCCCCCAATACCAACAGGGCTTGGATTCCCCTGGGAAGAACCATCAGTGTTAATTTTTAGAACTTCATGGGGAGGCAAAGTCGAATGGCCCTCTTGATTCATCCATCTTTTCCTCTATTGCCAGGGCTTCCTGGGAACTCTTTGATACCATTGAGCTACAGCCCCATCCTAAAGATGAAAATTGAGGTGATTGCATATAATAAGATTAGCTGAATCCATACCCCCATTTGTCACACACTTCACTTAAATAGTTTCCTAAAGAGAATGTGAGATCTTCTACCAAAGATGCATAACACCAATCAGAACATCTTGGAAGATTTGACAATTCCTCTCCAACCAGATATGCTAAAGAATGAATGATGGGCTAGCAATCCAATCAAAATGGAGAGGAGAAGACTTAGAGGGAGCACTACCCAAGCGGGTCCAGAACTTAGGCAAAGAGGAAGCATGCCTACAAGAGGAACTCCAAGCACTCCATCAAAGGTTCCATAATTGAGTAGAAAAGGAGCAATTGAAGAATAGATGGGAGAAATAATCCTTCCCATTACCACAAAAAAACCAATAATAGGGTCCTTGAAATCCATGTTTACAAAGACTATTCGATGTAAGATAGTAGTTGTGAACTACTAGCGACATGAAAAAATTGTACCTGGACAAAGAAAATTTATTCCATTGCTTCCACCAAGGGACCTCAATGTCCTTAAATAATTGTCTAGCTATCTCCTGATACCTAGTAGAGACATGATATTTACTAGATAAGGTACCTCTCCAAGCCAAAACATCTAGTCCTAGCAAAGAGGAACACTCCCTAGAGGCCAAAATTTGAGAAAGCTCTTGACAATCACCTTTGTGCCTCTGGGAGGCCAATCAGAAGAGTGCTTCTATCTTTAAGAAACAACAAATTCCAATTGATAAGGAGTCTTGTAATGAGCCACTATATCTTATCCAACAATATGAAAAGAATCACATAGTGCCTGAAGATGAGGGTACATGGATAATATGGATAGGAATCCATCCCAAGCATTAGACCAAAACAAAGCCTTACAACTTCTCTTATATATCTAGAACAAACCTCTCTTGACTAACACAACACCAATCTTCAGAGTATGCCAAACCATAGAGCCACGACCTTCAAGAAGAAGTGTAGAAATATAGAAAGAATCAACACCATGAAAATATTTATGGGTGTTAATATGAGCCCAAAGTTGATGTTGTCTAGAGCACCATCACCAATAAAGCTTAGCAACCAACACTTGACTACTCAAGAGAGCTGACCAAAGACTAAGGCCACCCTCCTTTTTAGGCTTGCAAATAGTATCCCAGCTAATTGAGCTTGATTTAGTGCTTCAAAAATGACCACTCGAAAGAAATTGCCAAGAAAAAGAATCAAACTCCTTAAAAAGTAAATAGGAGCAACTTGAACCATACTTCTATAAGTAGGAAGAGCTTGAATAAAAGATTAAAGAAGAGTAACCTGAGTAGTAGTAGAAAGCCATCTATGAATGATTTACCTTATCCTGAAGCTTGGTAATCAAATTTTTCCAAAAGAGTCATGGCTTCGTAGAAACAACAATAGAGATACCAAGATAAGTCAAAGGAAGCTACCCAATATGAAACTGTAGGATATCATCAATCCTTTGTTGAATAGAATCAAGAGTGTTAAAAAAGTAAATGGAGGATTTGTGTTCATTAACTTTTTTTCTTGAACTTTCCAAATAAATATCCAGAATATGTCAAAAGCCTTCAACTTTCTTGATCCTAGCAAGACCTGGAAGAGCAGAATCATCAACAAATTAAAGGTAAGAAAGAGTAGGTAATCCATTATCCCACCACCACCCTTGAATAGAATTCTAGGACACCTGATACTTAATGAATCTACCCAAGTGCTCAGCTATGATGATGAAAAGATAGGGGGAGAGAGGATCACCCTAGCAGAGACCTCTAGAGGCATCAAATAGTTGGGAAGGTTGACCATTAAGAAGAACTAAAAAAGAGGTAGAAGTAACACAACTCATAGTCCAACTCAGCTTGTCAGAGCTAAAGCCAAAGGTAAGAAGAATATTCCTCATGAAACTCTATTTAACTCTATCATGGGCCTTAGCCATATCTAGCTTAACAAATACTGATCACTCCCTTGAACTAGCCATAGAGTGAATAACAATAACCACCCCATCGAAAATCTATCTTCCAGCAACAAAACCACCTTGTTCCTCTAAGATAATAATGGGGAACCACTTTTTAATTCTCTCAACAATCAACTTAGTAATGATTTTGTAAACCACATTACATAAGGCAATTGGTCTAAAAAACTCTAATTGATTAGCCCCCTCTCTTTTTGGAATAAGAGTCAAGAAAGTGGAATTCAATGCCTGAAGCATTTGCTTACTAGAATAGGATTCTTTAACTACCTCCAAAAAATCATGATTAATGATGTTCCAAAATTCCTAAAAGAACTCAAGTAAAAAGCCATCTAGACTAGGACCCTTTCCCTTAGGCATGCCAAAAACCACCTCCTCCAACTCTTCCAAAGAGATCGGTCGCATGAGATAATCATTCATTTCCTAGGTAATAAGGGAAGGAATACAAGAAAAAATAATATTTTCTTCATTATTAGTAGGAGGGTAGTCCTTAGAGAAGAGGGTATAAAAGTACCAAGTAGCCTCCTAGAACAAAGCTAGCAAGGAAGTTAGTTGGATATCTTTAGAATTAACCAATGAAGAGATATTGCTATGATTCTAGCAAGATTGCACAATTTTATGGAAAAAAGTAGTGTTCCTATCACCTTCCCAAAGCCAATCAACTCTAGCTTTTTGCTTTCAAAAAATTTCCTCTTGACGTTGCCATTCTTCTAGAACTCTAGAAGCAAGGGATTAAGCCCTTCCAAGATCCTTTGAGAAACCTTGATCTCTAATTTGCCTAGTAATGACATCAACATCTTCCTGAGCAAGCCTCTTCATAGAGTGAAGGTTCCCAAAATATTGTCTACTCCATATCTCAAGCTACCTTTTAACATATTGAAGCCTTTTAGAAAATGAAAACATAGCAATACCATATGTAGGAGTGCCATCTCTCCACCAACAAAAAACAAGATCATGAAGAGAGGAGTCAAAAAGCCACATCAAATGAAACTTCAAAGTTGGATGCTTTAGAATAAAAGTGCTAGTAGTAGAAAATTTTATTTGCCAATGATCAAAACCCCTCCAATCTAGAATTTTTGAAGAGACAGTAAGGGTGCCATTAACCTAGAAACAAGAAACAAGAAATCTTTCTAGACATTCTTATATAGCATCAACTCTAGTCCTTCGATTATTCCAAGTATAGAGACCATTAGAAGGCTTAATAATAGAGAGGTGAAAAAGTGCTATGTGTTGCCAAAGAAGAGCAAAAGAAGGCCTTAATCTAGCCAAACCACCTTGCTTCTCTTCCAGACTTAAAACTGAATTGAAATCTCCTACTAACACCCAAGGATGAAAAGGGTGACAATTTCTAACATACTAAATATGCCTCCAAAGTTCCTCCTTTCCCACAAATTAATAGGCACATACACATTAGTAATTATGATTACCTCTCCTGAGTCTAAAGAAGAAGCCACCATAGATAGAACTGAGTGAGAAGACACCCAGCGAAGGGGAGAAATCTTCCTTGGATCCCAAAAGATAGCTAAACCACCAATACTACCCAAATATATTTTCTAAAGTTTTATTGGTAACCAAATGTGGAGAATGATTGGAAGGCCTGTTCGAGGTGTTATAGCTTTGAAACTATGATAGATAAAGTCATATTGATTTTTCCACTATGTTTAATACTAAAATACTTCATGTGTGCTAGTTTGCAAGTTTTCACAAATCTATTTGCACACTTTCCTAAAGCCATTCTATATGCGAAAATCACCATTTCACTAAGCTCTCCAGTTCTGCAATTCCCAGAATGCAAGTAAAGATGCTTGCCAAATTTTCCTAGTTATGCTTCATGAGCTCAAATTGTACATTTATATTCTCTATATGGAAGTGAGCCAGCACCCTATATTTTTCTTCCCTTATTAACCATTTGATTGGCTTTTTAAGACCAATTCCATATGTGTTTTCTTGTTTTGACAAGTTATTTTCTGTACATAATTTAGAAGGGAAACTTTAGTGGTCAATATCTTTTAATTTTAGTATAATCACAAGGTGAAATTATGAAGGAAAGATTTGTGGTATAGAGAACATGGATGGAAAATGTTGGCTTTTGATCAAGTGTTCTAGTTAGATTTTAAGTCCAACTTTAGGACCTCTTAGCACAAAGTGGACAATTTGCAAAAGGGGTAATTTTTTTAATAAAATGATTAAAGAATAATCAATTTTATTTTCAGTCAATATGAGGAGTTAAATAAATCATTTTGAGGGGTCAGATGTTTGAGTTAGATTTTTTTTAGCTAGACCCACTTAGGGGTCTGAATGACTCCATCGAATAAATATGATATTATGAATATCAGTGGTGTCTTGATAGGCTATAATGGTTTTGATTTTTTACAATAAATTCAAGCAAATGTAAAAGGAAAGATTGATGTTACCATAAATAAAAAATAAATATGATGATCTGTTTTTGATTGAATGAGGTTTTGGCCCAAGTGGCAATTTCATTTTATTTTATGTAGAGAACACTTTTGAATGAGAGCATAATAATTTGACATATAGTTAAAGGATTCAAAAGTGTAACATGTCAAGCTAGTTGAGTTTAAGAGATTTGAAATATGGATTATGGGGGATATTATGTGGTTTCTAATATTGGATGCGTATGGGATTGCTTGAGTACATGGATACGAGTCAATGATGGGAACATATCTTTTTATTTTATAAATAATGGGGTGTAATTAATTGTGAAGTTACTTTCTTCATTAGTGGGATGCAGCTTCAAAATCATTACTAAATGTCAAGGATCTTGTTCCATACACATTATAGTCACCTTTTCTTTTCCACATGCATCACATTGCACCATCATCTTCATTTGCTCTTGCTTCTAATTGATCAATTGACCCTGGATACTCAACTTACATCTATGGAAGTATTTTACTATTGGATAAATAGAAATTTCAAAGTAGTTATGATGTTCTTATTACATGACAACATAAACTTACGTGCATAGTGACAAATGAAAAATGAATATGGTTCTTAGTAGGGTATGACCCAATTTAATAAATAACAAGTAGACAATGACTTGGAGGGGGTGTAGAATCAAGGATGGATCCAAATGAATACAATAAAGTAAATTTCTAAAGTGTTTAAGCATGACAACCCATTTCAAAGGGGCATCAAAGCATATGGAATACATCATTCCAAAGCAACACAAGACCTATTACAATTTGATTGGCTTATGGGGTCAGATTTTAATGTGCCTATTATCTGTGCAAGAGACCAAACATACATGAATTGCAAATAAATGTGCTGGAAAGAAGCACAAAGATCAAAGGAAAATATAGAGAAATCATGTTTACCAGTTTGAAAAAGATTGTTTCATTCATCCTCCATTGACAATGCCCAATTTACTAGTAGATATGGAACAAATATGAGGCCCACATAATTATGAGGGTGCATTTTATGTCCTGAAGAATCCTTAAAATATGAAGCCATAACAAGAGTATTTGGGATCATGATCATGGTTACTTTCAAAAAAGAATGTGATCTTATTTAGAAAGAGTGACAAGGGTCCAATATGGGTGCACTGGATGTTTTTGGAATGGGAAATAGTTGCTACTATTGTCACACAGTTTTTTCCATGAGATGTTTTCCTAAATTCCCTTTCACATGATATTGCATTATAAAATTTGATCAATGGAATGAAACTAAAAATTAAAATACAAGCATGAGATTTATGGAAGTGCATAGTATTAGAGGTTTAATCTCATCAAGCATTATTGCCATGGCTTATAATTTGTAGGTAACATAAAAATGTGGCAAGTGATATATCCTACACACAATGTGTGGTAGCTTTTATTTTGTTTAAATATAGTTGTACTATAGTATCAAGTGTCTTAAAGGCGTGAGCCTTTTGAGAGAGAAGGATTCTTGCCTGTGGACTCGAAGCCAACTTAGGTGATAGAAATCATAGTTTTGACTAAAAACCCATGCAATTAGAGGATGTTGATGATGACTAGGTGAACAAATGAAGATTTTTCTAAAGTAGCGCAGTGGTTACTGTGGTGGTTATCACAACTTTGATGGTTAAGGCACATAGTTAGTAGACAAAGTAGAATATTTGTGATATAGTGCTAAGTGTGACTTTGCAAATATTAATCATAGTTTGTAGATGAAGGTGGAGATGTCACAGATGGTTAGTAGGAACCTCCAATGGTTTGAGCACAACTTCTCCAAATTTCTAGGTGTGTCTCACCTTGGAATTGCAAAGTGGCAAGGCTGAGACACTTGAAAAGACTATTGGCATTGTAATGTAGTGGCATTTATTTTCCAATTAGATGATAACATGTGACATTTAGTCAGCACCTGGCTAAGTTTGATCAAATGAGAAAATTAGAGGGTAAGCATATTAAGGTAAAACTTGATAATTTTTCTCTCATAGTTTGAGCACACATACTGAAAAGATTTCAAATAAGCCCACAAGTATATTGTATAGTTTGACTATATAAAAAATTTGAAAAATTTGAAATCTTTAAAAGCCTTGTCCACAATGTCAACTATTATATACCATTGGAAATGTCTTGGAAAAAAAATTCCATTTTTGCAACCCAAATTTAGGTAGGTCTGACTAGGTAAAATATATTACTAGTTTTGTAAAACTGGAGCCTTCTCAAGCAGACTATCTTGCTTTTACTTCTGAGATTCATTTTTAGTTTCTGGACCAACAGTTAAGTGGGTTTGTTCCAAACTTGGTAGAGATATCACTAGTGGTGTTATTTTTCCTTTCAAACCATTTAGCGGGCATTTTGGCACAATTTTTAGTTTCAACTCTAATATCTTTTACTAGTTTCTTTCTTCATCATTTTGGGGACATTTGGATTAGTTTGTTGGGGCAAATGATAGAGATTTGATTTGTAGGTTGAAGAGGAGAGATGAGAGATACTTTTTAAAATGATATCGTAGAATTTCAAGTGGACATTTGGCACTTTTAGATTAGATCCATGATTCTTTGACTTCCTATATCATTCTTCTTTCTCTCCTTTTAGGGCGTTCCATTTATTGAGCAATGCTCTAGCTATGTTTCCACCACATTCTCAACATTTTCTTTCTATATGAACAACAATAATGAAGTTATAAGTGATAGTTCTTATCTTTTGGGTGTTTTATGAGTTATTTTCACACATCTTGAATGCATTTTTTTCAAGTAATGAATACAAAGTAGAAAATGCAATTAGTTTGATTTTGTATCTCCTCCCTTTGGTGTTTACAATCTTTTATGATTTATGGATAAAGAACATAGATCCTATTGCAACTTGTTTAAGGTTGTATGTTTGAATATGTTTTTCCATTGATTTAAAGAATCAAGTAAATGCTTAATGTAATTTGACAAGGTTGTATATTTAAAAGAAGGATATTGATAAGCATGAGATTCCTTATGAACATTATGTCTTATTTACAAAGTAAATGTATATATTGCAAGTATCTTGATGTATGTTGTAGTTTGTGTGATACCCAATGGATTAGGCACAAATCTCAGTTGGAGATAGTATACTTTTCTTGTCTCATATGTGGGTTATGCTAAAATCTTTCATTTAATCAAAATTATTTTCCCTTGTGTTGAAGAGCTAAAATGATAACCCTCACTTAGCTTGTGAATCTCATAGGTCATGTTATTAGCTATTTCATACCTCTATTAGTGCATAAGTGAAGAGTATTCAAGGGTTTAATCTACTTTTTCTAGATTTAGATCTATATTTTGCATTGGTCACATAGGTGAATCTAAGGTCCACCCACCTAGGTTTAGTAGATCTTGTAGTGAAGAAGGAGTTTAGCCTTATAGCTGGCCTTGATGTCTAAATAGGTGTATCAAATATGGGAAGTAGCTACACCATCGATGTATTTGTTATTATCATTGGGTTATTAAAAATATGTTAAATTAGGAGCCAAAAAAATGGTGACTCCACTAGGACAGGTTGCAAAAAGGCTTGTAAAAGGACTCAAATCTTTGGTATAAAGACATGAAGAAAATTTGTTATAGTAATAAGTTCATGAAGAGTTTTCCATTTTATTGCTACAATCATGCCTACCAGTTCTTACCTTGTCTATGATAGCATTAAATTTGCAGATCTAAAATGTATTGTGCATGGTTTATCCTACTACAGAGTTTTCTATTGGATTTTAGAGTTTTGTGATTTTGTCAATCTTGTCGAGTATGAAATTCCCTAACCATTGTATAAGAATGTAACATACCTGGTATAAATTCTAGATCATCTTGTAATGTTATGCAAGATGATTAAATCTTTTCTCACTAAGTGAGTGTTGACTCAAGTTATATCTTTGTACCAGTGCATTTTCAAGTTGAAAGTATAATGAAGAGTACAATAGTTGGAGAGAAAATTTGAAGAATTGACCTATGGGTCTTGGAAATAGTTGAAGAAACTATGTGGTGTGTAAGGCAAGAGTTACAAATTTGAAGAAATTTAAATTTTTTGTTATTCTTAGCACTATTAAATTTACAGCCACCACAATTCAAGTATTTTTACTTTCATGAGATTTCTTTTCCATGAAAGTAAGTTATACAGAGGTGTTGTCCATTAAGTGGATTCTAGCACTAAGTAGGAGAGTTTTTTGATGCATCTTCACATACTTCATGAAAGTTAGATTTAGTAAATTTTTCAACATGTTTGAGTATGTTTGAAAAATAGATTGGTAGAAAATTGTTTAGATCTTCTGCAAGTTACAGTTCTGAAAGTTTTTTTTAGTGAATGAGTTGTAAATATGTGAAGTATGGCAAGGTTGATGTCACCTAAAATGCAACTTGTTAATCGTGTTTGTAGATCTCTTTCTACCAAGAGATATTCACCACTATGTGTTTTTGGCATTCATGGTTTCCCAAATGTTGTGGCATGTGATCTTAAAAAGAAATTTACCTAAGTTTAGTGGGAGCTATTTTGATTCAGCCAATCATCATATTCAGTTATTTAGTGTCTTGATGGGTGACTTTGAAATTTCTCACGAGGATGTGCACATGAAATTGTTTATTCATTCTTTGGAAGGTGATGCTAGAGACTAATTTACCTTTTTAGTAGCATTTTCTAGTTCATCTTGAAGTGAGTTGTATTCAACCTTCATGGAGAAATTTGGAGAAAGAGTAAGAATATTCGATTCTTTTGATAACTTTTTGAGAATTCATATTAGGAATGGTGAAGTTTTTCTTGAATTTAATATTAGATTTGCAAGAACATTGAATGACATCCTTGAGAATTGTAGACCTGAGTATCTAGTGTGTTTGGTCATTTACTTTGATGCATTTGATAACAAAATGAGCTACCTGTTGAGGGATAATGAACCTAAAAGATTATATCAAACATTTATGACTGCATTTAATATTGAAAATTGTTGGAATTATGAATGTAGTAACTAAGAGGGGGGGTGAATTAGTTACTACAAAAGCAAATCTTGATCTCTTAGATGTCTTAAATAGCTAGTTATTTCTGTCGCTCAGTAAATAGATCACAAAATGCTGTAACTTAGTAGATTAACTTGTTATTGATCTTTAACATTCATAATTATTAGCATGCATGCAAAAGTAAATAACATGAGCACAAGAGACACCAGATTTAATATGGAAACCCAGTATGGGAAAAACCACCAAGTAACTAGCTACCAATTTTCACTCTTTTGAAGTGAGCCCTGTTAGGAGCCAACCCTATTAAAGGTTACAATACACATTGTTAGGTGTGACCTTATTAGAGGATTTAATCACCGTGTTAGGAGTGGCCTTGCTAAAGCTCTTTACAACAATTCAACTAAACTGTCACCTTGTTAGAGGATTTACAAATAACTATTAAACCAAATCTGTTAAGAGATTTGAAATCACTGCTACAATGATTAGAATGTAACAATGAAATGACCTGAATAGGATGCAACTGACTTTTCTAATTATAGATCTCTATTCTGCACCATTAGATCCTCCTTGATCAAATATAGCTTTGCTGCTCCTCAGTGATCTCTGATCATTAATCAAAATTCACTTTCATAATAATTAGTCCTCCTTGACATTCATATCACATCAAATGCATCACACACTTAGAATTTGCAACTTGACCTCTAATATATACCATTTAGATTATCAAGTTGGCTCATTCACACATTACATTTACCAATAAACTATTCATCAGTTGGCTACAAATATTACATTAAAAAAAAAAACTTTATTTCACAAAACAATGAAATCCAACATTGGTTTACCCTACTCGGTAATAACTACTTCTAGAAACAATTTCTTGAGTTAACCATCTTAACTCGGTTAACATTGCAAAATCTATAAAATCTGTTGGCTGCCAAATTAACTTGGTAAGAACTAAATTTCCTTCACTATCCATGATAGCTTGGTAAGAACTATTTCCTACACTATTTCCCTTTGATGACCGAGTGAGCTCGGTAACAACTAAATTTCCTTTGCTAACCTTGAAGGCTCGATAACAACTATCTACACAAGGTAAAGCCCAAGAATGCTTGATAGACACTGTAAACCTTCTTTGCTAACCTTCTAATCTTGGTAGACTTTCTCTTTTCCCTTGTTGACCAACTGATCTCAGTAGACTTTGTCTGATAATTGATATGGCATTTGTGTAATATCAAAGACAACACTCAATTGAACAATTGTATCCAACAATCTCCCTCTTTGGCATTGATGGCAACACAACATGTCATAGCAGAATAAAATTTGAAAATGAGTCTTTTCTGACAGAATACTTCTCTCTCTTATACAAAATTCCTTAAATATAGTAATCTCTCTCTTTCATAATAATCTCTCCCTCTTACATAAACTCTCTTTTTTGAAAATTTTAGAAAGATATGATAAAATATTTTTCCCTCTTATACAAAATTTCTTAAATACAGTAATCTCCCTCTTTCATAATAATCTCTCCCTGTTACATAAACTCTTTTTTTTTGAAAATTTCAAAAAGATATGATAGTAAACTACCCCTCTTTGATATTACATGCCAAAGACAACATAAAACAAATGAATAGCAATGTACCTTATGTATTGATTCATATGCAATATCTTCATTACTTTGCTACATCAACTGATAGATCTTCAATTCTGTTTCTGTTGATGCATCACTAAAATTGTATTTTCGTGAGCTTCAGATCGGGGAATGACCCCTAACTTACCTCTTAGATACAAGAATGCATCCTTAGGTAAAGGCTTTGTGAATATGTTAGCAATTTGTTCCTTTGTATGGACATATTCCAATCTAATTTTCTTATCCTACACCAATTCTCTAACAAAGTGATACTTTATAGAAATATGCTTGGTTTTTGAATGCATCACTGGATTCTTGGATATGTTAATTGCACTTGTATTGTCACAAAACATAACAAAAGGTTCTTTGATTTCTTGCTTCATACCTTCCAATAATTATTTGAACCAAACAATGTTTGAACAATTTACTGCTGCTGCAACATATTCAGCCTCTGTTATGGACCATGATGTATAGTTCTACTTTTTACTTGTCTAACAAACCAACCTCTTTCCAAGAAAGAAAGCTCCACCACTTTTACTCTTTTTATCATCAATGTTCCCTACCCAATCTACATTAGTGAACACTTTTAAATCTAGATTTCCTCCAAGTTTTTACCATAATCCATAATTTTTAGTTCCTTTCAAATATCTCATGATTCTTTTGATTGCCATCATGTGATTTTCTTTTGGTTTTTCTAAGAATCTTGCCACAATTCCCACTGAAAGGGCAATGTCTGGTCTTGTATGTACTACATACTACAATTTTCCAATCATAGATCTATAAAATGTTTGATCCACTTCCTTTGATTCATCATTCTTGGTAAGTTTCAATCTAGTACACATAGGAGTCCCAACTAGTTTGAAGTCTTCCATACCAAAATTTTTCAGTATCTCCTTGATGTATTTAGGTTGACTGATGTAGATGCCATTCTTACTCTAATGAATTTGAAGACCAAAAAAGAATTTTATCTCACCAAACATTGACATTTCAAATTCCTTGTTCATTTGTTTTGAAAATTCTTTGCAAAGATCATCATTTCCTATGAACAAAGTATCATCTACAAATATTTCTGCCAAAAAAATCTTATTATTTGGTCCTTCCTTTATGTAGAAGCTACTATTATCATTAGTTCTTTGAAAACCAATTTGAATAAGATAGTTATGCAATCTTTCATACCATGCTCTATGCGCTTGTTTTAGACCATACAATGCTTTATGTAATTTGCAGACCATGTCCTTGTCTGGATCAACAAAACCTTTAGGCTGTTCAATGTAAACCTCTTCATCTAGTGTGCCATTGAGAAATGCTGACTTGACATCCATCTGATAAAATTTGAATCCTTTGTATGAAACATATGCAAGGAGGGTTCTGACACCTTCCAATCTTGCAATAGGAGAAAAAGTCTCTCCATAGTCTACACCTTCTTCTTGAGAGTATCCTTTGCACACCGGTCTAGCTTTGTTCCTTGACACCTTACCATCTTCATTTATCTTATTTCTGAATATTCACTTAGTTTCAATCACATTTTTGTCTTTACGCCTAGGTACAAGAGTCCATGTTTTGTTTTTCTCTATTTGTTCTATCTCTTCATTCATAGCTTCAATCCAGCTTTCATTTTCTAATGCATCTTTGACATTTCTAGGTTCAAAATTAGCAAGTAAACAAGTGCCTTTCAACTTCTTGTCATTGTTCCTTCAGATTTATCTCTAATGATCTGATCTGGTGCATGATGCTTCCTGACATACTTGGCTAGCACAAGCTCTTTTCCTTTTGAATGACTTGTATTGTTATCCTTCTGTGTTTCAACTTTTGGTTCTAGTTTTGGTTGCTCAGGCTTGGTAGCTGTTGATTCAGTAGCTTCTGTTTGCAACTTGGGTCTTTGCAACTTGGTAGGCATTAGCTCGGTTTGAACTTCCTGCAACTCGGTTACAAAAGATTTTGGAGTAGAAGATTTTTGATTTACAGGTGTGCCTGGCACTATATGAGGTTCAATAAAAACAAATCTCCTTTAGTCTTTAGGTTCCCTTTTGCTTTCTTCTTCAGTTCTTTCTGCAAACTCATCAACTTTTACATGTGCACTTTCTATAACTTTGTGAGTAGAAAAATTCAAACATCTATATGCTTTATTTTTGCAAGAATATCCGAAAAATATTCCTTCATCACTCTTCACATCAAATTTACCTTTTCTAAATTCTTTTAAAATGTAACATTTTCTTCCAAATACTTTTAGGTAACTTACATTGGGTTTGTAGCCATATCATAACTCATAGGGGGTTTTGAATGAGTCCTTTTTCAGCTATACTCGGTTTAAGGTATGAACTACAATGCTGATAGCTTCCTTCTAGTACTTGATAACAATGCTTTTTTCAATCATTAAGGTTCATGCACAGTCCATGATAGATCTATTCCTTCTTTTAGCTATTCCATTTTGTTCACGAGTTCCAGGTGCTAAATCCTATCTTTTGATTCCCCTTTCAATGTAAAAGTTATTGAACACGTGAAATAAATTCACCTCCTTTTTCTAACCTTAAACATTTTAGTCTTTTGCCTATTTCTTTTTCTACTTTGGCCAAATACCATTTGAACTTTTCAAATGCTTTTGATTTCTCTCTTAGGTACATGACAGTCATCATTCTTGAGTAATCATCAACAAAAAGAATGAAGAACTTTTCACCAGTATAACTTTCAATGCCAATAGGTCCACACAAATTAGTATGCACCATTTCTAAAATTTCTTTAGACTGATAGTTCTTTCTTTTAATGCTAGTCTTTCGCATCTTGCCAATTTGACATTTCTTGCATAGACCAACCTCAGGTTTCTTTATGTTAGGAATTCCTCTTACTTTCTTGAATTTACTTATTTTTACAAAGTTATCAAAGTTCACATGACATAACCTCCTATGCCATAACCAACTTTCTTCAATTTGAGCAATAAAACATGAACATTCACCAAGTTCAAGATAAAACAAGTTACCTTTTGTTTGAGTGCCTGATCCAATCAGCTTACCTTTGCCATTAGTAGTCATGTTTTTCCATTCATGAATTCCACTTTAAATCCATTATTGAGTTGCTGTGCCACACTCAACAGATTGTTCTTTAGTCCTTCTACCCAATATGCATTATCACATACAAGTTCTTTGGTCAGTGAGATTCTTCCTTTTCCTTTTATACAACAAGGTTCATTATTACGAAATCTTACACTGCCACCATCATAGTCTTCAAAATATTCAAAGTTAGTTTTATCACCAGTCATGTGATGAGAACAACCACTATCTATAATCCATGTATCATTTTTTCTCACATGAGAAATGAGTTCCATTTCTTCATCATTATCAATCTCATCCTTTACAACAATGTAAACAATTTCATCTTCTTCATCATCAGAATCATTAGAATCTTTAGCCATGAAACATGTTTTCTTACCTTTATCCTTGAATGATTTGAAGTCTTTTTTGCTATTACACTTGTGACCTTTCTTCTCATCCTTGTTGTACTTATTTGGGCACCTAGTAGCAATATGTCCAATTTCTTCATAAGAAAAATAGATTAGAGGAATCTTACCTTTGTATTTCCCTTTGCCTCTTGAATATTTCCTTGGCAGCAAAGCTTCAACTACCTCAAGATCACTATTTGAACTCTTTTCTAATTCTTCATCACTATCTAATTAAGGATCCTTTATCTTCTTGCCATTTTTCTTGAGTGAAAGCTTGGCTTCAAATGCTGATTCAATGTTTTGGAACATAATTATCATAGTTGTCCAGCTTGAATGTAGTCAATCTTCTAACTATGGCCTATAGATTTATCTTATGATTTGCTTCACATCTTCTTTCTTGAATTGCAGAGACTCTAATTGCATAAACATGAAGTAGAGTTCTAAGAACTTTACTTATAAGTGTCTCCTCCTTGATATCTCCTCCAGATGCTTTGATTGCACTAATGCTTGCTTGAACTCTTTCAACATATTTTTCTATGTTTTCATCCTCTCTCATCCTCATCTAATCAAGTTGTCCTCTGAAACTTTTTTCCTTGGCTCTTCTTACATTATCATCACCTCCATAGATTTCTTTTAGTTTGTTCCACATTTCAAAAGTAGTTTTGCAATCCTTGATGTCATCAAATTCTTCATAACTTAGAGCAGATGAAATATCTATCATCATGTTGTTATGAGTCTTCTTTTCAACAATATCATTGACAGATAATGTACCAGTAGGTTTTGCATTTTTTCATCAAGGTACTTTAGCCCTGAATCACCAATAGAAGCTAGATGAAGTCTCATCAATCCCTGCCATGTTGAGAAGTTTTCCTTGTTAATTCTTGGAATTTCCCTTTTGTAAGACATCTTGATCTTTAGCTTAAATCCTTGAAATTTTTTCCTGCAAGCACCAAAAGATCTGATGCCAATTGTTGGAATTATGAATGTAGTAACTAAGAGGGGGGGGTGAATCAATTACTACAAAAGAAAATCCTGATCTCTTAGATATCTTAAATAGCTAGTTACTACTGTTGCTCAGTAAATAGATCACAAAATGCTGTAACTCAGTAGATTAACTTGTTACTGATCTTTAGTATTCATAATTATTAGCATGCATGCAAAAGTAAATAACATGAGCACAAGAGACACCATATTTAATGTGGAAACCCAATATGGGAAAAACCACCAGGTAACTAGCTACCAATTTTTACTCTTTTGAAGTGAGCCCTGTTAGGAGCCAACCCTATTAAAGGTTACAATACACACTGTTAGGTGTGATCGTGTTAGAGGATTTAATCACCCTATCAGGAGTGGCCTTGCTAAAGCTCTTTACAAAAATTCAACTAAACTGTCACCTTGTTAGAGGATTTACAAAATGGCTATTAAACCAACTCTATTAAGAGATTTGAAATCACTACTACAATGATTAGAAAGTAACAATGAAATGACCCAAATAGGATGCAACTGACTTTGCTGATTATAGATCTCTATTCTGCACCATTAGATCCTCCTCGATCAAATATAGCTTTGCTGCTCTTCAGTGATCTCTGATCATTCTTCAAAATTCACTTTCATAATAATCAGTCCTCCTTCACATTCATATCACATCAAATGCATCACACACTTAGAATTTGCAACTTGACCTCTAATATATACCATTCAGATTATCAAGTTGGCTCATTCACACGTTACATTTACCAATAAACCATTCATTAGTTGGCTACAAATATTACATTAAACAAATAAACTTTATTTCACAAAACAATGATATCCAACATTGGCTGACCTTGTTTAGTAAGCATTACTTCCAGAAACAATTTCTTGAGTTAACCATCTTAACTTTGTTAACATTGTAAAATCTAAAAAATCCTTTGGCTACCAAGTTAACTTGGTAAGAACTAAATTTCCTTCACTATCCATGATAGCTCGGTAAAAACTATTTCTTGCACTATTTCCCTTTGCTAACTGTGTGAGTTCGGTAACAACTAAATTTCCTTTGTTTATCTTGAAAGATCGGTAACAACTATCTGCACAAGGTAAAGCCTGAGAATGCTTAGTAAACACTATACACCTTCTTTGCTAACCTTGTGAGCTCGGTAGACTCTATCTTTTTCCTTGCTGACCAACTGAGCTCGGTAGACTTTGTCTAATAACTGATATGACATTTGTGTAACATCAAAGACAACACTCAATTGAAAAATTGTATCCAATAGAAAATAACATGAAATATAGATTGATTAGAGGTCATTTTGCTTGAATTTCTTACCAATATGATGTATTTGGAACAAAGGATGAATGCAGTGTTGATATCTCATCTTCAAATGAATGCATCAATACCTATGCTATAGTTTCTAATCATGTTGAAAGTTCAGATCAAAATATGTGTTTTGATAGGGAATCCTTATTCCAGGAAAGGACTACTCCTATTATTGATGAAAATGCATATGGTTATGGTTTTACACCAGAGGATAATGTTATAAATTTTGATAAGTTTAGTGAGGTTTTACAATAGAGGATGATGTTATAAATTTTGATAAGTTTAGTTCATTAAATGATCATGTACCTTGTGAAATTACAGAAAATTTATCTTTATAATAATTATGTGCATGGTGATGTCGATAATGTTTCTACCATGAAGTTGCAACATACATTCCACATACAAGTAAAATATGACATGGGAATAAGAAAGAAATGGTGAAAGTGAATGTTCATTTATAAGTGAAGGTATAAACCATTCTCTTAAGTCTAAAAATGCACTTCAATCTCTGTGTTATACAAATAAGTTTGATAGTGAAGATCTTGCAAATGATTTTTCTCCCAAATATGAAGATAAGGAAATGATATCTTAAGGTATAACTTATAAGGTTTAATGTGAAGGTTGGAATGAAGAATTGATGAATGATTTTGCAACATATATTGATAAGTTTAAAGATGATTCGTGAAATTTTCATACTGATCATTTTGAACAAGAGAGTGAGAGGAATATGTATCTGAATGTCACATACTTTATAAATGAAGTAGAAAATCATTCTTCATGCAATTCTAATTTTGCCTCATATGCTGAAAGTTTCTACAATATTGGTATATAATGAGTTTAAAGTGTTTAACAATGTTTTATATGATGAATACTTTGACAATGATCAACACATTACTTGTCACAATGTTTATAAGGGAGTATTACATGGAGTTATTAAACCTCTTTTTGAAGAACACATTGCTGATCCTAATTTCAATGATGATGCTTTATCATACTGTTGTGGGAAATCAGATTGCTTTTCTTCTAGACGTGATAGTGATTATGATGAGGATGTTGTATTTTGTGAGATTAGTAATGAAACATTCAATGAAGTGATATTATAAGATCAACCATCACTTTTCAATAAGTTTAATGATGATTCCTCATGAGATTACTAATTATTTTCTCAATTGTGAAGATTCATTGGAGCATATTGAAGTTATTTCAAATTTTGATGCTAATGATATTTGTGAATACAAATCAGATTTCTCATTCACATGTCAGCTATTTGTGAAAGAGGATTCATATGCTCATGGTATGTCTGATTTGATTCATGAAATGGAGCATGAATCCTTTAATTTTCAATTGGGTAGCATGCATAAATCATTTCTTTCAGACAATTTTTAGATTAGTTATGACATTCAAGAGCATGTTGACCTGTACTTTTGTAGTGAGCACTCTATTGAGGTTCATTCTAGTTTTGTCATGTACTATGGAAGTGAAGATGATGATTTTGTTTTTCCTAATAAGATGATTGAAAGTGCTTATATGATGGGTGAAACTGATATGCATGATAATTTCATTTTACCTTAGGAAGAAAGAAATGAAAATTAGGTGTTTGATAGAGGTAATAAGTTCCTTTGAAGTTTTTTAGGCCCAAGGCCATCATTTATATAGTTGGAGTTAGTTTTATTGCTTTAAATAAAGTTGTTAAAAGAGAGTTTGTTGGAGTGGTCTACTTTCTCTAAAGATCTAAATTCTTGCCATTCCTACATGGGACATACATCCTCAGATATAGCCACTATTGGGACTCAAAATTGTAAACTAATTTTGAATACCATTTTGATAACTTTTCTAATCAAGCCCCTATAATAGCTATTTATGCATATATGCCCAATTGAAATTTTGAATTATAAGATGTGTTTCAAGTGCTCATTACTCTTCATTTAGTAAGTTCATACATCTCAGGTTGTTAGTTTGAATTTTTGAGTCATTTGGTGAGCTATCATTTTGATCACTGTCATAATCTACATTTTTTGCCTAAGTGTCAAGCAACGATAGGAAGACTAGTTTGTGATTGAACATCTTGTACCTAATTGAGTGTCATGACTCAACACTTTGGGAGTGTCTAGTATGCATATCAAAGAACCTACATTTCATATTTCAAGCAATTTCAATATGTTTTGGCCAAGTTTGTTCCAATTAGAAAATTGGAGGGAAAGCATATCAAGGTAAAACTTGGTCTAACTCTCCTCTCATAATTTGAGCACACATACTGAATATATTTTATATAAGCCTGCAAGTATATTATATTGTTTGACTATATAAAAAATTAAAATATTTTAAATCTTTTAAAAGCCTTGTCCAACATGAGAGCCTGTAACTTAAAATGCATCTCTAGGGCATCATTTTTGTCCAAAATGTAAACTATTATACGCTGTTGGAAAGGTTTTGGAATGAGGATTTCATTTTCACAAGCCAAATTTGTATAGGTCTAACTAGGTAAAATATATTAGTAGTTTTGTAAAATTGGGGCCTTCTTCAGTAGATTGTCTTGTTTTTACCTTGGAGATTCCTTTTCAATTTCTAGGCAAACAATTAAGTGTGTTTATCCTAAACTTGGTAGAGATATCACTAGTGTTGTTATTTTTCCTTTAAAACCATTTGGAGGGCATTTTGATACAAGTTCTAGTGACAACTCTGATATCTTTTAGTAGTTGATTTCTTCATCATTTTGGGGACATTTGGATTAGTTTTTTGGGGCAAATAATGGAGATTTGATTTATAGTTAGGAGAAGAGAGATGAGAGATTCTTTGTAACACCATGTCAAAGAATTTCAAGTGGACATTTGGAACTTTCAGATCAAATTTGAGATTCTTCTACTTCCTATATCTTTCTTCTTTCTCTCTTTCTAGGAGGTTCTGTTCTATTGAGCAAGGCTCTAGCTATGTTTCCACCACATTCTCAGTATTTTCTTTCTATATGAACAACAATAATGGAATTATAAGTGACAATTCTTGTCTTTTGGGTATTTTATGAGTTATTTTTTATGCAGCTTGAATATATTTGTTTCAAGGAAATGAATACAAAGTAGAAAATACAATTAGTTTCATTTTGATTCTTGTCTCCTATCTCTATTGCTTACAATATTTTGTGATCTACGGACAAAGAACATAGATCCAACTGCAGCTTGTTTAATGTTGTATACCAAAATGTGTTTTTCTATTGGTTCAAAGAATCAAGTAAATACTTAATGTATTTTGACAAGTTTATAGATTTCAAGTAAGGATTTTGATAAGCATGAGATTAATTATGAACATTGATTTCTAATTTACAAAGTAAATAGATAGATCATAAGTATTCTAATGTATGTCGTAGTTTGTGCGATATCTAATGGATTAGGCACTGATCTTAGTTGAAAAGAGTATAATTTTTTTGTCTCAGTTGTGGGTTGTGCTGAAATATTTCATTTAATCAAAATCATTTTCCCTTTTGCATTGAAAAACTGAAATGATAACCCTCACTTAGCTTCTGAATCTCGTAGGTCATGCTATTATCTTTTTCATACCTTTGATAATGCATAAGTAAAGAATATTCAAGGGTTTTATCTACTTTGTCTAGGTACTTAGATCTATATTTTGCATTGATCATATAGGTGAATCTAAGGTCTGCCCACCTAGGTTTTGTAGAGCCTAAAGTAAAGGAGGAGTTTAGCCTTATAGTTGGCCTCGATGCTTGAATATGTGTGTTGACTATAGGAAGTAGCTATAGCCTAGATGTATTTTTTTCTTATTATTGGGTTATTCAAAATTTGTTAAATCAAGAGCCAAAATAGTAGAAGCTTATTTGTACAATAGATTAACCCATCAACATTCCTAAATGACTAGAAAATAGAGTGACAATAAACTACTTCATGATTGACAACACACACACATGAAAATGGAGAAGTGGATTACTCTTGACAACTAACTGGATCTAAGAGCTAGATCTAGAGTTAGTCATTTATTCTAACTAGAACTCTATGGCACCACTACAATTAAATTAGACACCACAATTAAACTAGACTCTTTCTACCAACAACTCAAACTTGAGTTTCCACATGCACCGCTAAGATTATTCATTATTCTAACAAAAAAATGTTAAGATCTTCCTCAAGTGCTTAGAAAACATAGATTGATATCTTTAGTTCAGTTTTTTTATTTGGTGTTGGAAAGGTCTTCCCCTAGTGTTTGGTGATGTTTTGTCCATAAAATATTTTAGATAAACAATAATAAGAAAAGAGAATAAAAATGTATAAAATATATAAAAGATTATTTTGGAAAAATTATTTTACTTGAAGGTTAAAACCAGTCATATCAGAAAAATCTCTTTTATTGATAATAAATGTTCTAGTACAATACTTTTGGTTTGATGAAATTGCATCTACAAAAAAGGTAATCTCATGTAAATATAGAATTGAAAGACTCTTCATATCATCACCGCAGATTTCTTCAATTTAAAAAAATAAGTTTCTTCATATTTTCAAATGCATGCCTCTTTGCATTATACATATTATATTATCTCAAATATTATCAAAAACATCTTTCCAACTATAAACACATCTTAATATATAGTAAAATTAAAGATAAATATCTCTATAATAGTTACAATCTTTAACATTTCAAATACTTCAATTATACAATTTTTGGGTGCTAGATCAAATTTTAACAAGGTGAGAGAAGTTGAGCTTGAAGGAATTGAAAGCCATCTAGCTGAATGGAGACTAGTCATTTCTTATTTCCTTTTTGAATAAGTTGAGTGTGTCGAGACCCTCTTAGATGGGACTCCATTTATTGTGCAATTGGAGCTCATCCTTCAAAAATGAAAATTGGGTTTTGATTTGTAGTCCTGTGATATTTTCCCCATTTGGATGACATTGTTAGGTCTACCATAGGAATATTGGGAGGATGTTTTGTTAGGTATTGCTAGTATTTTGGGGAGCTTGCAACTATTGAGCTTGTGACTCACTCTATCAAGTGATTCTAGCATGATAGATTTTGTGTGAATATCAATGTTTAAGAGAAACTCTATCTCCACTCTCCTTGTTATCTAAGTATGAAGATTGGGTTTGAGAAGAATATCAATGCTTTTGGTGGTTGATTTTTGTTTCTATTGTTTATAATAATAATAATTGTTGTTGTTTTTCACTTTGTGATAACGAAGATTCAAAAAGTAGAGTGGAAATACATATTAAACCAATTAGTTTTGTCCATATGTCTTAGTAGAAGGCATATTACACATGTAGATTTCCTTGGTTTCCTTATCTTTTGTCCACATGTCTTTGTATCTTAGGTGATCCTAGGAAATCTAATGACCTTTGGTCAAATATAATAAAAAAGAGATTGCAATGTTGCTTTCCAATTCAATGAGTAGAAACATAGCTAATAATTAAGTAGTATGAATATTGAAAAATATATTTTTATTTCAATTAAGGTAGGTTTTGACCTAGACACTTGAGGGTCCATAGATAAGCCATATTAGAAGTTTGCAGAGTTGTAAGTAGTTGATCTCACTCAGGTTTGTATCTAGTTGAAATTTCCTTATCCAAAAGGATAAGGTTCTCAACAAGTTCTTACCATTCCCAAATAAATCAAATTAGTATAAGAAAAAAAATAAATTTACATTCTTAAATTCCATAAAAGTAATTTTTATATTTAATTATTTATTAAAAATGTTAATCATTATTTAGTAAATTGCATATATATAAGTTAAAGGTTGTAATGATACATCACATTTTTACAGTCTATAAAAAATATTAGATATTTTTTGGATTATATTGTGTTAGGGTTTTATCAATCAATATTTAGGATTACAATCCTAATCTATTATTAGAAAGATAATAGAGTTGAAGTAGTTTTTTTTTAAAGTTCATGTCAGTTAGTGAGTTTGGAATACTAGAGTTGAGTAGAAGTCATAATGATACTTAAAATATTTAAAATTTATTTATTTGAACGTTTTCTAAATGTAGTAGACTTCACAAATAGATATTCCATATTAAAGTAGTTAGTACAAGAAGGGAGGGTGAATTATTTTTTGACAAGAACAATCTGCAACAAAGTGGAATAAAGAAGTAAATTATGGCATAATATAAAGGATATATAACTCAAAATGGTGCAAGTTCTCAAATTTGAAGGAGGGTTTGTAAACATATATCACTAAATGGAGATGTTTGATAGAAGAAAATTTGATAAGAGAAAGAACATAATTAAGGTCCATACAAAAAATGTAGGGATTTCCATAAAGATTCCCTATACAAATAAATTAGCAAGTAAAGAGAAACTCAATGTCTATAAGGAGAAGGGGCCTCAATTCATCTTATTACCTCTAATCCAAATTCTACAAGTGAGTGTAAAGGTATGAATATAACCATATGAGGATAATGAAAATGCTAAAATTGACCATAGTCAATGTATAATGATAAATATTTTACTTTACACAATGTTAGTGAAGAAAAAGCTAGTCATGCAATTGAAATGAGACATATGACCATTCTTTCAACTTTAAAGAAAAAAATCCTTATTTTTTGAATGAAATGATTTTATAAGATATCGATTTAGAAATATTTTATATTAATTGGCCTGTAAATTACAAATAAAATTATTAATGTCTTCATGTAATTTTTAAGGATAACAAGATTGAAGATTCTAGTAGAATTAGTCAAGATAGAATGCATATTGCACATCTGAACAAAATGATGAGCACATGATTTAATTGGGGGTAGGGTGGGGGGTCATTATAATTTTTTTTATTGATTTAAACTTTGTCAATTCCAATAACATTATTTATTCAATTTCAATAATTATGCACACAAGAAGAATACAATAACACAATATTTACATCAAATCACTTAGGATGAAAACCACAACAAATTACTTGCTCATATAATAATATTTTACAACATTCACAAGCTTAGTCTACTAGAGGTACTAATCCCTCATTCAATTTTTCACCTTATCAATGTTGCTTCTGTAACAAATGATAGATAATTTTTTCCTCCAATTTTTTTTATATAACTCTCTACTTCAAATTGTTATAGGACCTTCTCATACTTTATAAATTGATTTTAAATTTGCAAAGACTATGATCTTAATCTTATTATGTAAATTTTTATATACATCCCATAATCTTCTTATCAAATTTGCAATCAAATTTCTCCAACTCTTTTTACCAAATCTCTAATCTCAAATACACAAACCTATCTTTTCATACCGTTCTTTATCAAATCTTCTATCTATCTTCTTACTAATGGCCCAAGTGGTGTATATGCTTGATTATCTTTATAACACAAAACACACCCTTCACCTTCATTTCCAATCTCTTTATATATATTCAAATTCTTCTTAAGTAATGTGACACTTAAAATGTTTCAAAAAAATTCCAAACTTCAATAAGGGAGATAACCTTTGCAAAAAGATACATTTATCAAAATATGTCTTTAAACAACTCAAGGAGAATCATTTTGCAAAATATTAATTTGTTTATTCATAAATAATTCATAAAGTATATCACACACTTTCACCACTCACACATTTTATGAAATCTTATCACTTGATATTGAATCACACTACATCTTATTAAAGGTAACTTCATTTTAAAAAGTGAAAATTTTGTTGAAATAAATTTATAAATAAATTTCTCTTTATGTAAAATTGATCAACATTGTGTTTGCTATCTTATTATTTTCTAGTTTTGATTCATACATCTTTAGAAGGAATCTTTGCTTTTGTTTTTAGGTTGAAACAAATTAATTTTGTCTTAACTAATTACCACCACATACACATGCACAAACATGCATACATGCATGCTCACATGCACATACTCATACACATACAAATTCTAGCACCTACCACAATTTTCTTTATGTTATATTGCCAAATTCTTTTAGGCTAGTTTTCATGCTTATGTGATTTGATTTAGTGGTATTTGATAATATTATCATGATTTTATCATATATTAAAGAGCTAGTTTGAACTTCACATATGTCATGCATTATTGTGGTTTACAATTATTCCTTTGATGATATTGATTTAAATGTGTTCATACAATGATTACACTTATGTTCATCATGATGATATATACATATTTTGATTACTTACCCCCTACCTACATGTGTTTGGTGTATATATATGTTTTACTTTATGATTGACGTATCTAATGTAGTTGAGGGAGGGAGTCACAGTCACCTACGAGTTAGAATCTACATGATGTATCACTTCTCGCTATTTCATACACACATGCGCACATGCACATGCACGCGCGCACACACGCGCGCACATGCACATGCGCGCACGCGCGCACACACACACACAAACTTAGGTCTTATGTAGGTTGAAGGTACTAGGCATCACCTTCCTTGAATTGCCAGGATGAGCATGCCCTATCACAATATCTAATTGATAAAAGAGGGGAGATAGTTCTCAAGTCTGAATCCTAAACTTGAGTATGTTTTCTCCTAAGATAAAGGACAAGTATATGATTTCTCCACCCTTCTGAATCCATCAAGGTGACATGAATTCAAGATCTTTGCCTTTGAGTTTGATTTCATACTTTGTCTTTTAGTCAAGTTTTCTTATTGAAGTATGTGGTATTTTTTGTGGTTTTAAAGAATAATTAAATTAGCCAAGGAAAATTATTAAATAATTTAGTCAAATGAGAATTTTAAGAGAGAAAAGATAATTATATTATATTTAATTAATTTAATAAAATACTTAAATTTAAAAAGATTTTATTGAAATTATAATCTTGAAAATTAAAAGTGATTAAAATTGCTAAGGCTAATTTTAGCATATTTCAATTATTTAATTTAATAATAATAAATTTGGAAGTTTCATTTAAATAATGGGTTTTAAATATTATTACTATTAGTTAAATTACTAATTATGTTTCCTAAAAATATCTTGCTAATTAAAAATGAAGTAAGAATAATATAAGGAAACATTACTGTAATTAAAAGCACTAAGCGTGCATTATGGAATTAATTAAATTAACATAATAAAAAAGTATTTTTAATAAGAGTGTTTTGCATGTTGGTGAAACCAAAACCCTAGATAAGGATTAAAACCTTTATTAGGAGTATCAAGTTAATTTTTCTACAGAGAGGTTTAGAGGAGTGAATTTGGAATTGAAAGATGAGGATTTTCCCATAGGCTTTGGGATAAGTATAATTTGCAAGCACACATGATTCACAAATTTGTTATCATCAGATTGAGGTAGGGTTTTTAGAAAACCAATGTAGAAAACCTTTGAAACCTCTATAATCTTCATGCCTATAAAGAATTGAAATTTACTATGAAAAAAACTATGAATATTTACATCAATATTGTTTAATGAAACTTGTTCAAAATTGAAACCCTTGTTTGAAAAATGTTTGATCTTCATGTTTAGAAAATCCATGAAAAAATTGGGTCGAAATCCATTGTAGAAGAGCTAGAGGTTAGAAAACAAATTCATAGCTAGGGTTTGAAAAATAAGAAAATATTATTATCGAATAAATTCAATTGGTTGCAATTAATTTCTCCACCAGAATTTCCATTGAAAGTTTTTAAAAATATATATGTATTGTGCAATAACAATAATATACTTTTTTTTACCAAAAAAATAGTTCTTATAAAGAACTAGTTTTCATATGCAAAAAGGAATTAAAAAGAAACTAATATAGGGGAGGGTGGTGGCCGCTACCCTCCATCCCTTGTACTCACCTTGGTAGTTTATACAACTATTGCAGCTTGTACACTGCACAGGCAACATTGCTTCTGCAATAGGCATATGATGTTACAGCAACACTCGCATAGGGGATTTTATTTAATAATTTTTTTAGGTATTAGATTTATTTATGTTTATTTTATTTTAATTTTGATTTTATCAAATTTAATTAATATTTAGCATTTTAAATTTAAATTTAGTTAGTATTTAATACTATTAATTATTAATGTATACTTGAGATTAGATTTATTAAATTTAAATTTTATGTAATCATTTAATAAATTATATTACATATGGACTATGTTTATAACTTTAGGTTTAAATTTTGAATATTGTATTATTTTGAACAAATAATAATAATTTCTTAGTGTGATTTGGATGAAAAACATCTACTTAGGTTATTAGAATCATGGATTTCTTTTAATAATTGTGAAATGTGGAATTTCACTAAGATCAAATTAAGCTTAGAAAATTATAAATTGGAAAACTATGAAAATAAAAAACTTCAACTTTTACTAAAATCAAATTTCATAGAATTTTTCAAACTAAAACCTATACATGGTTGTAAACTAAGCTTTTGATTTAAATGTCATTTATGATGTCAAGTCTTTATTTTGTGATGGGTTTTGGAAGACCCTTGTAGTTGGCCAAATTAGGAATCTTTATCAGAGGTAGGGAGTTTTTAGTTTTTTTATTCCACTGACTTATGTCAAGATTGATTTTATACGTATTTCTATTATGAGAACAACTCTTCCATGCAAGCTCATGTGTTGTGATTTATTGTAATCTTTGAGGTTTTGATCTGTGATCTATTAGTGATTTCCAATTGCTCATATAAGGCTGATGTGGTTATTGTGATTTTATTGGATGTACTCTTATGAGCTTAGGGTAGATTATCTATATGCATGTTGGGGAGTGGCTTGCAATGGGGGCCAGAGACCAAAAGAGGTTGGCAGGATAACTATTGCAAATTTTCTTAATAAGTGATAATAATTTCATTACTGGGGTTAAAATGAATTAAAAAGAGTTAGTATTTTACCTCACCCATGCATCGAGTGCTAGTACAAGCTAGATTGGGAGTAGAGAGGATTTTTGGTTGTGACCTTGCCTCATTAGTATTCCTTGTTTATAAGAGAGGATATTGATGCCACATAGGGCCATTAGGGGGATAAAGTATAGAGAGACTGCCAGGATAACCTTAGAGTTGGCTTATGTGATGACACTTTCTCATATACATGTTAAGTTTCCTATGTGTCTTTGTTTTCCTCTAGAATTAGATGTTCACTTGTGTACTTGGTACATTTGAGATAGAATGCTATTAGGATTCCTTGACCTAAATTCTTGTTATGACTTTTGGATTTTTTTTTTTTGGGATTTGAGACTATCTCCCCAACATAGTGGGAGTGGGTCATTTAGGTTCCACAAGGTTAGGCATTTGTGATTCTTATAGCATTGATATTTTACAAATCGATGCCAATGTTGGATGTACCTCATGTAGTTATTTTGTTCTTCTTATCTTGTGATTATGTTCTATGGTCACATTATGTTATTTTGTATTTTAGTTATTTGAGAGCTTACAAGATGTTGTATCTTGTCATGATGTATATTCGTTTAGAATTTCATACCCCAAGACATGTGCATAAGATGAGTATGCATTCTAATTATGCAATGTGACATCTTATGTACTTGTATATTCTTCAATGTGATTTTGTACATGTGGTTATTCTATGACTTGGAATAGGTTTATTATCAAACTTCAAATTAATAAAAATTATGTGTGTAATTCAAGGTTGTGGAACACTTTAGAGATGTAACTACTATTGTATTTATTATGTATGTATGTGAGGTACTTTCAAGTTATTGTTTCTGCTTTTTTTTGATTAAGTAAACATAGGTTTTCATAGGACCCAAAACCTTTTACAAAGAGCAAAGCATATAAGTATTAAAAGTCCAAATGAAACTATGCATCAACACCCAGAGTAGTAACATCCAGAACTAAAGAACCCTCAACAAAAGGGAAAACAATAGAGACAACAAAAAAACCATAAAATGATAGAAAAATAATAGCCAAAATGTCTTCAATAAGTCCATAGCCTAATAAGCTAGAATGTTCATTTTAGTTGTAGAATTGCTTAGCTCATCAAGTTCTATATCTTCCATAGCTTGAGGTTTCTTTGAGATTTCCCTAATATGTTTACTAGATCCTTGATCATCCCTCATCTCTTTATTTCCATGGTCCTTTCTCCCCTGTTCCAGCTTCTCCAAAAGAATCTTAATATTTTCAATAGTGGCCTTTAAAATCAAGAAACTCTATTCAAAAATCTTTTTCATTGTGTTCTCAATACCAATGACTCTACTACCTAACTTATCAACCCTATTTTGTAGATCTTTCACCATTTTTTCCATATTTGTGATTGTCTCCTCTAGGGGTGGAACTCTTTTCATTATATTTGTTACATCTTCAATAACACTTATAAGATTAGTAAGTCTATCCAGGTGCTGGCCCAAATTTCTCTCCCTCCTATTTGTTTTACTAAGATATAGATGCTCAAAATTCCTCCAAATATCCTGGATTTGATCCTTAATCAAACTAATATCCCTCCTCATCAGACCTGGGTTACAAAAACCACTAGTTACATTCTCATGATCTTTAATATCAAATCTCTATCTCAGATTTTCCTCCTCTAGGTTCAAATTAACATTCTTAGTGTTATCTTCTAAGTTCAAATTGACATCCCCTTTGGGAATCTTCTTCTTACCCTTAATGTCCATAGCCCCCATATAGGAGAGACATTTCACATCTGATTTTTCTCCCTCACCCTTCTTACCTTTTTTCTCCATAATCTCCTCATTAGTACCCAAATTAGTATCATAATCCACCTCATCATTGCTCCTTTTCCTTCTCTTAGAAGATGACCTACTGTGGGCATAAATCTTCCTCTTATTCTCCACCAACTGAAACTCCTCCTCATCCATCTCATCCTCATAGACATCTTCAAACTTACTCGCTTCCACATCATAATCCTTAAGAGTCTTCCTTCTCATACGAGGCTTTTCCACTTTCTTCATTTTCAACAAATTCATGATTAAAGCCATATGCCATTCATGATAGGCATGTTTCCTATCTAGGTCATTTTGTAAGCTCAGAATAGTGTTATCCAAATATTGCATGAGGTAAAAAGGAAAATTAATCCTAATCCCATGCCTAAAATGGTTCACTAGCATGAAATGGTGACCATAAATTTTGAAATAATGCCCATCCATGATAATGTAATCGATCAAAAAAAAAAAACAAATCTCCAAGGTCTAGAAATACTTTTAGGGCTAAAGTAAGAGTTACTAATTTTAACCAACCTTTTCTTGTCTAAAAATTTTTTGTCCCTAAAGAAATTAGTCCCCTCCATATCCAAACCCATAGCTTCAATGATAACATCCTCAGTGACCTCCATGTGTCATTTCCCTACAAGAATGCTTCTATTCTTCTAGGTTTTGAGGAATTATTTTACGACCCTTAAGCTTTTCTAGGTAGCCTATTATCTTGCCCATTTCCAAAATGTGCTAGACTTCAGGTTTTTGTTTCTACTCCAATAATTACTAGCTCACATCTCTTCTTCTTGCCACCCATATCTTAGTTCCTTCTAAAATTACCCATTTCATTTGAAAAATCAAGGAAATCCATGGTCTTGGCCTCGAAGAAATAAAAATATCTTCTATTCTCCGAAAGCACCCATAACCCATGTAACAGAAAGTAAATGTTCACATCATAATTGTACCCTAGCTAGAAATGCCTTTTCCAACTCACCTCATAGTTATAACTCATTGTAAAATTAATCATTTTAAATTTTTTTTTGTTTTTTGCCTATCCAATCATACTCCATCAGAGATGAGCCTTCAATAGGGATGTCACTACCATCATACCATACAATCTTCATGTGACTTTTACAAGTTGCATTAGTATCCCAATCAGCCACATATTAGCTTCTCTATAGTTATGGGTAATAACACATTTATCAAAGAAATTAATCAAATTTATAGATTTTTAAATAATATTATGAATAGTCCATGAAGGGGTAGTGACCTTATTAAGATAGTTGATAATATTTTAAGAGTCAATTTCAAGCCATATTTTGTCAAGATTCTTACTCTTAGCAAACAAGAGACAATGTAATGAAGCACTAGACTCCACTATATGATTAGTTTGATTACCTATAGGGATCTCCATAGCCCCATTACTATAACCATTTTCATCTCTAATAATGATCCTACATCTTGCAATCCCTGGGTTACCCTTCAGAGTGCCATCAAAATTGATTTTAGCACACCTTCCATGGACAATCCCATATAACATTTCTTATAAGGTTGTTCTCCATGTGAAATATGATGAATTCTATCCACCTTCTAGTTCTTAATGATGGTAGTCTCCTAGTCATCTTTAGGCTCTTGATCTTTACCACTCATCCTTATCTGCTCAGTCACTACCCTCCTAATCTTGTAAATTATCTGGTAGGAATTTGACTGCTTACCTCTAAAGACCCTATCATTCCTACTAGGATTAAACCATAGAAAAAATTAAAAATTACATGCAAATATAAAAAATATCCAAAAATAATAAATCACAAAGAAAAGAACACAAGACACCAAGATTTAACATGGTTAACCCAATCCTTGGGCTATGTCCATCAAATAATAGGTTTGATATTATTACGATCTAGTGATTACAACATGATTACAATCCATAATCCCTTATAGCTCAATACCACCACAAGAACCAACTTTTACATCACAACACTGAAACAATCCCTAATCCTAAGCCCTTTTATACAAGTATTTTTACTACTTTAAGGTTATAATTAATAATTACATGTCGGCTCAAAATCCTGAATTTATAAATTAATAAGAATTTATGAAGTATGTATAGGACTTTCCTTATTAGTCACCACAAACTAACAATCTCCCACTTGGGGATTGATTAGGCTCCATACTAAACAACAATCTCCCACTTGGAGACTAATTCTATAGTTATGCTACTACTTCGTGAGGCTCCCACTAGATCAAACCACCCTGGACTTTGTTGTTCTTTTATTCATGTTTAGTCTACAAGACCAACTGAAGCTGAAGAGAAATTTAACTTCTCCCTTATCACTACCTTTGTAAACATATCTACTAGATTTTCATTTGTATGTATCTTGTCTAGATTTAACTATCCATCATCCAAAATTGATCGAAGGAAATAGTACCGCAATTGTGTGTGTTTGGTCTTTGAATCCAGAGCTAAATTCATTGCAAGATGAAAAACACTCTAACTATCTATAACCAAATACTTATCCTTTTGAGGGTATCCCAATTCTTCCAAGAAGAACTGAAGCCATATCATCTCTGTTGCTACCTCTGTAGCAACAACATACTTTGCCTCTATAATGGATAAAGCATTAACCTTCTGTAACCTAGAATCCTAGCTCACAGCTACCCCACCAATGGTAAAATTATAACCTATATTACTCTACCTAGTATCAATATTCCCTTACAAATTAGAGTCAACATAGCCCTATAAGTTAGTAGTAGAGCCCCCAAAGTCTAAACACTTACTAGATGTTCCTCTCAAATATTGAAGAATCCATTTGATTGCATTCGAATGCTCAATTCTAAGATGATTCATATACCTACTAATTAATCCCACTGCATGTGTAATATTTGGCCTTGTACATACCATAGCATGCATCAAACTTCCTACAACTAAAGCATAGGGTACATTTGACATCTTCTCATCCTTTTCTTGTGTCTTGGGACACATCTCCTTAGTCAACTTCAAATGACCAGGTAAAGGTGTGTTGACAACTTTAGCATTCTCCATAGGGAAATGTTGCAACACTTTCTCAACATAATTAGCCTGAGATAATATCAATTTCTTATTCTTCCTATCTCTGCAAATATCCATAACAAGGATTTGTTTTGCTGCCCTCAAATCCTTCATATAAAATGCATGTGCTAATTGGTATTTTAACCCCTTAATTTGATCCATGTTAGACCCAGCTACAAGCATATCATCAACATAGAAACATAAAATAATTAAGCTATCATCATCCAACCTCTTAAAGTAAACACAATGATTTGAATGAGACCTACTATATCTATATTCATGCATAAAATTGTCAAATTTCAATTACTATTACCGAGATGCTTGCTTCAAGCCATATAAACTTTTCTTCAATTTGCACACTAAGCTCTCCTTACCTCAAATCCCTATGGCTGAGCCATATATATCTCTTCATCCAAATAACCATGAAGGAAGGCTATTTTAACATCAAGCTAATCTAAATGAAAATCTTTAGTAGCCACAATACTTAAAACAATACGAACAGAAGTCATCTTAACAATAGGAGAAAATATCTCACCAAAATCAATTTCTTTTTTTTGTGCAAATCCTTTTACAACTAACCTTGCTTTAAATCTTTTCTTACCTCCATCCTCTTCTTTTAAATTGTAAATCCACTTATTCTATAAATCCCTTTTACCTATAGGCAACTTGCATTAATTCCATGTCTTATTTTTCAGCAGAGTCCATTTCATCTTTCATTGTAGACTCCAATTGAATCTTAGTATCCACGTACATAGCTTCATCATAACATTTAGGTTCACCAACATCTGGTAGTAAAATAGAATACAAAGAGGGAGAAAATATTTCTAGAGGTCTAATTTTCCTTGTTGTCCATCTAACATTCACTAGTGTGTGTGGTATTTGTTGTTTCGGTTGTTGCACATCATGAAGAATGGTTGAAACATCATCTTTTGGAGTATCATCCAACACTACATAATCATCTTCTTTCTTCTCATGTTGCTGCAATAAATCTTTGTACAACACTTCCTCATTAAATATGGCATCCCTACTTCTTACAATTTTATTATTTTCAAAATTCTAAAGCCTATAACCAAATTCATTAATGCCATATCCAACAATACACATTTCTTTGACTTAGCTTCTAGCTTGGTTCTATTTTCAAAATCTATATGAGAAAATGCTTTGCAATCGAAAGTTTTGAGAAAAGAATAACACACCTTCTTACTAGTCCACACTTCCTTTGGAATACCACAACCCAAAGGAGTAGAGGGACCTCTATTAATCAAATATATAGTAGTATTGACAACTTCCACCCACATTTGTAAGGGCAAACAAAAATGTAACCTCAGTCCCCTTGTAAGCTCCATTATAGTCCTATTCATGCACTCAACCACTCCATTTTCCTGTGGAGTCCTTAGAACAATTTTTTTTCTATGAATACCATTAGTGAAGCAATAATCTTCAAATTCATGACTGCAATACTCACCACCATTATAAAATCTGAGACATTTTAATTTCTTACCACTCTCATTTTCAACCAAGCATTTCCATTTCTTGAAAGTTTGAAATACATCAAATTTTTGTCTAAGGAAATAAATTCATACTTTTCTAGTTGCATCATCAATAAATGTAACATAATAATGAGAGCCACCAAGGGAAGATACCTAAGCCGGTCCCCATACATCATTATGCACAAGCTCTAATTTCTCCTTTTTATTTTCTTTCCCAGTCTTCACAAAACTCACTCTTTTTTGTTTTCCATACACACAACTTTTACAAAAATCTATATTAACACATTTTAGACCGAGTAAAACTTTCTTTGAATGAAGTACTTTCATATCTTTCTCACTCATGTGCCCAAGTATGTTTTGACACGTGCTATATTAGAATTTACAACAACTATATGTTCTCCTTGCTCAATTGCAACAACTATTCTTGAACATTCATTTTTCTCTGAAACAATTAAAGTAGAAGGAACAATATGACCTATACAAAGATATAAGGTGCCTACTTTCACACCTTTTGCTACTACAAGGGAACTTTTTGAAACCTTCCAATTTTTATCATTAAAAGTAACTACACAAACCTCATCATTGAGTTTCCCTACTGAAATTAGATTCCTACTCAACCTTGGAACATGTCTTACCTCATGTAGTAGCCAATGATTCCCATTCTACAACTTAATCTTAACTTTTCCTTTTCCAACAATCATACAGGGTTCATTATCCCCCAAATAAACAAGTCCAAAATCCCCTTAGACATAATCAATGAAATAACCACTATGATGTGTAGAATGAAATGAAGCACCAAAATCTAAAACCCATGAATCATCAACACTTTCTAAAGATAGAAGCAAAGCATCCTCTTTGGATTTTTTACTTATCACATTTGCCTCCTTGTCTCCATCTGGTTTATCTCCTTCATTTTTCTTATGAGTCCAACAATCTTTCTTTTTATTCCCTGGTTTCTCATAGTACCTACAGACATTTGGTCCTCTCAATTGAGATCTCCTCCCCTTTGACTTTCCTTTTGATTTCCCACGATTTTCAGAATTACTTTTGTTAGAAAGGTTAATCTTTCCTTGGATATATTAATTGGGATATTCCAAGGGTCCCTAAATGTAGTTTGTCCTCTTGTACACATGTGGAGGACATCTCATTGTTTGTCCTTTATTCCACATGTAAGGACAACTCTTGTTTATTTCTTTATTTAGTTTATCCTCCTTAAGAGGATTGTGACACTTTGCATACACCTATTATGAATGTGGCATTCATAGAAATGGGAGTTACAAATGCAACTCCTTTCTCATCTCTATATAAGAGATGCTCCTCCTTCTTTCTTCTTCACTCTTATCACTTTGATGTTATTGTATTGAGCTATTTTGCTCCAACACACTCTCTCTCTCTCTTCTCTAGGCATTTGCCTTCATTCATAATACTCACAAGGGGTTTTCTTTGCTTTCCCCTTATAAATCCTTGTCTCCATTGTTGAACCATCTTGGTGTATGCTCTTGGATTTTGCTTATCTTATGGTAACATTGTTTCACACTTAACTTACTTGGATTGTTTCTCATTCTTTGCTCAATATTATCATTTCTTACATGGTATCAGAGCTTGGCTATTTAATCCTTGTTTTAAGTTTTGTGTTGAAGGTTGCCATTCATTGGAGCACACTTTATTTGGAGATGTCATTGAGAGAAGAAGTTTGTGTTGCAATTTTCTGCTCATTCTAACATCTTTTGTGTGCACGTTTTTAGAGTATCATTTTTTTATCATTGTTTACTAACCCTCTTTGGAAGGCTTGCTGCCAAAAGGTTTTCTTATAAAATTTTAATTTTTATTCTTGTTTTGGAAGGCATGCTACCAAAACAAGAAGTATTACTTCAGTCCACTTATTTATATTAAATTGTGCAATTTTTTTTTAAAACACTCTTAGAACTTACATGGGTTAAGTTTTCAATAAGTATATAATTTTCCTACTCTTTAAAAAAAAAAATTCTAATATATTATTTTTTATATAATCTATATCTATTTGGAGTATGCTCTTGAAAATTTCAAACATAGAACATAGATATTTTCATAGGATTTTAATCCTTATAAATCCATATACATTGCATTTAAGAGCATCCATATAAGGATTTTTGAATTGTATGCTCTTGAATCCATATACATTGCATTTAATTGTTTTTAATTGCGCATTCAAATTTTTTTGGGCGGACGCGCCACCCGCGCGCCACCAGCACCACCCACGCGCCACCTACGCCCAACCCGTGTGCCACCTACGCGACCTTTGTGCTCAGCCCGCACGTCACCTGCGCCACTTGCGCACCATCTGCATCTAGCTTGCGCAACACCTGTGCTCTGCCAGTGTCTCTCGCCGCTGCCTGTGAAAATATTCGTCATCCGCCACTTTGGCCACTGGTTCCTTCAGTTAGGGGTTTGAACCCAGCGCTCGGCCTGTGCAGCTTCCTTTGGTGTCTCTTCCTAAAGAAGATCTAGTGCTTTGTGCGCAACATTCACCGACCAGGGCCCGACCAACCACCTCCGCTGCGGCTGTGTTATTTTTCAAACTTTATTAAGACAGGAAGAAGCTAAGCTAATTCAGTTTGGTACCCTCAAATTAACTGAACATGCATTTGTGTCTAGAAATTCAAATAATACTTTTCATTCCAATAATAATAATAATAATAACAACAAACAATATAATACTAATTCAAATAATTCCAACAATAAATTTTATGCAAAATATAACAATAATAACAATCATCATACTAATAATCATAATACTAATAATCAAAGGAATCATTCCAATTCCAAACCTCATTGTTCTTATTGTGGCAAAGATGGTCATATTGTCAATAACTATTTTAAAAAGCAAAATGATAAAAAACCTATGAATAATAACAATAATCAAAACTCAAATCATAAAAAAGGTAACTCTACTGGTTCTAATTCTCGTCATGCTTTTACTTGTAGCTTTAATCTTTGTAGACCTTTAGAATGGATTGTTGACAGTGGTGCATCACAACATGTAACTTCTCATAAAGAAATTTTTGATTCTTTACAACCTGATATTGCTAACATTCCTATTCAGTTAGCTAACAATCAGACTTGTAAAGTTGAAGGATTAGGTGATGTTACTATTCCTAATGGTAAATTGCATGATGTATTATATGTACCTAACTTGAAAACTAATCTGCTTTTTGTTTCACAATTATGTCAGGACTATAAAGTTAAATTCTACAAAGATACATGTTATGTCATAGATCCTCAAACTCAAAAAGAAATTGCTCACTGTTCTAAAGCTCATGATGCATGGTCCATCTTGCAAACCAAGTATGACAGTGGAGATGAATACTGCAAAATACAGTTGCAGGATCAACTTGAAGATCTTAGATTGCCTGTACAGGTTGTATGAGTGGTAAGATGCATAGGGAGCCCTTTCCAAGTGGAAAATCATGGCGGGCAACTCATAAGTTGCATCTTGTCCATAGTGACCTTTTGGGCCCCATGGAGAATAACTCCATCCAAGGTTCTCGGTATGCACTTACCTTTGTTGATGATTTTTCTAGACGAACTTGGATCTATTTTTTGCATAGCAAGGATCAAGTTCTTGATATATTTATTGAATTTCAGTTATATGTTGAAAGGCAATCTAGTTTTAAACTTAAAATTCTTAGAACTGATAATGGAAAGGAATATGTGAATAATGCTTTTCATTCTTATTTGAAATCATGTGGAATTAAACACGAGCTTACTATTCCTTATACACCACAACAAAATGGTGTGGCAGAAAGAAAGCATCAGACCATTGTTGAAATGGCTAGAAGCATGTTGCATGCTAAGAATCTACATTATAAATTTTGGGCTGAAGCCATGTTTTGTGCAACTTATATTCTTAATTGGACTCCTACCAAATGTCTCAAGGTTATTACTCCAGAAGAGGCTTGGTTTGGTAGGAAACCTAATTTACATCATTTACGGATTTTTGGCTCTATTGCTTATGTTCATACTCCTAAATAGAAAAGGCATAAATTAGATGCTAAGTCATCTCCTTATATGTTTGTTGGTTATGATGAAAACACTAAAGGTTATCATGTTTATGATTCCACTACTAACAAAGTTCAAGTTGCTAGAGATGTTTGTATTGCAAAAAATGGAGTCCATGATTGCTCTACTAAACATGATGCAAAATTTAGTGGCACTAAAATTGTGCTGGTGGAGGACCAACCTCCTTCTCTTAACCTTACTCCTCCTCTTAACCCTTCAAATCAAGTACCACCTATTATTTCTGCTCCTACAAGTAATGATAGTCAAGCAACTACTAATGATGCTTTTATTGCTAATGATTCTTCCTCTAGTGATAATTCCATTACAACTAAACGTAAACCTAAATGGGCTCAAAACTTAATCAATGAAGGTGATGATTACATTTCTAAATTTGGTGGAATTAAACATAGAAGGATTAATTATTGTAATTATGCTTTGATGACTACTATTATGAATTCTAACGATCCTAAGTCTTTTGATCAAGCTAACTCTCAACCTCATTGGCAGAAAGCCATGCAAGAGGAATATGATTCTTTAATAGCTAATCAAACTTGGGACTTAGTCAAATTACCTCATGGCAAGAATATAGTTTCATGTAAATGGTTATACAAAACAAAATTGAATACTAATAATGAAATTAGTAAATTTAAGGCTAGACTAGTTGCTAGAGGTTTTTCACAAATTGAAGGATTAGACTATAATGAAACTTTTGCTCCTGTTGCTAAAATGCCTACTATCAAATTAGTTCTTGCTTTAGCATCTAAAATGAATTGGCCCATTCATCAAATGGATGTTAAAAGTGCCTTCTTAAATGGTGATTTACATGAAGAAATCTATATGGCTCAACCTCCTGGATTTGTTAAGAAAGGTAGTGAAAATCTGGTTTGCAAATTGAACAAATCTATTTATGGTCTTAAACAATCACCTAGAGAATGGTATTCTAAAATTAATTCTTTCTTTATTTCTGAAGGTTTTGCTAGAAGTCAGAATGATTCCAATTTGTATATTAAACATACTAAAGATGAGATTATTATTGTTATTGTTTATGTAGATGATCTAATACTCACTTCTAGTTCAAACGCTTTGATTTCTGATATCAAGTTTGAACTTAAACAGAAATTTTAGATGACTAATTTAGGTATCTTACATTACTTCTTAGGTATGCAAATTTGCCAAACTCCTAAGGGTATCTTTCTTTCTCAAAGCAAGTATGCTTATGATCTTTTAGAAAAATTTAAGATGAATGACTCTAACCATGTTTCAATTCCATGTGAATTAGGTACTAAATTAATGAATGATATGAATACTCCTTTTGTTGATGAAACTTTGTACAGACAGTTGGTAGGAAGTTTAAATTATTTAACTCTTACTAGACCTGATATTGCTTATAGTGTTGGTTTAGTTTCTCGATTTATGTCTAAACCTCAACAAACTCATTTTAAAGTTGCTAAATGCATCTTAAGGTACATTAAAGGTACTATTAATATGGGATTATTTTATGATGCAAATTTTGAATTTATTTTACATGGCTATACTGATTCCGATCTAGGTGGAGATCCCAATGATGGGAAATCCACTTGTGGTTATTGTTTCTTTGTTGGTTCAGGTACAATTTCTTGGAAAAGCAAAAAAGAACACTCTATTTCCCTTTGCTCAACTGAAGCTGAATACAAAGGTTGTACCAATGCAGCTAAGGAAGCTTTATGGATTAGAAGACTTCTTGACGATTTGGGTCTACCTCAACAATCACCTACACCTATACATTGTGACAATCAAAGTGCTATTGCCTTGGCAAAGAATCCTGTTTTTCATGCACGAACCAAACATATTTCACTTCAACATCACTTCATTCGCAAACAAGTTGAAGAAAAGCAAATTACTCTTCTTTATTGTAAAGGCGAAGATCAAGTGGCTACTATTTTAACCAAACCACTTTCTAAAGAGAGATTTCAGTTCCATTGTAAAAATTTGGGCTTACAACCCGTTGATGTAAACTCCCCAAGTAAAGATTAAGGGGGGGTGTTAGAAAGGTTAATCTTTCCTTGGATATATTAATTGGGATATTCCAAGGGTCCCTAAATGTAGTTTGTCCTCTTGTACACATGTGGAGGACATGTCATTGTTTGTCCTTTATTCCACATGTAAGGACAACTCTTGTTTATTTCTTTATTTAGTTTATCCTCCTTAAGAGGATTGTGACACTTTGCACACACCTATTATGAATGTGGCATTCATAGAAATGGGGGTTACAAATGCAACTCCTTTCTCATCTCTATATAAGAGATGCTCCTCCTTCTTTCTTCTTCACTCTTATCACTTTGATGTTATTGTATTGAGCTATTTTTCTCCAACACACTCTCTCTCTCTCTTCTCTAGGCATTTGCCTTCATTCATAATACTCACAAGGGGTTTTCTTTGCTTTCCCCTTATAAATCCTTGTCTCCATTGTTGAACCATCTTGGTGTATGCCCTTGGATTTTTCTTATCTTATGGTAACATTGTTTCACACTTAACTTACTTGGATTGTTTCTCATTCCTTGCTCAATATTATCATTTCTTACAACTTTCTCTCTTAGTTGTTCTGCGTTGACTTTGTGCATTCAAAGTACTTCCTGATGTAGATCCACATGAGCTTTTCCTATGAATTTCCTCACTCAAAATAACATGGATCAAATCATCATATTTTAGAGTACTAGATCCAGGAACAAAATTATCATAGTCATTATCAAGCCATTCTAGCTTTCAGGCAAAGAATGCAAAATCAAGAGAGCCCTAATTTTTTCATCAAAATTAATACCCATCAAAGATAATTGAATAGTAATAGTATTACACTCAATTAAATGATCTACAATAGATGCACCTTCTACTATTTTCATATTAAATAAGTGCTTCATGAGAAATAGCTTGTTTTAAGCAAAGGGCTTTTCATACAATTTTGCTAGAATTTGCATAAACTCTTCTATCATCTTCACTTTTATAATATTAAATGCCACCAATTGTGCCATGCATAATCAAATGCTTACAAGTGCCTTTCTATCCAAAAGATCCCAGTTGTCATTTGACATAGATCCTTGATTCTTGATTTTTCCTTCCAACAACTTCCATAAATCCTTCTGATAAAGATAGTTTTCCATTTGCATCTTCCATAACTGAAAGTTCTACCCATTAAACTTGTAAACCCTTAGCTTACCCTCATCTGAGATCACTCCCACTCAACTATGAGACTTTCCTATATAGGATAACTAAAACAACAACCTTGCTTTGATACCACTTATTAGGATTAAATTACAGACATAAATAACAATTACATGCAAATATAAATAATATCAAAAAATAATAGATTACATAGAAAAGAACACAAAACACCAAGATTTAACATGGTTCACCCAATCCTTGGGCTACGTCCACCAAACAATAGGTTTGATATTATTACAATCCAATGATTACAACCTGATTACAATATGTAATCCCTTATAGCTCAATACTATTGTAAGAACTAATTTTTGCATCATAACAATGAAACAATCCCTAATGGTAAACCTTGTTATACAAGTATTTTTTTTGCTTTAGGGTTATAATTAATAATTACATGTCAGCTAAAAATCCCAAATTTATAAACTAATAGGAATTTATGAAGTATGGACAATACTTTCCTGATCAGTCACCACAAACTAACAATTCTTTTATTTTCAACCCCCCCAAAAAAAGTGAGGTAGAAAAAAGTTCCAAATATTGAAAATCAAAATATTGTGAAGAGTCTTCCAAGCTATAAAAAAATCTTGGATATTGTTTGGAATGACCCACTCAATACACAAGAGTCTAAGAAACTTATCCAATAACTTTCTGACATACAAATAATGTAAATTCATATGATAAATAGATTCATCTTCCTCCTTGCAAAGGTAGCATCTGTTGACAAGGCACAAACTTTTATTCTTTAAATTTTTCATGGCGACAATTTTACCCTACAAAGAAAACCAAAAAAAGATGTTAACTTTAGGGGTCATGCCCTTGAATTAGGCTTTCCCCTAGCAAGGTTCATGGAAATATTCAAACTTATGAACATATAGAGAGGAAAAAAAGAACAATCCATTGGGGTTAAGCTTCCAAATGAGGGAATCCTCCTCTTCAATTAAAAAGACAACATTCAACATTATATTTAGATACTTGAGAGATAAATCCACTCTAGAAAAGTCCACCCATTTACCATCTTCTGAATAATCAACAACATAAGTACCAAAAGCCATCTTACAATGCATCATATAGCCATTCTAGTGCTGATCAGTACTAAGAGGGTGATCCAGCACCTAGATGTTATCTTAAAAATTGGATAGTCTCACCATTGCCCAATTTCCATATTACTCCCTTATTAACCATTTGTTTATTTTTTTGAGCATTTTTGCAAATTATGGATCCACCTTAAGCATTGTCATTATTAATAAAATGGTGAAGACTCCCATTATTCATATTATATTTGTTTTTCCAAATATTCTTCCATTCTCCATCATCGTTAAAAAATCTCCAAATAAGTTTAATGAGAAAATATTCATTCAAATTACTAGTTCTTATTAGCCCCAAACCTCCTTTGCTAATAGGCTTGCAATCCTTGTCCCAAGCTATGAGAGCCAATCTTTTTTTTTTTTTTTTCCATGACAGTCCATAGGAATTTTTTTTGGATTCTCTAAATAATATCAACATATTTACCAGGAATCTTAAACACAATGAGAGCATACAAAGTGATATTCTAAATAGTAGGTTTTAACACAATAATCATCCTAGCTTGGCTAAGGAGAGATCCTTCCCAAACCAAAAGCTTGTTATAAATCTTATCTATCAAGGATCTTTAAAAGGAATCAGGGGGATCAAGGAAAAGAGGTAGACCAAGATAAGACCTTAGGAGATTGGCAACCTCACAGCCCATAATTCTCTCGATCTTTGCTTTCCTATTCTCATTAACATTTATAAAGTAGATAGAGATTTTAAGCCAATTAATAAGCTGACCATTAGCATCTCCATAATTATCAAGATCCTTCCTAATATTTCTAGCATTTTTCACCATAGCTTCTCCCATCATAATAGAATCATCCACAAATAGCTTGTGAGAACAAATTTGATCCTTAGGTGAGGGTCTATGACTAACAAAGTCACCTTTTTGGACCATCTTATCAATGAATCTACCAAAGGATTCTACCATTAAGATAAATTACATAGGAGATAAAGGGTCACCTTATCTTAAGCCATGTGAGGCTCAAAAGAAAGGAATTGGGGATCCATTAACCAACATCGAGAAAGTGGTAGAAGAGACCAAAATATGAATGAGATCCAAGAATTTGTCATTGAAACCAAAAAGCTTGTAGGCCTAACCTAAAAAAGTCCTAGTCCACCCTATCATAGGCTTTAGATAATTCTAATTTTAGTAAGAACCCTTCTTTGTTAGATTTTGTCTAAGAGTGGATTATCTCATGAACATAAATAATAGAATCTAGGATCTGATTGCTTCCACTTTGTTATATCTTGATTGTTTAAATCTTTCCAAATAAATTTGTTTAGCAGACTTAGTAACATTATAGGATAATTTCTCTTGGGTTCCCTAGTAGGGTGTTACACACACACACACACACACACGCATACCCATACCCATACGCATACCCATACACATACCCATATGCATACTATACACATACACATACACATAAGTATGTAAGTGTGTGCGTGTACAACAAAGAACTCCACATATTATCTATTTATTAATTTTTACTAACATAAAATATGATTTTGGTTTTTTTTCCAGACATAGTCAACTTTTCTCTTTGCTCCATCATCTCTTTTGTTTATATCACTAAACCAACAATCATAATCTCTGGTTGTAATTTATTATATTGGTTCATTGCTTGTTATTAATCTTATCACACAACTCTTTTAACTCTCCAACATGCTTATAAATTTCTACATACATGACCATCAATGATAATATTTCAACAAAAAATATGGAATGTACAAAAGCCTAAGTAATTATAACTAATAAAAAAAAAATCTAAAAGAAATAAACAATAACAAGAAAAAATCTATACTTTCTTTTGAAAGGAAATAAACAAGCACCGAATTTAATATGGATGAGAGGATTTCTTATACCTCTATCTAAGATATGTACAATTGAGTGGCAAATATGACCATTGATAAAGTTAAGCTAGCTAAAGTATGTCAAGATTAATTATAACAACGACAAAAGTCAAATACTAATGCAGAAGCATCCAGAGGTACAAGGGAAATCCTGTGTCACCCAAAAAAAAATGTCCTTAGACTTAGTTTCTATTTCATGTGTTTTCATTTCTAGATACCCATTTGGGTCAAATAAAGGCACAGTTCCACTATCACTGTTCTAGGCTAGAGTATTTGAACACCTTGGGATACGTGTAAATGTCAAAAAAATAGGAGTATGTAATTGAGCCATAATTTTGATAAATTAGAGGGTGTAAATTGGTCAGATGAATGTAATTGTAATTTAGAGCATTCTAGAAAAAGAATTAGGTCAAAAGGCCCCACGGTTTGAAAGTTATCACAATTTTTCAGTTTTTGGAGACCTCCTAAGAATGCTTTAAAGTCAAGTTAGGGGCATTAAATGACCTTGAATAGGGCCAAAAAATGGGGGATGAGAAAAGCTGGTCCATAGGGCTATAGAGAACTTCAAGAGCTTTTCAAAAATCTAAACAGTTCATCAATCGGAGCTATGGTTCAAAAGTTATGCCTCCCGAAAGTTTGATTACCGTTTTTGGATTCTTCTAGTTTTGCACTGACTTCTAACATAACTTTTGTAGCCTTCTACTTGGTCGGTGGATTCCAACTAGCACTTTCTAGAATGTGTTCCTAATCCTTATCCCTTTGGGGTATATTTAAAATCATTTCTAGCATTGTAAAAGGTAGTTCAGAGTGGAGTTTGAGAGAAGGTACTGGGAGAAGAAATTATCTCCATATTTATGCTTTTGTAAACCCATAGGGCATGTTTTGGAGTCTGTTTCTCTGCACTAAGTGTACTAGCATATTTTCATAGTTAATTAAATTTTCCCTTTCTTGTTGTGTCCATTCTGTGCTTGGGTTGTGTCCCCATCAAGTGGCATTAGAGCAGGTTTTCCTGAGTGTGTAGACAGAGCGCCAACTATGAGGCAGTTTGCACTAGGACTGTGTGGTTGTGGGTTTGAGTTAAGAGGATGCCTCCATGAAGAGAGCATGGTGAAAGGGCCAGAGCTATTAATCCTAAGGAGGTTAGAGCCCTCCAAAGGTAGGTCCAAGCATTATAGGAGGAGCTCTGTAGGGGAACAAATGTTGCTACAGGTGACAAAAGTGAGGACGACAATGAAGAAGAAGAAATTGGACCAGAAGGGGAAGTTGATGGGGAAGTTCTAAATTAGGAAGAGGAAAGGCTTTTTAGGGCCATTACTAAGTTTGGGAAAATACCTACAATTGATGTGGGTGTATTTTCAAGAAATCTAAAACTAGATGAGTTGATCGATTAGATCAATGAGCTAGAAGAGTACTTTGAGTATGAGGATATCAGGGATCCAGATAGGGTTAAGTTTGCAAAGGCCAAACTAAAAGGACATGCCAAAATCTAGTGGCAAGAGTTTCAATTGGAAAGAAATAGAAGAGGAAAGCATAAGATCACAAGGTGGGATAGCATGGTGGACAAACTAAAGAAGCAATTCATTCTTGTTGACTGCGAGCTTGATTTGTTTAAGAAGATGCATGGGTTAAAGCAAGCTGGAAAATAAGTCCAGGAATATATAGAGGAGTTTTACCGACTTCTAATTAGAGCAAGGCATGTAGAAGAAAATAAGGAGAAGGTTTCTCATTATATCAGTGGGTTATGACCTAGCATCCAAGAGGAATTAAGTCTGGTAAGAATGACTAGTGTTGAAGAGGCATCCCTGTTTTCCCTACGAGTTGAAGAGAAGCTGAATAAAAAGTTTGAAGGGAGATAAAGAGGGAGTAGTCAAGGAGGAAGGGGCAGTGGTAGGTCATTTGGAGGTCGAAATGAGACCCAAAGGAAAAATGAAGATGTGGGTACTTGCCAAAACCAGAGGAACGAGGATTTCAACCGCTCCCGTGATCAAAACTTTGGAGATCAAAGAGGAAGAGGTAGAGGATGTGGAAAAAGGTTTAGGAAGAGGAGGTTTTCATGGTACCTATTTCCATTGCAATGAACAAGGTCATCGTGCCTTTGAATGCCCTCAACAACAAGGAAGGACAGATAGGAGAGTTGAAGGCCAAGCTAGAATTGCTCATGTGGATGAGGATGCACAATCATCACATTTAGAGGATGCAAAAAGAGGAGAGACTTTAGTAAATGAAAGGGTCCTACTAAGTGGTGAGATTGAACTAGGAAAAAGGAGGAGTTTATTCCATACCAGGTGCAAGTGTGAGGATAAATGTTGTGATGTGATCATTAATGGTGGTAGCACTGATAACTTGGTATTAGAGGAGATGGTCTCTAAGCTGAAGCTCAAGAGGAAGAAACACCCCCATCCCTATTGAATTGCTTGGGTGAAAGATGATCATAAGGTCCTGGTAAGTGAACAATGTTTAGTGAAGTTCAAAATTGGGAGTTACCATGATGAAGTTCTTTGTGATGTTATTCCAATGGATGTTTGCCATCTATTGTTGGGTAGACCATGGAAGTTTGATAAGCATGCAGTACATGATGGTCATGCAAACACCTACTCACTAACAAAGGATGGAGTTCGCCACAAACTAAAGCCCATGAAAAAGGAAGGTGAAAAGGTATGCAATGGTGCTAGGATTTGTCTTGTTGATGGAAGGAAGTTTTTAGATGGCATGAAACATCAACGTATGTGTTATGTTTTGATTCCTACGAAAGATAAAGAAGGTAGTAGTGAAATACCACTTGAAGTTTTAGATTTACTAGGTGAGTTTGGAGATATCATCTCTGATAATGTTCCAGAAGGATTGCCACTGGTAATTCAAATCAGTCATCAAATAGATTTAATCCCAGGAGCTAGTTTACCTAACAAGGGTCACAGGATGACTCCTACTAAAACTAAGGAGCTAAATAGATAGGTTAAGGAGCTATTGAGGAAGGGGTTGATCCAGGAGAGCCTAAGTCCATGTGCAATACCTACAATACTGGCACCAAAGAAGGATGGAGAGTGGAGGATGTGTACAGACTCTCGAGCTATAAACATGATAACCATAAAGTATTAGTTTCCTTTGCCAAGAATGGATGATCTTATGGACTACTTGATTGGAGCTCAGTATTTCACAAAGATAGATCTCAAGAGTGGCTATCACCAGATATGGATATGAGAAGGAGATGAGTGGAAAACTACTTTCAAGACCAAGGAGGGTCTTTATGAGTGGTTAGCCATGTCCTTTGGATTGACGAATGCCCCAAGCACCTTCATGCGACTTATGAATGAGGTACTTAAGAAGTTCTTGGGAAAATTTGTTATTGTCTATTTGGATGATATTTTAATTTTTAGCAAGACTTTGGAAGAACATTTATTGCATATTCATAGTGTTCTTGAGAGGTTGAGGGAAGAGAAACTATTAATTAATCTAAAGAAGTGTACCTTTTCTAAAAAGGAATTAGTCTACTTGGGGTTTGCCATATCACCTGAAGGTCTCAAAATGGATCTAGAGAAGGTAAAATTCATCTTGGAATGGCCTACTCCAAATTTTTCTACTGAAGTAAGATCATTTCATGGTCTGGTTAGTTTTTATAGGAAGTTCATTAAGAATTTCAATGGCATATGTGCACCCCTGACTGACACAATAAGAGGGGATAGAAAAGAGTTCAAATGGACTGCAACAACTGCGAGAAGTTTTGAAATGCTGAAGAAGAAGGTGACAAAACAACCTATGTTGGCACTTCCAGATTTTAAAAGGTGTTCTAGGTGGATTGTGATGCTAGTGGCAGCACTATTGGGGTAGTATTAAGCCAAGAAGGTAAGCCTATTGCATATTTTAGTGAAAAATTGAATGATGCAAAGATGTATTCTATTTATGATCAAGAGTTCTATGCAATAGTTTAGGCCTTAAAGAAATGGAGGCATTATTTATTTCTAAAGGAATTTTTTTTGTATACTGATCATTAGGCATTACAGTACCTAAATAGCCAAGGTAAATTGAATCAGAGGCATATGAAGTGGGTAGAGTTCTTGTAGAGCTATACATTTGTGTTGAAGCATAGAAGTGGAAAATCTAATAGGGTTGCAGATGCATTAAGTAGGAGACATTTGTTGCTTATAGTAATGCAAGTTGAAGTAGTTGGGTTTGATGAACTCAAGAATCTATACCCTAAGGATCCTAATTTTGCTGAAGCATGGAAAGCTTGTAAAGAACCTATTGCTATAGATAGAACTAAGTGGTTAGACTATCTAATTCAAGATGGTATGTTGTTCAAGGGTAGTCAATTGTGCATTCTAAGGAGTTCCATGAGGGAAAATCTGATTAAGGAGAAACATAGTGGAGGGATGGCAGGACATTTTGGTTGAGATAAGACCATTGCCATTCTCAAAGAACATTATTTTTGGCCTCAAATGTCACAAGATGTGAAGAAGCTTGTACAGAATTGCTAGGTTTGTCAAGTGGCCAAGGGATTTAGTCACAATACTGGACTATATCAGCCATTTCTTGTTCCATCAAAACCATGGGAGGACATAAGTATGGATTTTGTTCTTGGATTGCCAAGGACACAAAGGGGTAATGACTCAGTATTTGCGGTGGTTGATAGGTTCTCCAAAATGGCACATTTCATTCCATGCCACAAAACTCATGATGCTGTCCATATTGCAGACTTGTTTTTCAAAGAGGTGGTAAGACTACATGGTCTCCCAAGGAGTATAGTTTTTGATAGAGATACTAAATTTGTGGGGTATTTCTGGAGAACATTGTGGAAGAAGTTGAGAACAGACTTGAAGTTTAGTTCTACACATCACCCACAAACTGATGGACAAACTGAAGTGGTAAATAGAAGTCTAGGGAATTTACTGAGATGTTTAGTTGGAGATAAGCCCAAGGGGTGGGATTTGATTCTACCACAAGAAGAGTTTGCTTACAATAGCTCTATAAATCGGAGTACTGCTAGATCACCATTACAAATTGTTTATGGAAGTAGCCCAAGGACTACACTAGAATTGAGGAAGATAGAGCAAGGGGAGAGGACAAGTGCTGAAGTTGAAGAATTTGTTGAACATATAAAGCATCTACATGAGGAGGTCCAGGCACACATCGCCAAGATGAACCAATAGTATAAAGCTAAGGCTGATCAAAGGAGAAGACATAAGAAATTTCAAGTAGGGGATCTAGTTATGGTACACTTACGAAAAGAAATATTTCCAGTCGGTACTTACAACAAGCTAAAAATGAAGAAATTTGGCCCCCTGCAAAATTCTGAAGAAACATGACTCAGGAAATGCATATGAGGTGGAGTTGCTAGATGGTATTCACATTTCTCCTATCTTCAACATTATAGAATTAACAAAGTATCATGATGATGGTGTAGATGAGGAGCTAATATTAGAGCCATGTCCAATTCCTACTTCTAAGAAGGAGGAGATAGAGGAGATTCTGGATAGTCGTGTGGGTAGGAGTACTAGAAATAGGTAGTATGAAGAGTATCTGGTCAAGTGGAAAGGATGGCTGATAGAGGAATCAACTTGGATATCAACAACTAAGGTTTCCCAGTTGGGATTTCCTCTACCATTCATAAAGTGACAGGGTCACTTTTCAATCTACCCTAGGTGTTTGATGCAGGAGCATCCAGAGGTATAAGGGCAATCCTATGTCACTCAAAAAAAATGTACTTAGACTTAATTTATGTTTCATGTATTTTCATTTTTGGATACCCATTTGGGTCAAATAAAGGTTCCAACTCTCACAGTTCCACTATCAGTGTTCTAGGTTAGAGTATTTGAACACCTTGGGATATGTGTAAATGCTAAAAAAATAGGAGTATGTAATTGAGCCATAATTTTGGTAAATTAGAGGATTTAAATTGGCCAGATGAATGTGATTGTAATTTAGAGCATTCCAGAAAAAGAATCAGGTCAAAATGCCCCACGGTTTGAAAGTTATTGCAATTTTTCAATTTTTGGAGACCTCCTAAGAATGTTTCAAAGTCAAGTTAGGGGCATTAAATGACCTCAAATAGGGCCAAAAAATGGGGGACAAGCGAAGATGGTCCATAGGGCTATAGAGCGCTTCAAGAGCTTTCTGAAAATGTAAATGGTTTGTCAATCGGAGCTACGATTCAAAAGTTATGCCTCCTAGAAGTTTGGTTACCATTTCTGGATTCTTCTAGTTTTGCGCCGACTTCTAACACGGCTTCTGGAGCCTTCTACTTGGTCAGTGGATGCCAACTAGCACTTTCTAGAATGTATTCCTAATCCTTAACCCTTTGGGGTCTATTTAAGAACATTTCTGGCATTGTAAAAGGCAGTTCAGAGTGAAGTTTGAGAGAAGGTACTGGAAGAAGAAATTATCTCTAGATTTATGCTTTTGTAAGCCCATAGGGCATGTTTTGGAGTCTATTTCTCTGTACTAAGTGTACTAGCATATTTTCATAGTTAATAAAATTTTCCCTTTCCTGTTGTGTCCATTCTGTGCTTGGGTTGCGTCCCCATCAAATACCCAAATTTTATTTTTCTTCATAAAATGGTCCATTTCTAAAGTATTGGTAGATAAACCTTACTACATATGGTTGTCTTTATCTTTGTTTTTTGAGTTGGGTAAAAAAAAGAGTATAAATAGATGCATCAAAAAATGTTAAAAAATAGAACATGTGAAAATTAGGATTTTATTGATGATCTTGAGGTATATGTTGCTTCTTATATCGTTTATGGTATAATATTTAGCAAACCATACACATGTTAATGATTCTTTTCGTATCAACTTTTTTGTTTGTTTGTATAATAACTCTATTAAAAAAGGAACATTTGTTTATTTACTCAAGGTCTAAGATTATCGAGAAGAGGGGGGGACTTCAAAATTTAACCACAACTTCACCAAACTTATTAAGCAATATTAGATATAGCATCTAATCATTCATTTATTCATTCTATGTTAACTTGTGAAACTAACAATAAGATAACTATTAAAATAATTCACAAAAGTAACACCATAATACCAAGATTCTTATCATGGAAACTCTTGATTAGAGTGAAAAACCATGACAAAAATTATGTTGGAATAGGAAGGATAGATAGGATGCCGAGAGGGGGTGAATCAATATCCTCTAAAAATTTATCTTTTTCTTTGGCCCTACCTTCACATAGGCGAGAACTAGATGATTTGAAACTACCATCTCTATTTACCGCCCATCTATCATCTATCGACTATTGACTATCAACTATCTATATAGCCTTGTCCTTCCAAGATAGATATAGCAGTTCTTCCATACTACCCATCTTTCTCTATGCAGGTGGGTGGGCCCCTAAATATTCCTTGTCACCTTCTATAAATTGATAACCACTGATCCTTTACCACAATACTTTGAAAATAAAAATAGCACAACTAATTTAAAGTTTACAAACTAAAACAAATAAACTCATGAAACATAACCCATGACTCAATTATTTGGTTTCACAGAAACCCTTGATCGGAGGTGGGGATGATACCCATAAATTCATCACTACTACAATAAGATGTTACCTTGGTAGGGTTACAATGTTTGTCACTTTTGATTACTTACTTGGTTAGGAGTATACAATAAGAATTGTAAGGATCTATATTTTATAAGGACTTTACAACACTCTTCAAGTGCATCCTTAGTTAATAAGTTACAAATAAGACTGTTAAAAACATCTTTTTTAAGGATTTAGAAAAATTACTACAATGGTTAAACAAGAGTAGAAAAATATTAGCAACTTACTTTGCTTGATTAGATCCCTCTTCTACTTTGTAATTATCACCTTCTATCATAGGTCTATAATTCATTCCAAATCTTTCCTCAATCCTAATCTTTTATCTCTATTCTATCTTTCTCACTTCATTCTCTTGACAACAAAAAAACTTTGCTATTTTCTTAACAACAATACTACTCCCAACAAAAATCTAACTCTTGAAATTGTTCTCTACTACTTCTTTTATGGTTTTCATTTTTCCTATTTCACTACTTTACCTAATTAGGGTTTTAGAACTTTCCAAAATTATTCTATGATTGTGATGAACAATTCTTGAATCATCTGACCTTTTCTTCCTTATCATCTTTATTTCTATTGGTCCTTCCAATGTTGTAATCATAAACAATCAATTCACATTCTTCAAGAAAATCATTTCAATTATTTGCCTTGATCAATGTAAACCATTTTCCTTTATTGGTAGGATCATGTTGTATTTGATTATGGGCCAATTAGAACTCTCAGTAAACATTTTCTTGACGTATTGTTTGGTAATAACTTGTCCCAACTCTTTAACTTGGTATAAGTTTAATTACTTGATGGATACTTGAGCTCAAGTATAATAGTGATACTCACTTATCTCCTCCTTCATTACTCAAGCAATATAAAAGATTGATTTCTATACATAGTTTTGACACTAAGTGGCAATGTGATTACTTGTAGAAGTAAAATTCTACCCCCTTGACATTAGTGGAAAAAAACATTATGTACACAGATAACTTGACCTTTATACAAAACCCCCCTTTTTATATACTCCTTAGTATATAGTGTGTTTTTCAAAATCTTTTTCATAATTTTTTTTATTTGCAGTATAAATAAAATATCTCTTTATAACTCCAAAATACATACTATATATATATATATATATATATATATATATATATATATATATATATATATATATATATATATATATATATATATATATATATATATATATATATATATATAAAGATGGAACATTTATTTTCATTCTTTTTTGATACTTATGTCAAAATAATTCTTAGCATAGAAAAGTGATGTAGGAGCACCCTGGGTGTAAGGGTAATCTTGGATCACCCAAAAATATTTTACTTTCAGTCTTTTCTAAGGGCTAGTAGATAGGGAACTTACTATTTTTAGTAAGTTTTTCATATGAGCTCATAATGTTCTCATTTTCTATAGGAAGGTTCATTTTAGAGATATAAGCCTACAATAAAATCTCATTGCTCTAGCTTAAGTATCAGAGAAGTTATTGCAGATTTTCAAAGGAAAAATTTGCAAAAAAATCTTTAGGCTCACCATTAGAGGCCTTAGAGTGCCTGGATTAGGTCTAAAAACTTGATAGAAGGGGAATAGCGTGGTTTCAAGCCTGTAGATTAGGAGCTGGCATTTTTGAAAAGTGGTTATAATAGCTAATCAAAGCAACAATTGTGAGTTATGGCCTTCAAAAGTTGGGCTACCAAAATTTCTAAAATAATTTCTCAAAGATGTATTTGGCCAACTCTATGTGTATTATTGGGATCTATTAGCCATAGGTATTTAGTTTGATCATGTAGAGCCTTCTCGGGTGGCATTAAATTGCCTATTTTAGAAAGGCCCAAACATTGTCTAGGACAACTTTGGGTGATAGTTCATAGCTTGTCTTGCAAATTAATGTACTAAAGGCACCCATGTGAGTTAGCATATTGTACTTATGAGTTCACTAATTTTGCATTTGTGGTGCAAATAAGAAGTCCATATTTTGTTCTTGCATTTTCTATTGTTTCTATGTTTCTATTATGAGTTATGGTATTAAGGGGAGCTTCCTGCATCAAGTGGTATCAGAGCTAGAGTTCTTGAGTGTGTGGATAGATCACTGACTATGAGGTATTTTGCACCAAGACTGTGGTTTAAGCTAAGTGTGTAGATAGATCATCGATTGTGAGGTAGTTTGCACTAGGGTTTCAATGGTAGTGCGGAAATGCCTCCATGAAGAGAGCATGGTGGAAGAGCTATAGGTGTTACACCTGAGGGTTTTCAAGCCCTCCAAAGGAAAATGCAAGAATTAGAAGAACAAATCCATAGAATAATGAATCTTCTTGTAAGAGTTGAAAGAAAGGATGAGGATGAAGTAGAAGAGAATGTCAAATCATAGGTAGCTCTAAATCTAGAGGAAGAGAGGCTTTTTAGGGCCATCTCCAAGATTGGAAAACGACCTAAGTTTGAGGTTCCCACATTTTTGGGAAATCTTAACCCAGAGGAGCTGATCAATTAGATCAATGAACTAGAGGAGTAATTTGAGTATGAAGATATTGATGATCCTAATAGAGTCAAGTTTGCAAAGGCAAAACTAAAGGGATATGCAAAGATCTAGTGGCAGGAGGTTTAGTTGGAGCAAAATAGAAAGGGAAAGGAAAAAATCACCAGATGGGATCAGATGGAGGATAAACTAAAGTAAGAATTAATTCCCATAGATTATGAGCTTGATCTATTGAAGAAGATGCAAGGGCTGAAGCAAGCAGGAAAATCTATTTAGGAGTATACCGAAGAGTTCTACCGATTTCTCATTAGAACTGGCCACACATAAGCTAATAAGGAGAAAGTCACCCCTTATCTTAATGGATTAAGGCCAAGAATTTAGGATGAGCTAAGCCTAGTTTTAATGAGAACTATTGAGGAGGCATACTAGTTTTCCCTAAGAGTTGAGAAGAAACTGAGCAAGAAGTTTGACAATAAGAATAGTGGAAGAGGTTGTAGTGGAAGATCTGGTGGATGATCTTATGGTGGTTGTAATGATGAGAAAAAGAGAAAGGATGAGGCTAGAAGTAGTAGTCAGGACCAGAGTGGAAACAATTATAATCATTTCCATGATTAGAACAAAAGAGATTAGAGAGGAAGAGGCAAAGGACAAGGATCTAGAAGAGGAGGCTTCTGTGGAAAATGTTTTCACTATAGAGAAGAAGGACATAGAGTATTTGAATGTAATCAGTGCCAAGGAAGGGCAGATCAAAGAATAGAAGGGTAGGAAAGAGTTGCACATGTTGATGAAGATGCCAGATCCTCACATTTTGAACATGCTAAAAGAGGAGAAGTCCTAGTTAACCAAAGAGTCTTGCTGAGTGGTGAGAATGAATTTGAACAAAGAAGGAGCTTGTTTTACACAAGGTGTAGATGTGAAGATAAGTGTTGTGATGTGATCATTGATGGTGGAAGTATTAACAATCTAGTGTCAGAAATGATGATCACCAAGTTGAAGCTAAAAAGATAGAAACACTCGCATCCATACCATATTGCTTGGGTGCAAGATGACCATAAGGTCATGGTCAATGAGCAGTGCTTAGTGAAGTTCAAGATTGGAAGCTACTAGGATGAGGTACTACGTGATATCATAACTATGGACATATGTCATATGTTGTTGGGTAGGCCATGGCAATTTGATAGGCATGCTTTACATGATGGGCGAGCAAATACCTACACTCTAACTAAGGATGGAGTAAAACATAAGTTGAAGGCATTAAAGGATAAGGAATAAAAGGTATGTAGTGCTGCCATAATATGTTTTGTTGATGGAAAAGAGTTTCTTAAAGGTATGAAGCATGAGCATATGTGTTTTCCTATAATTCCTAAAGATAGTAAGGGAGAAGTAGAGGAGGTACCTGTAGAAGTTGTAGATATGTTGAGAGAGTTTTTTGATATAGTATTAGATAATGTACCTAAAGGATTGCCCCCAATGAGGAAGATCAGTCACCAGATAGATTTTGTTCTAGGAGCTAGTTTGCCAAAGAAGACAGTGCATAGATTGACACCAATAGAAAGTGAAGAGTTGAACAAGAAAGTTCACGAGTGTCGAGCCAATATAACACCTTTTTAGTTGAAGAATTGGACATCCTTTGCTACCAAAGTACTATGCTAGTCTTCATTAAATATCAATCTAGGAGCATGAACTTGAGATGATGTCTGCAAAGTATATGCTTTAGCCTCTACTAAAAGTCACTACTACCTTGAATAAAATAACCATTATGGAAATCTATTTTATTATAAAGAAAGACAACTATCTTATGATTGGAAGGAAACTTAGATAATTACTTAGGCATACATCTATGCACCTATTGCTATAGGAATAACGATTGGTTCTATTTCCAGTGGCTACAGGAACAACAGTTCTAAACTTAACTTAGAAAAATGAGTCTAACTCCTAATTTCTAAAGGAAAATCCAACTTCCACATGGGCCCCTACAAAAGAGTGAAGAAAAGATTAACTCAAACTGAAGTGTAGAAACTTAGTAAAATCATGTATTCATTCAATAGGAAATGTTACACTTGCTTGAAAAACAATAGAAGATCTAATAACTCTCATCTAACTCTATTAGTTCATTCACTATTTGACCTTTTAGAATAGACAAGGTCTTATTTAAAAGAAAGGAAATAATAAATTCCTACAATCATGACTTCCTCATAAAGGATAGTTTATTATAGCTCAAGATTTTTGAAAACATGAAATAGGATAAGAAACATTGGGTATCTCCTTAAGTTCTCTTAAATATAGAGTGTAGTGGATGCTAGATCTGCTCTACTACATGAATTTAATGATTTTCAAGAATTCAAGTACCACAAAAGAATGCATGTTGACTAATTAATCACCTTGTTGACTTGCTCTCTCGTACAACTGCCTCATCACATCCATTCTATTATGTTGGAATAGGTCCCCTTTCTATGCCACTGAATAGGTCCCTTATTATTTCATTGAACAAGTCCCTTCTTATTTTGTTGCTAAACTTATGACTATAATGGCACCATAATAGACCTCCTTTAGTTCTTGCGATTCCACAACGCTAAACCTTTGCTTCATGAATGTTATAAATAAATATTCATAAAAAGGATAAAAAAGACATCTATTTCTTCATGTCATCATTTCCCCCCCAACCAAGCTGATGCTAGTCCCTTCAGCATTTATAAATTTTTGATTCTCATCTGTAGTCTAAGATCATTGGCAATATTTTCACCTAATTCATTAGCCCTGTACTTAAAGTATCCATAATTTTGTTTTTACCTTTCCCATTTCTGATTTTCAATGGCCATATTATTATCAACAAAAGAATCATGCTTTTGAAGCATAGGATGTAGGAGTATTGGTGGTTGGAAATGAAGAGGAACCCAATAATTCTTTTGACTTCTGCCTAGCATCATATACCTAGGCATCTTGCTAATAGTCATCTCCAAATGTTGAGGATAGTGTAATTCCCTTATTTTCAAATCTTGTGACAATAAGACCCATCTTTGAGTAGAAGCCCTCATGGTGTTAGGAGCAAATTTGGAACAATGTTGTTCCAAATCTAGAAATTCTTGTTCTTGGATAGAGTAAATCTTAGCAGCACCACTTGCATTATTAGTAACAAAGAGCCAATTAAAGAACACCCTACGAGTATTTTGTGCCTCAGGCCAAATGTATAGTGGTTCCAACATTTCTTTTTCCCTATAAGGGGTGGCTTGATTCTCTTAACTAATCTCATTCTGCATCCATGATAGGATCACTCTGAACTATACATCTTCCACATATAACAGTGAATTCCAATCCCTATTATCTAGAACAACAAGGTTATGGACATATAACTCACAAAGGAGATTCTATAGAGCCATTGGGACTGATTGGAATGCTGCATAAAAATCATGGGAAGTGTGCAAAAAAGGATTTAACCTGTGGGAAATTCAGGACAATTGAAAATTAATTTATTTTTGCTTTAAGAATAGTATATAAACTAGGGATGGTGATCCACAACTCATAAGCTCTGGAATGAGCTCTATCACCTTTATGACATGTTGTTGCAGGATCATGATTTTACTATCTTTTTGTTCAATTTTTTGTGCTTGTTCTTTTATAGTTTTGAGCAATTGTTTTCTCTCTAGGTCCTAGTTTGACTTTTCCCATTGCAACTATTGGTACAAACTAAGACTAACTATTAATGGAGTAGAAATGTTTGGTGGTGTGTGTGAATGAGAAATAGGGCTATCATCTTTTTTTGAAGGCACAGTGGGTGTAGGATTGGGCACCACAACCGTATTAATTTAAAATTTCTCAAAAATTTCCTGAACTATGTCCTATGCAAATGATGGATATTCTTCTGGTGACAAATTTTTGGCCTCTTGTGCTTGTTGTTCAAAACTAGACATCATTTTCTCTGAAGAGTCTGTGTCACTGTCAATATTAATAAATCTAAAATTAGGGCTATTTTGCTTTGGAGAAGCTTTCCCAGGAACATTTTCATATTTGGGAGTATGGATTGCATTCTTTAGGGATTGCATAGGCGTATGCATTTTAGATTCTAAATCAACATGTGGAATTGAAAATTTAGTATCCAGGCTTACTCCTAATAGTCTAGCACCTTGTCATACTATGGGGGTAGAGGTTGCTTGTTTACCCTTATTATCAATAGATGTTCCTCTATTAAGGTCATATATGGTTTCCTGTGGCACTGTAGGTGCTTCCTCCGAATCTTTCCCTATGTTATCTGTGTGTGATTTTCTCCTTTTAGAGGTTGAAGCCTCTAAAGGTAGAATTTTCTTTTTCATAGTCTTGGGTGTGGACATAGAAGCTGAAGCTTCTTGAACTATTTTATATACTACCTTTCTTACTCCTACAATAGTTTATTCTCTCATCCCAACTCCTTGTCCTCTAGGTCCACCCTTTTGGGGTCCCACTATTTTGAGTATTACAAAATCATCCTATGTCCCTAGATGTTTCCTAGTTATTTCCCTTTCAATTATGGATCCTATTAAGCAGTGGTGGGACACCGACTGGGCCTTACCTTGTTGAACATAGGTAGTTTTCCTTTTAACAATATTATAAAGGAAACTAGGGAGATTTACCAGATAGTTATCATGTCGTAGACTACTCAAAATCTTGAAATGAATAGCATGTAAATAGGTATACCACCCTTCATAGGTAAAATACCTTATGATAAACTTAGCAGGTTGAATGAATTGAAGGGAAGAGATAATCGTAATGTACCTTGCTTCTTGTTTTCCTCCAGTAGAGGGTCTCCATGCACTATGAATTGTGCCTTTGTGGCTTGTGCATCCATGTCTTCTGTCCATCATCCCTTGTCTATAGGTAGACCAGTAACCTCTGCCACCACTTTTTTTGTAAATTCTATCTTGGTACCCTTGACATTTGCATACCTATCCTGTAGCATATTATGAAATTGCAATGAAATTTCTTCATCAAATTGCTTGAGGCTAATGCAATAAGCTGACCAACCCTACTGTTGAAACAAATTGCATGTTGCTAGGCTTGCCAACAAGACTCTGTGATCCACTAGTTCATGTTGTTGAGGTTCTTTGCCCATGTTATCCTTTGAAGAATGTTATAACTGATGAGTTCATTGTGGCTGATTGAAAAATTTGAGTGGAAATAGCTACATGGGTTTCAGTTTAAACAATGGCATATTGGGAGAAAATTTTTTTTTAAGCACTTCTAAACATCATATCCTTTAGTATTACATGATGAAATTTTAAGTACCACAACATAATGAAGATGAAGATCATGCTCAAAACATAGACGATATTAATGAGGGGTTATGTACTTTGTGTGAAATCATAATTCAATGGCTATTTAAAAAATAATAATTTCTCAAACACCATGGAAGTACAAAGGACCACCAACTCATCACTGAAGTGACCTTTCCCTTGTACATAATACATGCCAAATTAAGATCAACTTATCATTTCAATTTTTCTTCCCCCCAACTAATTAGAGACTGGGTCTTGGTAGACCTTAGAGATTGCAAATTCTATAAATGAAAATAACACAATTTTCTAAATAAATAATAAATGAAATAATTGTAGAGGGGTCAAGTGTAACCAACCTAATATGCAATAGGAAGAGTGCTTAAAGTAGTAACATAGTATAGAAATTAATGAAGTGGAGTGGTAATGAAAAGACAAGAATATGAGATGGGGTGAAGTGGGAAAAGAAATGGATTTCACATAAAATGCAAAATTTTATTATGGACACCTTCAAATAAATTCAAGGCACTACAGGTGTTTGAGTGGAAGAATCTGACAAAGTGGCTGCAAGAAGTAATGTTTTTGTTGTGTTGAACTATTGAAGAAATTCTTCTCAAGTTTCTGGTTTGTGATATATCTTTAGGTGATGCCCATTAACCAGGAGTTTGAACTTGACCAGATCAATTTTTGATAGTTGAATTGCTCCATTGTTAAAAATTGCTACAATTTCATATGGACCAAGTCATCTAGTCTAAAATTTTCCTTGGTGATGTTGATATCTGGAGTCATATAGGAGCACCCAATCACCAACATAGAACTCTCTATCTTTGATAAATTTGTCATGCCACTGCTTCCACTAACTCTAAATTAGTTCTGTGTTGTGAAGGGCTGGCTTCCACCATTTGTCCAACTCATTGAGATGCAAAATTTAATTTTGTTGTGCTACAAGAAGAGTAATATCAAGTTTCAAGGTTATCTATAGTATCTTATGCTCAAATTCAATGGGCATGATAGCTGTCTTCCCATATAGGAGTTCAAAAGTTGTAAACCTAGTAGTAGATTTCCATGTTATTCTCTATGCCCATAAGGCTTCAAGAAGTCGAGCTGCCCAATCTTTCCTATGCAAGGACACTATTTTAGTGAGTATATTCTCCAGCTCTCTATTCGTCACTTCAACCTATTCATTGGCCTGTGGATGATATGGGGAAGATTTTCCATGCCAAATTTTGTATTCTTCCATGAGAGAAACTATCTAATTAGATGTAAACTGAGGGCCTTGATATGATTGTAATTCTCATGGAATTCCAAACCTTGTAAAGATACATTCATATAGGAACTTTGCAACATTATTATCATGGGGGTGCTTCATTGGCTTCACTTCCATCCATTTGGTGACATAATCAATGCATACTAGAATGCAACTCTTTCCTTCTGAAGGTGGCTCAATAGGGCCAACAAAATTGATCCCCTATTCATCAAATGGTGCTAACACTATTTGTGGCTGTAGGGGCATTTCATTTATTTTTGTTGGTCGACCCATTTTCTAATATTTGTCACATCTTTTGGTATATTGAGTTGCATCATTCTGAAGTGTGGGCTAGTAGTAGCCTATATTTAAAATCTTTAATGCGGTTCTCTTGGAATAAAAGTGGCCACCACATGGCTCATCATGACAAGTGCGAAGAACATCATAAGTCTCATCCTCTCTGAGACATCTTCATGTCACTTGATCTAGTTTAGTATGAAACATGAACCCAAAGATCCACGAAAAGTTGAAACTCTTCTCTGCCAACAACTATCTTTCCTCTGTAGAGAAATGTGAAGGTGTCTTACTAGTTGTTAGGTAGTTGGCAATGTCAGCATATCAAGGGTTTTGTGCTGACAAAAGAAAGAGATGCTCATTAGGAAAGCTATCTTCTATGGTTTCAAGATCATTAGGTGTTTGAAGATGAGATAAGAAATCAGCTACAACATTCACCTTACCTGGTTTGTTGATAATGGTAATGTCAAATTCTTGCATTAACAACAACCATTGAGATGAATTTCCAAAGTTTTCCAGTTTTTTCATCAAATATTTGATGGTAGAGTGATTTTTATGTACAAATATCTAGTAGTTGGTAACATAATGTCTAAATTTATTCAGAACATAAATTATATTGAGCAATTCTTTATCAGTTACAGTGTAATTATACTTAGCTCTTTGAAGATAGTTACGAATATACTAAATTACATGTTCCACTAAATCCATTTTTTGGCCAAGCACTTCTCCAATGACATGATTTGAGGTTTCGCTATGTATATGAAAAGGTAGTTCCCAATTTGGTCCTCAGAGAACTGGTGCTATTGAGAGGACTTCCTTAAGCTGTAGGAAGGATTTTGTTCATTAGAATTCTATATGAACTCTACATCTTTTTGAAGAAAATTATACAAAGGGACTACAATTTGACTAAAATCCTTGATAAAACACTGATAGTACCCTACATGTCCTAGAAAACTCTTGACATCCTTCAATTTAACTGGTACAGACAATGTGCATATAATGTCTATCTTTGTTGGATCTACATCAATTCCTTTGGGGGAAATAATGTGTCCCAACACCACACCTTCTTGCATCATCATGAAACACTTTTCACTATTTAACAATAGGTTGTAGTCTTTTCATTTTTGCAAAACCTTTTCCAGGTTTTCTTGAGCTTCTTCAAAGGCCTGAACATATGTGGTGAAGTCATCCACATATATCTCCAAATAGTCTACAAATATGTCAAAAAAAATACTAATAACAACTCTTTGGAAAGTTGCAGGTGCATTGCACAAACCAAATGATAGGATTGAATAAGCTAACATTCCCCATGGAAACATAAATGTGGTCTTGTCTTGATCCTCCAGTGCTATCTATATTTGATTATAGCCATTGAACCCATCCAAGAAGGAAAAGTACTTCTTTCCTGCAAGATTATAGAGAATGTGATCTACAAATGGTAGCAGGAAATGGTCCTTCTTGGTAGTTGAGTTGAGTTCTCTATAATCTATACAGACTCACCATTTCCCCCCCCTTCCCCATTGACTATCTAAAATAGGATATATGAAGCCATCATTGAGAAACTTTTGGAGTTCATTTTTGACAATATCTCGTAATACTTGGTTTATCCTATGCTGAGGTTGTCTTATAGGTTTGTAGTTGGGACTTATATAGATCTTATGAGTATAGAGTGCTGGGTTCAAACCTTTCATATCTATATAATCTCAACAAAAATCATCTTGGTGTTTTTGTAACGATTTTCTTAAGTTTAGTTCTCTCCTTGGAGCATTTGCTATTTTAGATACTTTTTTCAGCAATTGAAATATGAGCAATTGGTGGTGAATCTATTTCATGTGGCAGGAGTGAGTGTAGAAGCTGTGTAGACTTAGAATAGTAGAGTTCACATGGTAATGGCAGAATATTTTCTAAAACACAATCCTCTTTGGAACATATCTCAGGTTGCATTCCGTACTCATTCAATATGATGGAAGAAATGATGTCATCATCCTCTTTAGTGGTTACAAATGAGTCCCTTGAGATCATCATTAATTGTTTAATTTAATTTATGTCCATATCAGAATCACCTAAATTTGGCAAGACAACTTGATCATCCTGCAACAAAGTCTAAGCAGGAGAATAAAAGGTTAATTTTTAGTGTTCATACCATCTGAAATGGTCATTTTCTCTGATTGACATGTAATATAAGCATCTGTTGTGGCTAACCATGGTCACCCTAGAATGATAGGATATCCTCCAATACTTGTTTTTGGAGAGAGTACCGTAAAGTCAATTGGGTAATCCCATGAATGTAGTGTAACAGTGACATCTTCTAACATACCATCAAGAATGATGGTTGAACTATCTACTAATTACAAAAACTTTTGGTGTTTCTTTGAGACCAATGATATGTAATTTGAACATGACTTCCTTGGTTATTACATTGATGGATGCTCCTAAGTCTACTAGGACATTCTACACTTGTATTCCTTGAATGGAAAGTGTTACTGCTAGACTTCCAGGGTCTGCATACTTGGGTATCTTAAGGTTATCAAGCATAATATCTGAAAGATAGCCAAGGACATGGATAGTCTTTGGGTCCTTCTTTTTTCTACTTAGATTTTTAGTACAAGCTTCTTTGATAGCTTTTTTATATACAAATACTTCCTTATTGTATCTAATAATCAGATTTTTACTATCATTTGCTTGAGCTATTCAAGAAAATCTAGTGCGGCTTGATTTTGAACTGGCAGAGCTTGCTCCATTAACTACTAGGAAATTATCATTTCTTTTCTGTAGGAGAGATAGTGGTTGCAGGCTCTTGAACTAACTCAGTAGAGATATCATCAACTTTTGTTATAATGGGCCACTGAGGTGATGCGAGTGTCATCCCAAATTGTAAATGAATGCCATTTAAGGTGATGGAATAGATTTTCTATTGAGTTGAAGGCATTACATTATTGGGATTAGGCATAGGCTACGTAGAAAATTGTGGCTATTTTGGAGGAGTTGTATTGGCTGTAGGAGGCATTAAGGCTTGCTGTTGAGGAGGCTACATCAAGGCTTGTTGGTGGTGCTCCTACTGCTACTAGTTTTGGGGTTGGTGCCAACCTTGCTAGGGTTGTTACCAACCCTTGTTAGGCTATTTCCAACCTTGCTAGGGTTGTTTCCAACCCTAGTTAGGCTGCTACCAACCTTGCTAGGGTTGTTTCCAACCCTAGTTAGGCTGCTACCAACCTTGCTAGGGTTGTTGCCAATTATTATAATTATTATAACCAACATGTTGCTACTATTGCCATTGACTATTACCACTATAACTATGAAGTGGGTACTAGGGAATTCCTAATCTTGGAGCCCAAGGCCTTCGTTGAGCAAAATAGAGGACTTCCCCGTCTTCATCAATTGCCTTGAATTTAGTAGGCACATATTGTGACTCCAGAATATCAATAGGCTTAGACCAACAGTTACATTTCTTTTCTCTATAGTGAGGGCAATATTTTGTTAACATAATGTCAACATCCTCCTTCTTCCTCCATTCTTGCATTGTGTCCAATTGTGTAGTGACATCATTAATGATGTCTTTCTTGAAATTTGATAAGAGGTTTGACAACTCTATCTTGGTTACTCCTGCACTAGGAGATTTTTGGAGTAAGTCCCTCAAGCCTCATCCTTTTTTATTGTTGCTCTGGAATAGTTCAAGAAAATGTTCTGAATATCAGCCCATGTATTTTGTGTAATGTCACCTCTAGCCATTAAATCTAAGGCTTCCATACTCCTATCATGCACTCCTTTTAAAAAGAGATGCTTTAGAGATGCCTCATTTAGTTGATGTTGCCTATTACACTGTAGGTTGAACATGAATCATGCAACATAGTCCTCCAAGGTTTCATCCTCCTTCTATGACATTTTGAAAATGTTATCCCCTTTTAAGTCATGGCCCCTACAATATTCCTTATATTTACTAAGGAAAACATTACTCATAGTTGGCCAATCTACCACAACATTAGCATCTAAACTCTATAAACATCTTAAGGAAACTACTTTTAGAGTTGATGGAAACAACTTCAGTTTATGAGCATCTATGGTGTAATCATAACTTTGGAAAAGAATGTCAAACTCAAAGAGAAAGGTTTTTGGGTCTTTAGTAATGAGGCCATAGAACTTTGGAAGGGCAACTGAGGGTATATTTTTCAAATTTTGATTACCTTGCTGAGTGGGAATTGGAAAGGGAAAGGTAGGCTGAGAAGTTTCCATTTGTTGATTTCTTGGTTGTGGTGGTTGGTAAATGACTAAAGCTAATGGATTATCTTGATATTATAGCTTAGCAAAAAGATCATTTAAATGAAAAGATTCTTTATATCTGGCTATGGTTGTACTTGATTAGGTGCTTCTGCAAACATGTTCTCAAAAAGTTCTTCTTCTTCTTCTTCTTTTTCTTCTACTTTAGGATCAGGATGAAAGGGATCTTCCTAATTGAAGTTGGGAATAAATCTTCCAAGGTGGTCTCTTCTCCTATGCATGCAAAATACTAAAGAATGAAGCTAACTAGGTGACTCGATAGTGAACACTAGACTGACACCATCCCCAACAATGATGCCAAAAATGTTGAGAAAATATAACACCTTTTTAGTTGAAGGATTGGACATCCTTTCATACCAAAATACTATGTTGGTCTTCATTAAATATCAGTCTAGGAGCATGAACTTGAGATGATGTCTGTAAAGTATATACTCTAGCTTCTACTAAAAGTCACTACTAGCTTGAATAAAATAACCATTATGGAAATCTATTTTATCAAAAATAAAGACAACTATCTTATGATTGGAAGGAAACTCATATAATTACTTAACCATAAATCTATGCACCTATTGCTGTAGGAACAATGTCTGGTTCTGTTTCTAGTGGGTGCAGGAACAATAGTTCTAAAATTAACTTAGAAAATTGAGTCTAACTCCTAATTGCTAAAGGAAATTCCACCTTTCACATGGGCCCCCATGAAAGAGTAAAGAAAAGATTAACTTAGACTAAAGTGTAGAAACTTAGTAAACTCATGTATTCATTCAATATGCAATGTTACAATTTCTTGAAAAATAACAAAATATCTAATAACTCTCACCTAACTCTATTAGTTCATTCAGTACTTGACCTTTTAGATACAGACAAGGCCTTATTTAAAAGAAAGGAAATAATAGATTCCTACAATCACAACTTCCTCATAAAGGATAGTTTATTATAGCTCAAGATTTGTGCAAACATGAAACATGATAAGAAACATCGGTCATATCCTTAAGTTCCTATAAATATAGTGTAGTGGATACTAGATCTGCTCCACTACATGACTAATGATTTCCAAGAATTTAGGTACCGCACAAGAATGCATGTTGACTAATTGATCACCTTGTTGACTTGCTCTCTCATACAACCACCTCATTAGGTGCCTTCTATTCTATTATAATTGGTCCCCTTTCTATGCCACTGAATAGGTCCCTTATTATTTCATTGAATAGGTCCCTTCTTGTTTTGCTGCTATGTTTCCGGCTGTAATGGTGCCATAACACACCTCCTTTAGTACTTGTGATTCCACAATGCTAGACCTTCACTTGAGCTATTTTAACTGATTTCGACTTGGCTTGGATACCTATGGTCATCATTCAATGCACACAAGACTTCTTACAAAGATTTATTTATATTTATTAATTTATAAAGAAAAAACATTTATATTTAATTAACAATCTTTGCAATCTCTTCAGCTATAGGAAGATCTACCTATGCCAAACATTCATGAAGAAAGATTTTTATCAACAAAATGAACCTTTTGAAACATATTTCTAATTATCACTTTTATGCCATATGTTCATAACTTATACATCAAAAAGTACAAAATTTTATACTTAAAGCATGACAAAGTTCAGCATGTTATAAACAAATGTTCATAAAAAGGATAAAAAAGTCATCTATTTCTTCATGTCATCAATGAGTTGTTGTAGAAGAGGTTGATTTGAGAGAGTCTAAGTCCATGTGTTGTTCTAGTAGTATTAGCGCTAAAGAAGAATGGAGAATGGAGAATGTGCACAGATTCTTACACTATCAAAAAGATCACAATAAAGTATAGATTTCCATTGCCAAGTATGGATGATATTATGGATTGTTTAAGTGGAGCTAAGTATTTCACAAAGATAGATCTAAAAAGTGGGTACCATCAGATTCCTATCAAATAAGGTGATGAGTGGAATACTACTTTCAAGACAAAGGAAGGACTCTATGAGTGATTAATCATGCATTTTAGGCTAACCAATGCACCAAGCACTTTGATAAGGCTCATGAATGAGGTACTGAAGGATTTTCTAGGTAAGTTTATCATTTCTTACCTAGATGATATATTGATCTTTAGTAAGACATTAAAGGAGCATTTTCTTCATATTCGCAAGGTGTTTGATAAGTTGAGGGAAGAAAAGTTGTTGATAAACTTGAAGAAGTGTAGTTTTGTAAAGAAAGAGTTGGTGTACCTAGGATTTGTAGTCTTAGGAGAAGGTCTAAAAATGGACCTAGAGAAAGTGAAGGCTATCCTTGAATGTCCTACTCTAAGGAGTGTGATAGAGGTAAGATCTTTTCATGGATTGGCTACATTTTATAGAAAGTTCATAAGAAGTTTTAGCAGTATTTGTGGGCCCTTGACTAAAACAATGAAAGGGGATAAGAAAGAGTTTAAGTGGACTGTAGGAGCAAATAAAAGTTTCAATCTATTGAAATAGAAAGTTACTAAGTAGCCTATTTTAGCACTTCCTAATTTTAATAAGGTGTTTCAAGTAGACTGTAATGCTAGTGATATAGCAATAGGAGCTATTTTGAGCTAGGAAGGTAGACCTATTGCTTATTTTAGTGAGAAGTTGAATGATGCAAAAAGAAAATATTTTATTTATGATCAAGAATTTTATGCTATAGTTCAAGCATTGAAGAACTGGAGACATTATCTTCTTCCTATGAATTTTTTTTTGTATAGTGATCATCAAGCTTTGCAATATTTGAATAGTCAAGGAAAATTGAACCAAAGGCATTTAAAGTGGGTTGAGTTTTTGCAAAGTTATACATTTTTTTTGAAACAAAGGAGTGGAAAGTCTAACAAAGTTGTAGATGCTCTTAGTAGAAGATAACTTTTGCTAACAAAAATGAAAATAGAGGTGGTTGGGTTCAAGGAACTTAGTACATTGTATCCAATTGATCTTAATTTTGGTGAAGCATGGAAAGCTTGTATAGAACCTGTTACACTTGACAAGATAAAGTGGTTGGATTTCATGATCCAAGATAATATGTTGTTCAAAGGAAGCTAGTTGTGCATTCCTAGAATTTAAATGAGAGAGAATCTCATCAAGAAGAAGCATAATGGAGGATTGGCTGAACATTTTGGCAGAGATAAAACTATAGCCTTAGTTGTTGAAAACTAATATTGGCCATAGTTGCAACAAGATGTGATGAAGTTTGTAAAAAATTGCAGAGTATGTCACATGAAGAAATGAGTGAAGTAGAATACAGGGTTGTATCAGCCATTACCTATACAAGAGAAGCCATGGGAGGATATCAACATGGATTTTGTTCTTGGATTATTGAGGACATAGTGCAAGCATGATTCTATTTTTGTGGTGGTTGATAGGTTTTCAAAGATGGCACATTTTATTCCTTGCAAGAAGATTAGTGATGTTATTCATATAGTAGAGTTATTTTTCAGAGAAGTGGTGAGATTATATGGTTTGCCAAAGGGTATAGTTTCAGATCAAGATACCAAATGTGTTGGGTATTTCTAGCATACACTATGGAAGAAGTTGAAGATAGATTTGAAGTTTAGTTCATCACATCATCCATAGACTGATGGACAAATAGAAGCAGTGAATTGTAGTTTGGGAAATTTGTTGAGATGCTTGGTTGGAGATAAACCAAAAGGATGGGATGTGATTTTAACATAGACATAATTTTCTTATAATAATTCTGTCAATAGGAGTATTGGAAAATCACCATTCTAGATTGTATATGGGAGTAGTCCCAGAAATGCTTTTGAACTAAGGCAGTTGGATAAAGAAGAGATAAGTAGTGTTGCAGCAAAAGATTTCATTGAACATTCGAAGAACATCCATGAGGAGGTGAGGAAGCACATCATAAAGATGAATTCATAGTATAAGGCTAAGGCAGATGTGAAAAGGAGATATAAGGAATTTTAGATTGGAGATGAAGTCATGGTTCATTTGAGAAAGGAGCACTTTCTAGCAGGTACATATAATAAGTTGAAGATGAAGAAGTTTGGACCATGCAAGATAGTGAAAAGGCATGATTCTGGCAATGCGTATGAAGTGGAGTTACCTGTTGAATTGAATATTTTACTAGTATTTAATATTTTAGATTTGGCAGAGTATTATGAAGGAGGTGATGGAGATGAAGTTGCAGAAGCACAGTGGAGCATTCTAGTAGCTAGTTTGGCTATAAAGGAGATTGAGGAGAGACTAGATAGTCGTGTTGGTAAAATTTCTAGAAACAAAATATATGAGGAACATCTGGTCAAATAGAAAGGGAGAATAGTTGAGGATTCATCATGGCTAGCAAAGGAGGAGGTCAACCATCTTGGTTTTCCTCTAAACACTTGAGATGTGATGGGGTCACTTCTCAAATTACCCTAGGTATCTGATGTAGGAGCATCTTGGGTGTAAGGGCAATCTTGCATCACCCAAAAAAATTTTATTTTCAGTCTTTTCTAAGGGCTAGTGGATAGGGTGGTTACTATTTATGGAAACTTACTATTTTTAGTAAGTTTTTCATATGAGCTCAAAATGTTTTCATTTTCTACAAGAAGGTTCAATTTAGAGATATAAGCCTACCATAAAAATCTTATTGCTCCAGCTTAAGTATTAGAGAAGTTATTGCAGATTTTTGGTGGAAAAATTTGCAAAAAAATCTTCAGGCTCACCATTGGAGGCCTTAGAGTGCCCAAATGAGGTCTGAAAACTCAATGGAAGGGCATAGTGCAGTTCCAAGCCTATAGATCAGGAACTGAAATATCTGAAAAGTGGTTATAATAGCCAATCAGAGTAACTGTTTGTGAGTTATGGCCTTATGAAGTTGGGCTACCAAAATTTCTAAAATAATTTGTCAAATATGTATTTGGCTGACTCTATGTGTACTGTTAGGATCTATTGGTCCTAGGTATTTAGATTGAGCATCTAGAACCTTCCCATGCAACTTAAAATTGCCTATTTAAGAAAGACCCAAACATTGTGTAGGATAGCTCTAGGTGATAGTTCATAGCTTGTCTTGCAAATTAATGTACTAAAGGTGCCTATGTGGGTTAGCATATTGTACTTATGAATTTAGTAATTCCGCATTTGTAGTGCAAATAAGAAGTCCATATTTTGTTCTTGCATTTTTTGTCGTTTCTATGTTTATGTTACGAGTTATGGTATTAAGGGGAGCTCCTTGCATCAAAAAGTACTTACTTTGGGGATAAGCTAAAATGATCAAGAAAATCCATATGATTGTTTAATATGATCTCCAGAGTATTTCCTAGTTTGACCTTATTAGCTCTAGACTTTGTTTCTCAATTGTTATCTTGGCCACAAGATCAATCATATGATTAGCCACTGAAAGACTCAGGGTGGCTATGAGAACCTTAGCATCTCTGATATGAGTTTGTATATCCTCCAAATAAGGTAGTAGAAAATCTTGAATCTCATTTATTTCTGATCTTAGATTTATTTCCTCTTGTAGCAACTGCTGCTTAAGTCCTTTGAGAAATATCACTTGGCTATAATGCAATCATGATGTTCTTGGGCTTGTGCTTATCTCATCTACACTAGACTTCATGTCTTCATCTACTTTCCACCACTTATCCTTGACCTCATTGGTGATGGATGGAATATCACACAATTTTTGAAATAATAGCAAAATAGTATGTACAACACTCTTTAAGGAAGTAACAAAGTGTATATACCCACTTTCTCAATAACAATCTCAATAGAGACTTTCTGCAACATTCAAATTTTTTCTCATTGCTTTGCATAAAAAATGAGTTTGTTTTAGTATCTAGATCATTTAATTTATCAGTAATTTGGAAATTTTTATACAAGATAGTATCTTTGTCATTTAATTCAATTCTTGGTACTACTTCAAGAAGTATATCATTCACATCATGTAGTAACTCCTTCTATTTGAGCTCTTTTTGTAGTCTTGCTTGCTGCTTATTTCTTTTACATAGCTCAATATAAATAGCCATTTGTTCATCATCCAAAGTATTTGGATCCCAATTCAGCATAATAGTTTCTTATTCTAAAGTTACTACGTTTGGTTAGAATGCATGCAACTCCTTCCTCTTGAGTTTCTTTCCTTTTCTAGTGCTTAGTGAGATACTTCATGGTTATGGAACTTGAATTTCCTAATTTAATAATGTAATTGGGATTTTTTTTAAGACACTGCATCTTAGTTTTATGGTTCAACCATATATAGTTATGACACAAATGGTACAATTTCCATGCTCAGTGTTGTAACCTTTTCTCAATTACTGTTTTTCTTGCAATGTGACCTTAGGTAATATCAAAATAGATGTTTGTAAAAATATTGGATCAATAGAAAAAATTGACAAATTACATCCACCATCCTTTGGGTCTATTATAAGTATCAATTGGTCTTGCCCAATCATTCCCTCACATGGCTATCCATGTGTTGTGCATTATCACCTATAGAAAAAATGTCTACATTGTGCTCCATAGAGTCTCCTCAAATTTGAGCATGTTCAATCTCAATTTTCTAATCTCTACTACTAAGTTCTATAACTCCCCCTTGTGTATGTTGAGTCTATTTATAGGTATCTACAATTATTTACTTTTCTTTGGTACCCACAGTCATATCTTCTAACATATGTAAGGAACCAACATGGGTATCATTTACATCATGGTCCTTTGGCTTGGTGAATTCCTTGATTTGTTGAATAACTGGCTGAAATATAGGTATGTGGGCATGTGTTGGCTTGGTAGTTATTGTGATATCTTCATCTTTCTTTGGCTTCTTAGTTGAAGCTACATCTATTAGATCTTCAATTGTAACACTATCTTTCTTCCCAATGATGTTTCCCACCATTTCATGTACTAAATCTAAAAAATCCTATGGGATAATGTTGATATAATCATCTTCTTTATTATTAGGTTCAACATCTTGCTTAGATTGATTATCATCAGCATTATTAGGATCCTTGATATTATAAACTTATTTCCATATCATCTTAGAATATTTATCAACTAGTTTTAGATTATTTGATAAAACATATATGGCTTTGTACATTTGGAAAAATTTATTCTTGTGCTTTTGGAAAAATCTGTTCTTGTGTTTTTCAAGAGCTTGTAATATCTTCCAAACCAAATTATGGCATACTGTTTTTCAATTCTCTACTTCTCATTTATTTCTCTGTTCTTAAGGCATACTTCCATCAACTACCAATCCTTTGATATAGTTCATCAAGTATGTGATATGCACTTTATAGTGGCACATATTTGAATTTTGTCGTCATGATAATTAAATCATCTTGAATTTTCTTCTTGTCTTCATCACTCATTGTTTCATATTTATAATATTTGAAAGTTCCTAGGTCACTACTCTCACTAAGATCATGTACAATTTCATCTATTATTTTAGGCTTTTTCTATGCAATAGTGTATGGCTTACCTCATTAGATTCAATTCACTCACTGTCATCAACAACATCATCATCATATTTTATTATGAGCTTTCTCCTCCTTTTAGTAGATGTCTAGAGCTATTTTCTAGATGAATTGTGGGCTTGCTTCCTTTTCTAATAGGTCTTCACTTGTGTTGCAACTAGATTTTTAATTTTGACAATACCCTTCTTCAATGTAGGTGTGACCTCTTATGTAGCTTAGGTCCAAGACCTTGTGTTCTTTAGGATGACACATGTAGGTATAGATATTTTCTTTCCTTTTGTAAATTGTGGCTTGGGAACAATAGTTTCTTTTCCTTTCCCTTCTTCTCCTACTTCATCTTCACCTTTTCCCTTAGTGACCATTAATATTTTCTTATTTTCATCACCACCAGGTGTTCTCTTACGTGTACTTAACATATACTTTGATTTATTCTCAATTTTGGTAACCATAATATCAATTTTTATCTATTCCTTGGCCTCCTCATATGTGTTGAATCTCAAGGTTTCTTGTTCACAGACTCATTCAATAGAGCTTCAATGGCCTTTATAGCCAGATCTATATTTACTTCATAACCCATTGGTTCCATCCATGCAACCCTTGATAAAATAACTTTAATAAGCATTTTGTTAGTATATATATGAAAATACAAATTATCATTAAGGTAAGGAAAGATAAGGTAGGGTAGGCCCTCTGAGGGGCCCCTTCTCTATTATTTTTGGTGAATGTATATACAGGGTGCCGTTTCAATTTGCATTCCACCGATTAGAATATCAACCCAGGCATGGTGGTGATGGAACTGACCCCGCTAATGATAGGTAGGTTTTGGCTTATAAAGAAAATATCTATAGTTGTTTTACCAGTTGATCAATATGAAATTTTTTAACTAGAGTAGGGGGTATCCTATGAAAATTTCAAAATATTCATCCATAACACTCTAAAAATGATCTCTCAATGCCTAAATAAAATCATGAATTTGGTAAATAACTATTGCATCTTCTAGTTTACTTGAACAATTGATGGGAAATATTTCTTCATATAAAATAAAATACATACTAAAAGTGAACCAAAATTTCATGCAATTATCCTCGCAATTTGGATAGTATTCATATTGTCAGCTAGTTGCTTGAGATATAGCTTGAAAATATTGTATTTGTGTCCTTTCTTCATAATTTTTTAACCTATATCTACTATCATGCATGGGACACTATTCAACCTATTGGATTAAAAGATCTTGTATGCAATCTCATCCATTTTTCAAATTTGATATGGTATCCACTTCTATCCCTCAACTATCCCATTTAGCTTTTGTGTTATCCTAAATTTTATTTTTAGATACTGTCCAAATATTTTAAACCTTTTTAGTAATAAGGTATCTAGTGATCATATGAATAAATTCTTTAGTAGTTTTTACTAGTTCATCCAACCATATGTGCATATCATACACTCTACTCAAAACTACACTAGTCTAGCTCACCTTGAACTCTTTCAAAAAATGTAGGGCATGAATGAGACCAGTTGCTTCCAAATTCTGATACTCATCTTTCAACTTTCCATCAACATACATTTGACCATACACCTCATGAAGTTCATCATATCTAACTTTTCCAATTTTGCAATGATATATTAGGAATGAATATCATTAACAAGTGAAAACCTAGGTGGAATTGTAGATAGGGAACCCACCTTGTCTATTATATGGTAATTTCTATATATAGTTTATACTTTGGCCCTTCACATGCATCATTCTAAATTAATCTTATTGGATTAACCTTTACCTTGGTCTCATGTTTCCTACTAGTAGAACTTGAAGTCACTTTCACTTGGTAAGATTTTGGTAAATACTTGACATCACTCAATTTTCTTCCAATTCACTTTGAGAAAAAATTCACCAATGAATTATCACTTCAAAATCTTTGACAAATTATTCTTCACTCAAATCTCTTGAATTCACTCTTAACACTTCAAAATGAAGGGTAAACATTAAAAATTGAAAACCCAGTATATATGGAATAAAATTACCTTTTTCAACCATTAGGGCATATTAAATGCATCATACTCCATGTTTGGTAATCTTTAATAAATTTAGTTACCATTAATTTCTTGGTCACTTCATACTTCCATCATTACTTGGGTAAAACATGAAATTTGACTCATGCTTGGATAAAGCATCTTCACACAATTGGTATTAGTAACCTAGTTGTCATTGTTAGCATGTAGTTACTAACATACTCCATAAAGATATTTGATTGCAATATTTCCATACTTCATGTATCATCCTTGTGCATCAAATATTATGTAGATATGAAATTTCTTCCATGTCACTATAGGAACTAGTGTAAGCTAAAACATTTTTCATGTAGTTCCTTGCCTTCTCTTAAGGGTTAATTGGAGTTGGTAGTTACACCTAGCACATTGGATGAGGTGTTCGAATTTTTTGTACTTGATGTCTCATTTTCTTCTAACTTCCTTCTGCATGTCTTATTTATCTACTCATTGATTTCATCTATGTCTATGTTGCCTTTACCTTTTGGATCTCTTCTTTTGGTGCTGATATTTAGTTTCTATAATTTCTTCTTAGATGACTGACCTTGTGATAATGATAACATGCCATTCAAAATTTCTCCAGTTATAAGATCTTCCTCCAAAGTGTATAATCTCATGCAATTATAAAAAATAAAACCATACTTCCCACATGCAACACATGAATGCCATGCACCATGTTATAATCCCAATTGATTGCATTACCTTTCATTCTTAATTTCTAGCTTGACTTCATCAATGATTTACATTCTTGTGACTTATGTCCAAAATTTTTGCAAGTATAGTAGTAACCATTAAATGCATACCTCTTACATGACTAACTAAACTTAGATCTATACTCAAATTCTTGATGCCTATACTTATTACAATGATAGCAATAACCATTAAACTTGGGAGTAACATTGCTCTTACCATTTTTTCTCCTACATACATTTTATGTGTGTCCAAAATTTCTACAATGATAGTATGTTGGTTACTTTAGCTTTGGGCTAGTGTACACACTTATTTGTTCTTCTTTCTTTGATAATTCACCTTGCTTGATAGTGAATGCTTAGTATAGCTTGATCCATATGTATTTCTCAATCACCTCTATCCTCTAAGTTGTTCATCCACTATTTTGATTCTCTCTTGTGATCTCTTAATTCTCTCAATCAGTTTTTTCTCAAATTTTAGTTCATTCTTCAATCTTTCATTTTCAACTCTTAACTCAACAATTTATTCCATCTTCCTTCCAATTTTATGATTTGCACCGAGTAGCTAGTTTGTCATGTCATAATGGTTTTTTGTCAAGCTTGAAATCTCTTCATCTTTAGCATCTTCCTACCAATTTTATCCTTTTTTCCTTCTCATTGTCTTTGAATAATTTTTTTTTCTATAGAGGTTGCACTTATCTTGGACGTTGTGTTCAACCTAAGCTCCTTCACATTTGAGGCTAGTGGCTTTAGTAATCAATTTTGGGGTGACCAACAATTGAATGTTGCCTATCATCTTTGCGTCCTTGTGCCAGGAATTGGTGAACCTACAATTTTTTAGTTAAAACCTCTCATGGACTTAATATAGCCACTCAACGAATTTTTTTGGAAGTAATTTTGAATTTCTAGGTCCTATTACAATTCATTATTATCCCATGGCTCCACCATTTTGAACAACCCTCCCATGATTTTAATCTTTCTTAGTTCTTCTAGCACTTCTTGAATTTCTTCTATTTCCTCTACTTTTTTCACCTATTTATTAGCAACTATCTAGGTTCTCAAAATAATAGCTTCACTTTCATAAGAATCCTTACACAGAGAAGCTTTGAGATTCACAAAATTTACCAAGTTTTTAAGGTGTTACAAAAACATGATCACGCTTCATCATTAATAAAATAACCCTCAGAAAATGGCCATCCTTGGGTTTATTGAGATGACATAAATGTTGATCTCTGATCCCAAGTTTCCTATTAGTGTCTAACACTTTGTAATTTCCAAGGCAGTGTTGGATTATCATCACTACAACCAAGCTATCTAGAGAAGACTCAGTTACAAAGGACTTGTTTATATTTCATGACATGTTGAGAAAGTCAAAGGTTACCGAGCACCCTAGTAGAGACTGAGTCAACATACATGTTGAGTAAAAGAGTTGAGACTAAGCATTACTAAAGTTAATTAATACCAAGTGAGTTAGTATATGCCAAGTGTATAGAAGCTGAGTGATAACATGAATGTTAGTTATGACCGAGCATTAGAAAATTCAAGTGCCGAGTAAACCAATTTTGACATATGAGTTTGTAATGGAAAAAACACTTATGTAAACCATTTTAGCCAAATTCTAAATGACATTTAAATATTGTAGAGATAGTTAAGTAGAAGATTACATGTTTTGTTAGAAGTCATTAATCCCAAGAAAAGAAGATTAACCAATCAAAAAATTAGAAGGGTAAAATAGAAAAAGGGTGAAATATAGATAGTTGATTAAGGTCTAGAACTTTCTATGATGATTTATTTAAGAAGGCTTCTAACCCTAAGATGAGAATGGTGAAGTGAAGCAAGAATGAATGAATGAATAAGCTAAGTATAGACAAAGCAAGGCTAAGTCATATAAGAGATTAGATAGAGAAACTAAAAATATGAAGGAGATAACATAGCATATCAGATAAGGAGATTAATTTAAGATATTGAAGAGAGGAGATCCATAAAAAAAATTAAGAGAAAATTGAAGGATCTAGTACTAAATTAGTTTTGATAGATTGAGTTAGGGAAAATCTCTTAACAGAGTGGTTGTAATAGATCTATTTAAATCTCCTAATAAAGTCCTTACTTTAATGTAAGTGTAAAATCCTTTAATCAAGGTAAGACCTAAGAGTCTTGTAAACATTTTAACAGAGTAGACCCCTCATAGGGTAGATCATTAGAATTGATCAAATTATATCCCTAATAGGTGAACGTTATTGTTGTAGTAGTAAAGATTTGTGGGTTTCATCGCCACCCTAGTTTTACCTTCATCCCAAAGTGTTTTTAGGTTACCAATTTTTTTTTTAATGAGTTTGTGTTTTCATGGATGTTATTCTTATATAGATTCATTTTAGCATTACAAGTTTATAATTATACAGTATGAGATATAAGATATGAGATAAATTAGGTGTGAATATGATGCAGTGCGACTCTGGATGTACCCAAAAATGAAACCAGCAAACAAATAGATAGTGGAAAATGAACAAGAGGAACAAGATTTAGATCTAGAGAGATAATTATCTATTTATTTGAATGAAGGAGTTTACATCCAAAAAATTACCAACTAAATAAACCCTTACATTAAATGAATATCCAAGCCACAAGTTAACTCTCAACAAATGTTAAATTCCCATCATGAAATTAAATGAAACCAAACACAAACAACTCAAGAAAACAAGGGTCAAGACAAATATTGGTACTTGGCACATACAAGAACACTCGGTACCAATAGGAACACTCAACCAATACTAGATAACATAGCCAACACTACAACTCAAAAAACACTACAATCGGCCAACTCAGCACTTGAAATATCACTCGATCGATACTAGAAGAATAAATGGGATAACACACTAACCATTATATTAACATGACATCATAAAAATTCAACTCAATCAATACTAAACAATTACTGGCACTCGACAATGTCTGTAACTTGGCAACAACCAAAAAAATCAACGACTTAACATGATGAATATGATGCTCCTGCATCACACTACTAGGATAAATAGAAAAGACTTGAGATGCTCCTACATCAAAAACCCTAGGTGTATAGAAAAATGTGTCCCACATTTTTCTTCCAAAATAAAATTTTACACTTAGCTTCACCTTCACCAAAGGTTTCCACTCTATCAAAGAAAAGAGATCAAATTTGAAAATCAACCATCTATGCTTCATCCATTCAAAAATTAGAATCTCATCTAATTAATAAACATATGCAATTAACTAAAAATTACAATTCTCCATCTGTAACTTATCATCACCATCATTGATAACATCATCCTCATACATGAAAATGAGATCAATAACAATATCCAAATCACAAACCTGATCAACAACAACATATGAACTTAGATCCATAATAGTAGCAGCATATAAATCCATAATGAAAACTATATATATATATATATATATATATATATATATATATATATATATACATATATATATATATATATATACATATACATATATATATATATACATATACATATATATATATATACATATACATATATATATATATATATACATATACATATATATATATATATACATATACATATATATATATATATACATATACATATATATATATATATACATATACATATATATATATATATACATATACATATAGATATATATTTACATATACATATATATATATACATATATATATATATGTATATATGTATATATGTATATATGTACATATATATGTATATATATACATATATATGTATATATATATGTATATATATACATATATATATGTATACATATATATATATACATATATATGTATACATATATATGTATATATATACATATATATGTACATATATACATATATACATATATACATATATATATATATGTATATATGTATATATGTACATATATATGTATATATATATGTATATATATATATATATATATATATATATATATATATATATATATATATATATATATGTAAACACATACACACACACACACAAAAAATAAATAAATTCTCCAACAACATATAGATCAAAAACATCATCAAAATCCACACTAGTAATAACATCCATATCCCTCAACATCTCAGCAACAACATATAAGTTTAGATTCATATCAACAACAACAACATCACATAAAGCCACATCAACAATAACTCTAAAAACCACAACCATGTTACCAGCGAGTAAATCCATCTTTTTACCATGAGCAACATCCAGATCAACAATATTTAAAAATGAACATTTAACTCTAGATCAACATTGACAACAACTGATAAGTCCTCAATCACATCCATTTGAACATTAACATCCAAAATCTGCCTATTTAAATTATTAAAACATTGATTGACCTACTTAGAAAATACAAACATGTTTTTTCTTGGTCATATGATGACCTCAAGGCTTATAGGGAGGATCTGTTCTAGCATGTCATACCATTGAAGGAAAATGTAAAACCTTTCAGGCAAAAACAGAGGCCAATCAATCCTACCCTTGCCCCAAAAATGCAAGAAGAATAGACAAAACTAAGAGAGGGTGGGATAATCAAACCAATCACACATTCCACCTGAGTTTCAAACTTGGTTCCTGTCAGGAAGAAGAATGGACATATTAGGCTATGTGTGGATTTTAGAAACTTAAACATTGCACCTCTGAAAGACAATTATGACTTACCTAATATGGCAGCCATGTTGCAACAAATGATTGGCTTTGAATTAATGTCAATGATGGATGGTTTTTTTTGGATATAATCAAGTTCTAGTAAAGGAAAGTGAACAGTTCACGATAGCCTTCACAACCCCATGGGGAACATATGTATATGTGAGGATACCTTTTGGCCTGATTAATGTAGGAGCTACCTTCCAAAGAGCCATGGATGTAGAATTTCATGATTATATTGATAAATTTATGGTTGTGTACCAGGATGATCTTATAGCATATTCTAATAAGGCTGAAGATCACTGCAAACATTTGGAAAAAATCTTTATCAAAGCTCTGGAATATGGAGTTTCTTTAAACCCAAAGAAATGCACATTTGGGGTCACAGAAGGCAAACTACTAGGACATATAGTGTCTAAGGATGGGGTGAAAATAGACCCTAAGAGAGTAGCGGCTATTGACAAAGTCCCCAAGCCAAAAAATGTAAAAAGAATTCAATCTTTCTTTGGCCAAGTTAATTTTCTTAGGAGATTTGTTACAAATTTTGTTGAGATCAGTAGACCTATCTCAAAGATGCTCAAAAAGGGAGCCACTATAGATTGGAATGGCGACCCTTCACAAGCATTCCAAGATATTAAAATTGCAATAAAAAATGCTCCAATATTGAGAACCCTAGATTATTCAAAACCCATGCATATTTTTTCTTTTGCATCCTTCCACACTGTGGCTGCAGTCTTATTGCAAAAAAATCAAGAAGGATATGAGCAGCCTATTGCCTTTTTCAGTAAGTCACTACAGCCTGTTGAACTTAAGTATGAAATAAATGAAAAGCAAGTGTATGCTTTAGTAAAGGCTGTAAAAGCTTTCAGATGTTACCTGGTAGGTGCTACTGTTATCGCTTTTGTACCTAGTGCTGCAGTCAAGGATATATTTTCTCAACAAGAAGTATAAGGCAGGAGATGTAGATGGATCAATAGAATCTAGGAATTCAACATTGATATACAGATAAAAAAGTTAGTAAGGGGTCAAGGTTTGGCCAAACTCATGGCTGAAGCTAATCTAGAGGCTAACCAGATAAATCTGGTAAATGATGATCTCAGAGCTGACTTATGTGACATGGACTAGTGTGATTGGTACACCAATGTCATATATTACTTGCAACACATAGAAGCTCCTCCCCATTTGCTTGAAAATGAAAAGAGGAATACTAAATTGCAAGCCATCAGGTATGTAATTGTCCAAAGCAACCTATGGTGGAGAAATTTTGAGGGAGTATTATTGAAATGTGTTGATAAGGAAAAGGAAAAATAGGTTTTGAAAGAAATGCATGCTGGAGTGTGTGGGGGGCACTATATGGCCAAAACTACTGCACATAAGATAATGAGGGCTGGATTCTAGTGGCCTTCCCTTTTCAAGGATGCTCAAGTTATGATTAGGAAATGTGATCCTTGTCAGAGGTTTGCTGGAAAGCTAAAGTTCTCAGGAAATACCCCATTGAAGCCAGTGGAGATTCAAGCTCCTTTTCAACAATGGGGTCTGGATTTCATAGGAGAGATTTTCTCCAAGTCTAGCACTGGCTATTCTTGGATTCTTGTTGCTACTAACTACTTTACAAAATGGGTAGAGGCTATCCCCACAAGAAATGCAACAAGTAAAGTGGTCAATAATTTCCTACTGAATAATATTATTTCTAGATTTGGCTGTCCACAGAAAATTGTAACAGATAATGCTATGTGCTTCAGGTCTGAGGAATTCATCAAGTTTTGTGATAAATATGGAATGACAAGTTCATCATTTGCTCCATATCATCCACAAGGGAATGGACAAGCTGAGTCCACAAATAAGAGCCTATTGAAGGTCATTAAGAGAACCTTGGATGATAATAAAAAGGCATGGGATTCCAAGTTACAGTTGGCAATATGGGCTGACAAAGTAATTGTAAAGAAAGCAATTGGTGTAGCTCCATTTGATTTAGTGCATGGGATTCAAGCTAGAATGCCTCAGAACAAGTTGATGGGACTCTACAATTACATCCAGTTGTATGATCAAGATACTACAGATGAAATGCAAGAAAGAATGGATGAATTGGTAGGATTGGCAGAAACCAAAAGAGAAGCATCTCTAAAGAACCAAAAGCTACAACTGCAAGTTAAGACACTATATGATAAAAGAACTATAAGTAGAAAGTTCGAAGAGGGAGATTTAGTCTTAATGTGGAATGCCAGAATTGAGGATAAAGGAAAACATGGAAAATTTGATCCAATTTGGTTAGGCCCATATCTAATTGAAAATACTTGGGGTAAAGATTCTTATATAATCAAAGATGTATTTAACAGTATTCTTGAATTTCCAGTTCATGGACAGTTATTGAAGAGGTATTTTTCTTGAAAAATACTTATTTTTCTCCATGAACAGTAGTTTTAGGGTTTCCTGTTGTTTTGTACATTTTGTAAGTCCTTGTAAATATCCTTGTGCAGTCTAGTTCCTTGTTTCTGTGTGTTGCCCTGTACTCTCTGAAGTTGTCATCTTTACGAAGTATGTGGTCTGCTCTCCCATAGATTTTGATTTCCTGCATAGACTTGAATAGTCTATCATCCCCAGACAGAGCCATTGTTGACCTGAATTTTTGTATAATAGGTTTCGTCTTTCCTAGATAAAATTTTAGGTTGTGATCCTTTAGTGGTGATTAGGTTTCCAACTAAGTTTGTGTTTTTCTTGGGCTAGTCCTTTTTTCCTTTTAAATTTTCCTTGGCACAAAAATTTTTAAAAAAAGGGGGAAGGAAGTTACGCAGATGTTTTTTATTCACCTATGTTGATTTTGTTGTCTTAATCCTTGTGAAAGTTTTTTACCTCACTGTCAGATTTCTTTTAAATCTACGGTTGTCATTGATTCGCTAAAGAAAAGTGCTTGGAAGTTAAGCATAGCGAGTTGGCGACGTGATGACATGTGTCCGTGGTCATCGAGAATAATAAACCTGGCATCCAAATTACTCTGGCAAGTTGCTAAGTCACTATCAAAATATACAAGCAATTTTTCGGTAGCGACATAGTGAGGATGAAATCATCACTAAAGGCAGTCTACTTTTATGACCAGAGATGATTTGGAAAGTCCCAGAAAAATTCTGTGCAAGTTGTACTACTTTTCTCGACGCTAGTTTTTCGGTGGGTTGTTGCATCGCTAGCCGAATATTGTTGTGTTTTGCCGGTAGCGACATAACGACTGACCCAAAAGTCAAAAATACTGTAGAACATAAGATAAAGGATGATTAAAATATATATGTGTATTCTAGCACATTACGCCAGCTCAGCAACAATGGTACCATGGACCCACTTCCCAAGAATGTAATTCAAGGTTTTCTGACCGTGAGATTGGGCCAAGATCAAGGGTCGTCATTAGCTCGCTATGTATAAGTGCTCAAAAGTTAAGCATAGCGAGTTAGCAAATGATGGCCCACCAATGATTCCTTGAAAAGTCATTTCAAATGTATGCCACATGATTGACATAAGATCAAAGGTTATCGCTAGCTTGCCATGGAAAGATGCTCGAGGTATAAGTATAGCGAGTTAGCGACGTGATGACACATGTTCATGGTCATCTGTGGGCCCAGTCTAAAGCACCAGCATTGAAGGAAAGGCACAGGTGGAGCTATCCTATTGGTTTGATTGCAAATATGTTAGTAAGGAAATGAGCCAGCTTAGTTGTCATTACCAGATCGCAAGTTTTTCCAAGAATTGACGGCGCAAGTTTTTAAAAGAAAAGGGGAAGTGTGGTGACATTCTGTCCCGTGCATTTATGATGAACAGAGACTTCGTGTGTGAGAAAAAAACAAAGTATAATCTATAAGATTTTCTTTTATTATTCATTACAGTCCACTCCAGCAAAGATTACATTTTCTCTGAGCATAGGCACCTATCGATCACGTTGTGATTAAGCATTGGTGAAGCCACAAAAAAAGTTTCATATCTGTTTGAAAGTAGTTGCAGAAGTTCAAAAGAGGATAATTTTGGTGAAATCAAGTAAGTACTTGATCATAACCTTTGTAACATTCCAATTCCCATTGTTACAATCAAGATGCCTCCTAAGAAATCATTCTCTGGGAAAGTTAATTATATGAATAGGAATATCCACGATGATTTCCTAGAGTTACTCCCAGGATCCACTATAGAGTCTGCACAGGTCAAAAGATTAATTTCATTAAGTCCTAGGCTTAAAATTGCTGATGGCTTGTATGACAAGGGGAACTGGGTAAGGGATGCAGTAACCAATCAGACTGGCCTTATGTTGTTTAAAAAGTGGTTTTTAGAGAGGAATCTGTTTGCCCCTCATGCTTATATATGGAATTTTGACTTGGGAAAGTTAGTAGTTCCTAGTGTTTTCATGGACTATGACTTGCTAGAAGATATTGCCAAAAACTATGACCAAGCCATTAGGGTTGTGAGAAGAAATGATGGTGTGCCTCTAGTGTCAATTAGCCCTGAAGAAATTAGAGAGGTTTTTCACTTAGAACCATTATCAAATTTCCATGTGCCAATCAATTTGATGGAATTAGAAAAGGAATACAAAGCGAAAAGAGATATAATTAGGGGAGGTGCATTGAGGGCACACATTGGTACGATAGGAACTCTACTAGTAATAACTGCAGCCTCTAAAGAACCTTTTAAGAAGAGCCTTTTCACTTCTCGGGCTGTAGAGATATACAGGACCCTGTGCTGTGTTCTTGGTGAGGATGAGCAGGATTTCATGCCCATTGAACTTATGTATATGATGATTCAAATTGCCTCTTTTGGTGTAGATGTCATTTTTGATTTTGCCTCCTTTCTAACTGAAGAAATTCACATCAGTTTGGTTGGAATTGTGAGAAGTAAGGTGGAGAAAACTTTTGGCCACTATTCCTTATTAATGCATATGTTCTTGTTCAAAGGGGTAACATATTTTGGAAATGAGATGAAATTGAATAGAGAAGAAAATGGGGAAACATTACCAGTCCAGTTGTGGAGTGCAGATATGACTTGGGATGCAAATAAAGCCAGCTTTGTTAGATTTGATAGATATTTTGCCTCTAAGTTGAGATGTCTATTTTTGAGTGATAATCCTAGGATCCCTAAAGTATTAATGAATCTCATAAGACCTATGGATAGCCCCCATAATTTGAAAGTTTCACACAATTGGGGAGATATAATTCCATACCCTGTTTCTACAGTTTTAAGAATTTATGGTTTTAAAGGGAGCCCTCATGTCTTGCCTTACCAAGTGCCCCTAAAGATAGGGATGGCAGAAGTCTTATGGAAACTAGGAGTAGAGGAAATGTTCTTGTAAAAGAGGTAACTAGGGTCAATTTTCCCTACTTGTATAGTGGCCCATCAATTTGTGATTACTAAAGGAGGATGGCTCTTTTTGTACAAAATTTTGGATCAGTATATGATGGTTGTCTCCCACCCCAATTTTTGTGATTCTGAGGGATTTTTCAATTAGACTCTGAGGCATAGGATCAAGCTAGGACTAGTAAAGAATGATTCATATTACCCAGAAGAAATTATAAGAAATGAATTTTCTTTACAAGAACAAGAAACTAAAAAAGAAAAGTGGAGAGTTTACTCCCAGGTCCTAGAATTTATTCATTGTTTTGATCAAAATTATAGTCCTTTAGACAATGCTAATACAAAGGCTGACATGATAAATAAGCTCATAAATAACTTCCCTACAATAATGGAAACCATGAATGAGAAGAAATAATTTTTTATTAATTCTTCTCCTGATAAGGCCAGAGAAGCCATGAAGAGGTTAGATTTCACTCCTAATATAGGGGTTGGTCAAATAATTGTACAGAAAAAGCTTGGTTACACTATAATTTAGAATAAAAAGGCTCCTATAGATAAGGGCAAACAAATAATGGATCCACCAGTATAGTTTTGGAGGAGAGACCTGATGAGCCTAGCCCAAAGAGGCAGAAGGTAATAAGAGAAGGGAGATCTCAAGCTGAGGAATATTCACCCACCCAATCTCCTTTGATAATTGGAGAAGAGCAGCTCACAGGTGAGCAAGTTGAAGAGATTGGATCACAAGGAGGTGTTTTTATTACCCAAGAAGAATTGGATGAAGGTAACCTTCCAGAGCCTCCTTTCCCAAGTTTGGATCTAACAAGAGCTGATTATAGAGGCAGGGAATTAGACCCTGTATTAGAACAAGCAAGTCATGAATTTTTGACTGATGACAATTTCGTAAAATCAAGAGCTTTTCAGAAATTTGCATGGAGAACAAACATGAACATCTTTGAGGAGAAATGTAAAAGAATGAAGACAGAGCATCTAGAAATGGATGAAGCTTCCATAAAAGACTAGATTAAAGAAGAAATGATGAAGGAATTCTAGAACATTACTCCTAAAGAAGGAAGGCAAATGGTAAAAACCTCTAACATATTATTGTTGCCAAATTGGGATATTGCAGATGCCTTAATTTTCAATTTTGTTTCAAGTAAATTGGAATTGCAAGACCCAAATAAAAAGGATTTCCAAGGAACTACATTCATTGAGGATCAAGTTGCTTTGGTCAGTTGGTCATTGAAAAAAGGATCTAGAGCCACATCCTTGCAACTAGATGAGTCTAAACTGATGGGCAACATACTTGTAAGAAGGTTTGCTGACACCTCCCATGTACAGGTAGCCTATTGGAATGTGGAGTCTTCCTAATTTCTTTTGGCCACTACTAAGAAGGAGGAACAATTTATGTTTGAGTTACAAAGCAAGTATGAGATAGTAGTGGATGCATACAACAAAGAGGTAAAGAGGTGGATTGAGCTTGAAAATAAGCTATTGGAACAATCCACCAGGCCCAGAATAACTTACCCTTGTCCCCCTGTAGAACCTTTTAAGTCTACCCCCCTTATTGAAATGCTAGATACACCCCAGGGGCCACGATATTACACTGCTAAGGAATTTGAAGAAGAAAAGGCTAAACTATGGGCCTTACATATAGAGTTGGAATCTAACTATGAAGATAAACTAAGAAAATCTCTTACATATCTAGGAGACAAATTTGAATGGCCATTAATCCATCATCAATTTCTTAGGGTGATTAACATGTGGGAGGAATTAAAAAGAAATGATGAGTCTCTAAAACCTATTGTGGATAAGTGGGTAAGAAGGGAAAAAGCAGTAACCTTTTTGTGTCTATCTGTTATAGATACTTCCCACGATCAAATTGAAAAAATATTTGATATTGTTTCCGACCTTGCTGATTTTGATAATAAAAGGACACATTTACAGAAGATAACAATAAATCACTTGCGCAAATATACTAGTCAAAATTTTAAATTATTTCCTCATGCCCTGGATAAGAAAAATAATTTAAAAAGCAAAGAGGAATGGATGAAAGAACTTGATGATGCATTCTTTTTGATAATGAATCAAGTAGTAAATGAAACTAGGCATGCATGGTGGGCCACCACAACATAGGAGATGGTGAAAGTCAAAATATTCTTTGATTCTTTAAAACAGGATTTCATTGATATTAATAATGTGGCTGATTATGTAATAAAAAAATAGAAGGGCATTTTTCAATTTGACTGGCCAAATGATGCATTATTTGACAGGTGGATGACAGAAATGGCTTCTAGTGAACAGTTGGATGCAGATGAAACTGACAGTGATAACGTGCAGGATGAGGAATTCCAAACTACTGATACTATCATTTCTCAAACCCAATCAGAAGAAGAAGACAAGAGAAACCTGTCATTTTTAGTTACAAACCTGAGACCACATGATGCTAATAAGGCTAGAGAAGAGGACAAGATAGAAGTTGTTCCCACCACTTGAGATAAAGATGAAGAAAGCCTATAGGTGGAAGTTAATATGCCATCATCAGAACAAGCTTCATCTTTGGCTAATTTGGCAGTTACTTGTATAGAGAAAGTAGATCAATAACCAATCAGCAACACAAAATCGTATAACAAAAGCTGACTCATTTAAGAGAATGTTTTGATCTGGACATCTTCTATTACCTACTTTTTGTCTTTTTGTGGTAGGTGTATGTAAATATCCTTTGTTAAGGACACCTGTCATTTCTTTTCGCCTGAAGCTTGTTGCATCTCACACTATTTAAGTGAGATCCCAATGCTAAAGAATGGTCCGAATTCTATTTTTCTAAGTACTATGCTTAGTCTATTTTTGGTCCAAATTTTGAAAGCAAGTTTATAATGTATTTTTCTATCAATTCTCTGAGAAGACATGAATATAGAATGAGTTGTGTTTCTTTCTGAAGGTCATTCTAAGTCTATTGTAAAGGATATACCATTTTCAAAGAAAATGAATACAAATTGTGAACTATCCCCATATCAATTCTTTCTGAATCTTGTCTCTTTTCAATTACTTGGTTGTCTTGATATTGTATAAGTAAAGGCTTGTTCAATTGAATGCAATCTAGTTAGGTTGTATATCTATTTATCACTGCTATTAATTCAATAGATTAAATAAAAGCTTTGATGAATGTGATAAGGTTTCTTTAGTAGTGGAAAGGGTTTTGAATGATGAATTCTAATAAGAATTGCTGATAGAATTTTTTGTAAGGCAACAAACTAGATCTGAGAACTTGCTATAGACTCTGAACCCCAATGGATTAGGCACTGATCAAGTTGATACAACTAAAGGAGAAATATATTATAAATGATTATCAAAATGCAACATCAAATCAAATTTTACTTTTATTTCTTGTAGATCTTCAAAGTTGGCCAGCACTTGTCTGCATGGAATGTTTTAGCTTCAGTTAGCCACTATTGTTAAGAACATCTGCTGATCTATAGAAGAATTCTTGGCCATTTCTATTTTATGGGATGTGTTTATCAAGTTAGTAAGAATTATGTATATGTTTGAGGATCTTGAAATGAGAATCAGAATGAAACTAAGAATAATCCTCATACAATTGTTCCAGTCTTGAATCATCCTTGGGTATACCCACCCTAGTTTTGCAGAGCCAAAAGAGTAGAAAACCATCTATGGTTTTGTTGAAGTTGGGCCCAAATACTTTACATATACAATTGTTAATAAGAATTGGCTAGTCTTTAGATTGTGTATGTACTGTCATTCTGGTATTAAGCATTTTGTTGCTTAGTAATTTTAGTACATTTTAAAAGACCAACACATTATATGTTTGTAAATGCTCTCACAATGCGGACCTACCAGTCCTAATTGCTCCTAATAGGGTAGATCATCAAAAGTGATCAATGTAAACCTTAACTAGTCAACTTTATGCTGTAGTACTAAAGTTTGTGGGTATTATCCCCACCCCAGTTTTACTTTCTATTTGGAAGGTTTTTGTGCCACCAAAGCTTTGTGTTCAAGTGTTGTGGATGCTTTCATGTTTTCAGCTTCTCATGCATGTAATTAAATTAGATGTGATGAATTAAATGTTAATTGGTTTATTGGATTAAGAATTGGAATTGTTGAAGTTATAGAAGTTACTGATTTACCCCTCTCCTCTTAGTAACTTAGCATAGTCTTGAATATTTCCAACAATTGTATCAGAGCATTGTAGTTCTTAGGAGAAAGTTTAATAGCTTGAGCAAAGATCAAGGATATGGAGATATTTAGACTTGACAAAGCTATTGACAATGAGAATTTGGATTTGGAAATGGCCATTGCCCAACTCAAGAAAGCTAAGGAGAAACTTTCCCAATCCCTGAAAAGAAGAAAGGAACTTGCAAACCAAATGAATGATCATCTTTACATTGAGGAAAGAATTGAAGATTTTATCCCTTCAAGTAGTTTAGATGAAGTAAATAATGCAATTAAAGAGCTCCTAGAAAAGAATGGTTCCCTACAAGAAGAAGTAAGAAAGCTGAAAAAAGAACAAGAAATTCAGTCAATAAAGTTATGTGAAGTCTTCAAACAAAGAAACAAGATAAAAGAAGAGATGGATGGAAGGAACAATGAGATCCATAACCAATCCCTTCAGAATGCAGACCTTATTGATCAGCTCTCCAATGCAAATGAGGAAATCATGAGCCAAAGACAAATTAATGAAAGAATAAGGAATGAACTAAAATTTGAAAGAAAAATCAATGAAATAATAAGAAATGAGCTGAGATCTAAAAAAAAAATTAGTGAAAGATTGAGAAATGACCAAAATATTAAGAAGTAAATCAATGAAAGATTGAGAAATGACCAAAACATTGAGAAGCAAATCAATGAAATAATGATGAAATCTCAAGTAGACATGGATCAATTGAATGAACAAAATCTCTATAGGTAAAAAGGAAAAGTAGGAATTGGATACAAAGAAGAAGGTGAATCCTCCAAGCAAGGTGCTCAAAAGAATCAAAGACCTACTTGTAATCACTGTGGTAAGATAGGTCATACATCAAACAAATGTTGGAGTAATGGAAAAGAAAAATTCAATAAAAAATGCTACAATTGCAATCAGCATGGTCACAAGGCTAATGAATGCAAAAAGAAACCAAAATTTGAAGGCAACTATCATAAATGTAAGAAACATGGACACAAGGCATCAGAATGCAAAACAAAGACATTGAATCTTATAAAGAAAATTGTGAAAGCAATATTTGGGTGGGACTACAATACATAGTGTAGATGTCATTACTGTGAAGAATTTGGACACATTGGTATGAATTGTGTTAAATATCATATGAGGAAAAGAGATACTACTATAAGATGTTTCATTTGTACAAAAATTGGTCATCTTGCCAAGAATTGTATGAATAATGGTAAAATTGAAGATGAAAAGAAGGAAAAATTTGATAACATTCAAAAATAGATGAGACAACAATGGATTCCTAAGTCTACTGAGGATGCTGGTCTAAGTAATGATGGTCAAGTCACTCAAGAATTGGGTAACTCTACCATTTCTAATTAATTTATTAAGAAGAAATAGAACCAAGCTATCAAAGAAGACATCCAAATTAGTTCTAGTTGAAAAGGTGACAAAGATCCAAATTCGTATACAAGATACAAAGGGATCACTAAGCAAGATCGATATCAGTTGTTATCGAGTTACCTTCTTTACTAAGTAAGGTCAATTCATAGACTCTACCAAGCAAGGTTAGGAGTAACAAGGTGCTTATGGTTATCGAATCATGAAGGCATTATCAAGTGATCATTGTCAAAGTGGATGATAGTCTGTCAAGCATAATATCAACTCATCTACCTCCATACTGAGCATTAATGGCAAAGTTTTGACAAAAGGCATGAAATAAAATTCATTTTTCATCATGAATTTTTGAGTGCTATTGTGAAGAGATATTTTCTATGCAATCAAGCAACTAGAGCAAATTTTTTGGAATTTTTAAAAAAGTTCTCTCAAGCGATTGCTGAAACCCTAGACCCCAACGGAGATCAATCACAAATCCCTCCCAAATTACTTCTTGTTAATGACATTTGAACTCATTTTAAATGTGCAATTCAATAAATTGGTACTCTAGAGATGGATGATGCCCTAGGTTAGTTGTGTGTTGATGGAACCTTGACACTTGAGTATCAACATTTGGAAACAAAAGGGTTAACACATATTCCCCACATGCCCCAAGAGTTCCAAATTAAATGGATTAGGTATATCATTATCTAGGTGCATAACAGAAAATTGTGGTTAGAACAACCAATATTAATAACCAAGAAAATGATTCATCGAATCACTGGCCTTCCCATCCTTGCCAAAGCCAAAATGACTAAAACCCTAGGTCAAGCAGAGCTAGAGAAGAAAACCCTAGTTGAGTGGGATGGTAGAGGCATGGAAATAAGCAGTGTTACAAATGTAGAGTTGAAGTTTGGTATTCATTATAGTTCATAAGATATATAACTCAAACCGTCTTAACAATGTATCATGTGAAGTGGTGGATTTGGCATATAAAGTGGTTAAGAACAACCTGTCTTATGACCTTGCCAAGTTGTTATTGAGGCAATTCAATAAGAATATGGAAAGTATTAGAACTTCCAAGAATAACCCATGCAAATTTGGTTCTTTGTTAACATGCTTATTCTTTTATTTTGAGAAGTTCTTCCCTTCCAAAGGCACAATAGTCTAGAGAAAAGATGTGCATGTACTGTAGCAAATAAATTAATATATTGTAGAAATGGGAGAGAACTATGGTAGCATGGTGGACAACTACTTTGATGTGTTCACAGATAAAATGAACAATAGGTTTAGGATACCTAAGAAGCTAGTTGAATACTACAAGGATCATGTGTGCTTCATGGTTGACTATGACAAGGTATATATCCAGGCAGTCAAACCTAGAGTTGTGTGGGTCAAGCCTCTTGGTTATGAGGTAAACATTGATGAAACCAAGAATATCATTGAAGCCCTTGTCAATGAACCTATTGACCCCAAGGCCCCTTATTTTGTTACTTATGCAGAGACAAAGGCAAGAATAGAGCTAGAGATAAAGCTCCCACAGGTGGTTAACAAAGGGAAGAGGAGGATAGCCAAACTAAAATCTAGTGCACCTCTCATGTTAACTGAGGGCAAAGGTGAGGATGAGGAAGAAGCAGAGGATGAAGAGGAATTTGAGAAAGAAGAAGAACCTTTGAAGAAAAAGGGCAAGGTGATCATCACCAAGCCTACAAAGGCATCCACTACAGTCTTCACAAGGAGGTCATGGAAGAAAGGAAGTCAATTGTTTTCAGTAAACCTCCACGCACCTTCTAAGAAAAATTGAAGAAAATGGAAGAAGGAGTTGGAATAAAAAAATTTTCAAATCTTTGAAATATGAGACAAGGATAGAGGTTGAGTAGAAACAAGTTGAAGAACTAGTGCTGAACAAAATGGGTAAATGGAAGTACTCACCAGACCAGATTGCCTCTCAAATCTCTAATTAATTGTTTGAAAAAATAAAGCCAAGATGGGATTTTTCCATGCAAATATTAAAATACATAAATGCACAAACCCTAAGGAAACTACTACTGAGCATATTAGATACTGAGGTAAAAGAGTCTTTAAATAAAAATGAAGAGAAAATGACTAAGGTTTAATACTTGTTCAATTTTGATTAAGGATATAGAGCATGTAGTTAAGGATGCTACAAAAACTTGGAAAAACATTTATCATCTACATGAACCAAGTGAATATCCAATTGAAGTAAATAATGTTGATGAATAAGAGGATAAGGAGAAAGATGAGGAGGAAAATGTTGAAGAAGTAACTCATTTTGATAATGAGGAAGAAGAGGAGCAAGGTGCAAAAGCTATTGAGGAAGATAAGGAAGATGATGAGGAGATTTACCCAATCAAGATAGCTACTACAGTCATTGCCCCACTTCCTCACTCCCTAAGCAAACCCTTGACTACATCAAGTATGGAGACAACTTCAACAAGTTTGGTTGTGATTACTATAGATACATCAAATGTCCAATCACTCTTTGTACCAACTTAGCTTAGCATATCATTGACAAAAGTGACTTCCACTTCATCAACCAAGCTACAGATTCCCTTTTCATCTATTGAGTTGAGTTCTTCAGTCATCACCTCTCCAATTTTGACTTCTTGATTTTTGAGCTCATCCATGGTAAGCACTCCAATTTTATCTACTTCAAATTTGGATTCTACAATTTTGACTTCATTAATTTTGGATTCTTCAAGCATTTCTATAAGTATTTCATTAGTCAGTGCATTATCAATTTTTACTACAAGTTTGAGTATGTCTACTATTGTTTCCATTCTGGGTACTAAGGCAATAAGTGCGAGGACAGTTGAGCCTAAGGATCAACCGAGTACACAATTTTCGAAAGGAAAGGAGATAGAAGAAGATATAGATTTAGATGAGGAAATAGAAATTGCCAAATGGGATATCTATAATCTTTTTGTAGATCAAATGCACATATTTGGTGAACTTCTTCAAAAAAAAGCCAAGCAACAAAGATTGAGAGAAGAAAGAGATAGAGAGTACAAAATATTAGATGATGCCAAGAATATTTTGTCTGAGGCTATTGGAATTGAGGTTTATTCTTCTCAACCTTTTTTGTTTCAGCTTGGTAAGGCAGCCCAAAATTTCAATAAGGACACCGAAGGACAAGAAAAGTTTTCTAAAAAAGCTAAAAATAAATTCATTAATAAAGTACTGGAGCATATTGCTCAGCAAATTGCTATTTATCAAGTTGAGTTATCAAGAATTTTGGTCAATCTTGAGGCATCCTATTTAAATATGTCATCACTTTTTGCAAAGCTATGTGATCTCACCAAGTATACTAAGGAAGTTAAGGACAAATTATCCAAAATTGATACTAATATTAAAGCAAGTGCTCAACAGCTACAACTTGACCCTAGTTCAAGCTCTGCACATTTTAAGAAGATCAAATTTTTGTCAAATATGCAAGCAGAGTTATTAAGAGAATAAGCAAGGATTTTTTCAACATTGGTTGATATACAAAATATGATCCTTCCAGTCATGGATTCTATGTAGAAACACATTGTTTTTTCAAAGACCCTAATTCATGATAACAACTTCTTTGTTGCTGACCACATGATTAAATTATCAATAGAAGTACAAATTACCATTCATACATGCAAGGTACTACAAGAAAATTGGGATAAAACCCTGATAATTGCCCTCAAGGTACACTCTGAATTCTTATCTCATTTTGATGTTTCCATGTAAATATTTTGAATAAATCTTTGCCATTATTGTCAAAAAGGGGGAGATGAGATATGAGAAGAGATGAGATATGGGAGAAAAGTTAAATAGGGAGAAGAGAAGAGTTATAGGGGGAGATATGTATGTAAGAGAAAAGCTACATGTACATAGTAGATTATATAGTATGAGGAAGAAATATGCTATGGTGAAGAAATACTTTGTATATACCTTACAAAGACCAATTTTGAAAAATCTCAAAAATAGATCGAGCTAGTATCACATGGTAATGAATACAAGGTATTCAGTCTTGGGCTAGTAAGTGTTTTTGTCACTAATGCCAAATGGGGAGATTGTTGACATATTATTCAAGTTTGTTATTAGTGACACACACTTATTTAGATTCTATATAGCTACTGAGCTTGTGGAACAGTTTATAGCATTTTTCATATAATTCAGTAGCCACTGAGCTTTACAGTTGCTACTGAGTCCTTTGGACCAATTCTAATGGTTATCGAGTAGATTCAGTTAGTGTGAAGTTCAATAGTTCAAACCAAGAATTTCAGTGCATACCAAGTTTATCAGTAGTTACCGAGTTCACAGTTCATGTGATGTGAAGCTCATGGTTATTGAGCATTGCAGTATCTATTGAGTTCTTAGTTCATGCAATGTGAAGATAGTGTTAACTGAGCCACTTCATGGTAACCAAGTGATTCAGAGTTTGCTGAGTTGGACAATATCTACCAAGTCACCAGTGCAAACCAAGTTCAAGACTACTTGAAAGTGATCAGTATGGACCTTGCTTCTACATCTATCAAGAGCATGATGATGCCAAGTAGTAATAGTGGATGCAGAGTATCAAAAGCTCACTGAGTTAGTCTTCAAAACCTAAGTATCTTCATGTGGGCTGACTTTGTAATATTTGTGTTAACTTGTGTCATCGCCAACTTTGTAATTTCATAAATTGGATTCGTATATATATGTGATGTATTGTATCATATCCAATGTAATGTAATGAAATGTAAGCAATAGCAAGAAGGTGCAAGAATAAAAATGTGAAAGCATATATAATAGATAAATAATTGTAAAGGCCATATAAACATAAGGAGCAACAGTGAAAAATATATCATAGAAAGGTGATCAGTACACCAAGGAATCTCTATCAACAAACCTAGTTGCAAATTGGAGATCAACTTCTTCATCCTAATAGGTGAACCAGTCAAAATCCTCTAACAAGTTAGACCTAACAGTCTTTTCTAAATCTCTTTACTAAGTGCATACTTCATTGTATGTTTGTAAATCCTCTCACAAGGTGGACCTAGTAGTCCTAATTACTCCCACTAGTGCATTTTACCCTAAATTTCAACCAAAACTTTTGACTAAGTATTTTAAATGGGTTGGTTGGTCGATTTATAAAGCAATTTTTTGTTTTTTTTTTTATAACATGCCTGTGTTGGTCACAATTGTGACCAATTATTTTAGTCGCAATTGCGATGCACATTGCAACATAAAACAAAAAAAAGGGTAAAAATATATCACATTTCATTTGGTGTCGAGGGTTCCAGAGTATTCGTGAGAAGTGCGAGCTAATGGTATGTATGGAGATTTGATATGGTTATGCCTGCATCAATCCAAAAGCACTTCAACTCCTTCACTTCTAGCAGTTTTCTCGCATGAGGGCATAGATTTACAAGGGGGGTTTTGGAAGAGAGGACTCAGCATTGTGTAGGGACCATTGTAACAAGTAAAATTTTAGTGGCATATACGATAATAGGTTTTCTTTACCATGGCATTGTGTAGGGACAATTGTAACAGGTAAAATTTTAGTAGCATATATGATAATAGGTTTTCTTTACCATGACATTGTGTAGGGACCATTGTAACAAGTAAAATTTTCATGGCATATATGATAATAGGTTTTCTTTACCATGGCATTGTGTAGGGGACCATTTTAACAGGTAAAATTTTAGTGGATTATGTGTTTGTGTTTGATTTGAACAGAGATGGCATTGTACAAGAATATATTGATTCTAGTGGGGAGGCAAGGTATATGGCACAAGACCTTGGGAATTTTATCCAAGTATCCATCCTTAGGTTCCTAGGATGCAGTAGAAGAGTCTGCAATAGGGTTTAAGGTTCAGGGTACTATGATTAAAGCAATAAGTGTCATAGTATAATGACCATGAGAAAAATTGTTGGCAACTTCTTCCATCTAGAGTTCATTTTCTCAGGATAAAATGGTTACTGATAGCCCCACTATTTGATCCTCGTCAATAATTGGTCCCAAATTCACACACATAGTCCAAGGCATATGCTTCCTTTTAATTTGTCGGTTTAAAGACTCCTCATACCACAAGACTATAACCATAGGAGAAAAAGCTCTACAATGAAGTCAAGATACTAATTTCTAGTATGTCCTATTTAAATATTTTCTTTTTGACTAAAAATTGGGATATGTTAGTAATCTTATTCAAGTTCTAAGTTTTTTCCTTAGAGTGGGCTTTAAATTTGTGAGAGAAGAACATATATGGTGGTGATAGATTGAAGAATATAGTGTAGCTCTATGATTTGTAAGATAGTGAGGTGTGAATAGAAGACTCATTCAAGAAAAACCAATATATGTAAAAGTGTGTGTTATATTCAAATTCCGGTGGATGGGATAATATCTAGGGAAATGGATAAGAAGAATATGGCCAGTAGAGGAAGGTCTAGATATTATCCTACCAACAAATAACTTAATTCTTGTGTTGTCACAAAAAAATACTTGATAGAGTTAAGGCCCTTGAACAAGGTTTTTGTCTAGCCAATTATGTATGAAATCCTTGTGTTTGAGGTGTAGGGTTAACCCACTAAGGGAATTTCCCTCTCATTTTCTTATAGGCCCTCTAGAACTGGTGGAAATCAAGAAACTAATATGCTGACTGCTTTGAATTTTGGATCTGAGTTGAACTAGATTTCAACAACCCACTCCCTACCATGATGAATGGTCAATTGGAGAACATATCATGGGAAAAAAACCTTGATTATGAGGATGCACAATTTAAATGTTTGGATTGTGAATATGGACACTTGGCTAGGGGTTTGCTCATTGAAATACTTAAAATTGCCTATCTATCTTGAGTTTGACCAAGATGCAAACCCTTTCCTAGCCTAGAATTAGGTAGAAACTACCTTCAAAGCATTGCATTCAAATGGATTTATCAGTTCTTGAATAAGGTTCTATTAGGGAAGAGTAGAATGAAAAGGGGGTTGATGAACTGGCCATAACAAAATTTGATTTGAGTTCTAATTTTCAATCTCTTATTTGTGTGTATTGAGAATTTTTCCTATGTTTGTAGCTAGGGGACTGAGGAAAGTGGTCCTAGCCTTAGCCTCCATGACTATGAAGGAAATTCCTTCTAAGCAAATGATAATCTAGCAATTCAATTCTAGTTAGGTTAACATCTATTTTCTTTCACATTCTTGGCAATTGTTCATGCATGTGAAAGAAGGCAACTAATGAACTTTTGGGGATTCAAGATGACACCTTGGCTATCAATTCTATATAGAGAGAATCTAATGGCTTATTCAAAATATGTTGCATAGTAGATAGTAAAGAAGATGATTTAAAAAAAAGCTATTTTATGCATAAACATGAAAGAATCATACAAAAGAGTAAATAAAATCAAGTAAGAGGAAGGTTGTCAAGAGATTGTGGAAAATTTGCTAATGTTCATAGCCAGAGGAATATAACGAGACCTTTACTTGCTACTCTATAAATATTACACTCCATGCACCTATTAATACTATGATGCCTAAATTTGTAATGGGATGAAATTTTTGGTAGAACTACATCGAGACTCAAATAAATTTCTATAGATAACTAGGATTACACTTCTCCATATTGTCTGAGAACCATGTTTAGAATGCATCCTTATATGTTGCTTTCCCATTACTTGTAACACCATCAAATAGGACAGTGGACACAAACTTAAACACTCATCATGCAATGTTGCAAACATTCACAAAAGGTCACGAGAATGGATGATCCTTCAAACATGATAGAGTTGGATGTTACTAAGCATGTGGAGATGGAGTTGTCATTTCTTGTTGAATTGAGCTGCCTAGAGAGAAGTACCACTAACTCTTCTGAGAAGTTTTATATGATAATATTTTCAATGTCAGTCTTCAGTCTTCACAGTCATAGTGCAGTGGTGCAAAAATTTGGATCTAGTAGCAGGGATAGGAAATCTTCCAAAACTTACAGAGCTATGCATTATTGAGTGTCTTCATGTTAAGAACTTGCCTATACTCTATGGTCTAAGTAGCCTAGAAACCATTACAATTGATGGATGCAGGAACCTTAATCATCTAAAGGAAATTGATGGTGGCATTTAGAAGGGGTGTGAAGTATCTTTAATATGAACCATTTGGTGCACTTGTGGATATTAGATTGTTTGCTGCTTGAGGAGCTTCCCTATTTTGCATGTCAAACTTGTTTGAAGGGGATTCAAATAATCAAATGTATAAAGCTACTAAAAATAACTATTCTTTTTGCTGTAAGGAATCTTGAAAGGATTGAAATTAATGGATACAAGATGCTTAATCACCCCCAGGTGACTGATAGTGATTGTGCAATTATTGAAGGAGTCTCAAATAGCTTTGACACAAGTCATTTATGATAGCTATGGATATCAGATTGTCCAGAGCTATCTTGTTTTGCACATCTAAGTTGCCTAGTGTGGATTCACATATTTAGGTGTGAAGCAGGACAAAATAACATTTCAAATGTCATTGAACAATCTTTAATTAGAGTCCTTTAAAGAACTTATAAGTGTATTAGAAACATTCCATCTGAAGAGTCTAGTAGAATTAATTATATCTAAGTGTTAGTAGCTTGATCTTGAGTTGTGTCTTGAGGGTATGGACTCTCTCTAGTGTATTATACTGTGATGGTTGTGCGAAGATGATTGTTATTGATTCTTGTGAGAAGTTGCAACATTATTGCCAATGACACTCATCAAACTTAGAGTGTGTAGGTACAAGAAATTGAAAATAGTCACAAGAATTGGAAATCTTACAAAGTTAATAAACATGTGCATTGGTGAGTGTCTTGAGGTTGAAGAGCTACCAATTCTCACTGGATTGGGCTACTTGAAAATTATTAATATTAAGCTACTTGGATTTGCAAGACCATAATCATCTTAATTAAAATCTTAACTTCTACACATAACTTGTCCTTGATTCTTGTTGCCATAGAGATATCTAAGATCTCTAGACATGAACAACCTCTAAATATCATCTCCTCTGCTTATGAGAAATTGATCACAAGACAATATGAAATTTCACACATCAGAATCCTTTAATACTCATCCAAGATAGTCTCATTTAAATCTACAACCTTTTAAAAGACAAATCTATCCTAAAATTCACACCAACCTCTTCCTCCCTTCCAAGCTCCTTGATTCAAATTATCTCTTTGATGATTGTATGTCAAATAAACTAGGCTTGTTGCTCACTCATCCTTTGAGATCTTCAAATTGATGTTACATTTGTATTTTCCAAATCTACCATCATGACCTGAGCAAGTTGGGTTAATAAAAATCTTTATGCTCATTCCACCCAAGCAAGTAGGCAGAGTACTTTCTTTGCATGTTCAAGAGATAGATATTTAGAAATCTCCATAGATAATCATTGTCCTGATATTATCAATGATCAAATTGAACTTAGAAGATGATTAAGAACTATAATAATCCTTGTTCTATTAAAAAATTAAGCCAACATCAAGTCCACTCTAATTAGATAAAATATTGTACTTCTCAGTATATCACAAAGTCTAGATACAACTCTCGCCAATACTTCACCCTTCACAATATAAGAATAATGATTAAAACTTACTTAAGAGTAATAATAAGATTCTATTTAAGAGTACTAATCATTTAATAAAAAAACTCTTCAAAATGTATTTGTAAATGGATAGCTGTTTGTGTGGAAAATTACTATAGTTTCAAGATGTGTTTCAACTTTCTTCCCCAAGCTAAGAGAGTTGATCAATAGGGGAAGGGAGCTAATGATGATATGGGGATAGAAAAAAATTGAAAAATTGAGGAGTTCTAGGTCCATCATTTGCATTCTGTATTTGCTTCTTCTAGTTTATGTGCATTTTGTTTGTGCTGGTAATTCAATTAGTTGCATTCAATTAGAGGCTTCAAGGGCACATGTTGAGAGATATTTTTAGAAGATAAAACTGAGCTCAAGTTGGAGACCAATTTTTGTTGTGCAATCCATTTTCTTCTATTTTTTGATAAATTTTTGAGTTGTAATACCTAGATGCAATTTGTAAATGGATAAAAATATGTGCATAGTAGTAATATACTAATATAGGAGTAGTTATGCATATAATTTCATACATCTGCATTGTAATTTTGTTTTTATGCATGGTTAGAACACTAGCTATAGTTTCTTAGTTTAGGAATTGAAGCATTATATAAACAAGTATGTACAATGTAAATAATATTGACAATTTTTTCGCAATAAAGCTTTATGCAATTGGTGCTTCACTCATGGTGTGAGAATGATTATATCTAGGTGAGTTTATTAATTAATTATTGTTAATTTATGAATTTCAAAGAGCTTAATGTAAGGAAATAATGATAGACTTTCTTCAGGAAAGACTTTGCATATTATAAAATTTTCTTTCGATCTTTTAAATTTGAGCCTAAGGATTGATGACCTTGCTCTTCTTAGGTACATCAAGCAGGTTTAATTGAAAAGTGTATTTGAACCCTAATTGAATCTGAACACAAAAAAATTAAACAAAAATTATAAGAAGCCTAGGGCTACAACAAGGTTTGGTATCATCTCTTGAAGTTTTTACTATTGATTGCAAAGGGTTTTATATTGTTGAATATTATTTCTATATTGTATCAATCAAATATAGAACTTTAAATCAATCTGAAAGTAATATGCTCATCACTGTTTTTGATGTTCATCAATTTTGTGTATGTGATGATCCACTTTTTTATCCAAATGATGGCTTGATATAATGGCCAGTTTGAAGTTTTTTATTTCTATTTCTGATATTTAATCTCATTTCTTATGTGATGTTCTTGTTAAGATCATCCTCTCTAATTGAGGCTACATGCACATGCAATCTTTATTTCTTACCAACAGTGGATTAATTTCACCCTCCTTGGTTGTTGTAAGGCTCTTTGAGTCCTTAGTTTGCTACTAAAATAAGGTTTGATAACTAAGTTCAAATATTCATGTTACTTTGGGTTTCAATTTAAATGTTTCAAAATTTTCCAAGAATTAATGAAAGTTTCTAAAGCCAATTTGTTTATGGTCATTTAAACTCGTTCTATTTTATGTTAATATTAGGATTAAATGGAATTTATAGAATCAAAAAGTACCATCTAACTTTTTGTTTCTTTGTTTATTTTGAAGTGTAACTTGCATTTCTTGGAAGTGTTCCACAACATAGATCTCCTTCAACAAAATTATCTAGACTGGGCAATTGGTAACTTCTTTTCTTTCTATGGAAGATTGTAATTGACAAAATTTAAGACCTTTATAAATACTGTAATGAAGCTTTTAATCATATGATTGGTCATTAGATAAGTGGATTATTAAAACAAAAAGACCAAAATATTGTGTGTTTTAATTTAGGTGGCTTTGAAGATTAAATGTTATTTAAAAAGTAATAACCTTATTTCTTGACAAGAGTATGTATATAACCATTAAAAATATCTGGAACTATATTTTGGATTAGAACTAAAATTAACATTCACATATTCTTCTATTTAAATTTTTTGAATCTATAATATATGATTTTGATATCCTTCACAATCAATGAATACCATAAATTTGTCTTCAACTCAATATGCACTATTACTATACTTTTGTTCTACTTCTTTTTACATCAACTTATGGTGGAAATTATAATCAAATATTGATGGTATTATTTTTATATAAATTGAATAAGTGGTATTGGTGGAAGTTAAATAATCAACAACTCTTTTCTTTTCAAAATAGAGTTCAAGCTTCATTGCATCAAAGTCTACTTAAATAATAGGAGCTAAGAAACTAAAGATAGTACCTATGACTTTCGAAGTCAAGTTGCACTATAAAATTTGACATATAATACCAAATTGAGCATATCAATATTTTGACTAGTCACTATAATTCTTTGTATCAAAATGTGTCACAGAGCTAGTAAGTATTCTATTTCTTTTAGAAAGTGAAATTCTCTTAACATATGCAACAAGATATCACCTTTGAATTGATTTCTCTAATGAATGGTCTTTAGAACCTTCTTGTTAAATTCAGCCAAATCTAAGTTAAGTTTTTTGGGTATTCTACTATCTTCATTACTTTTGAAGAATAAATATTAGTTTTGTTCAAGGTTAAGTGAGCTTTATTTGTCTCCAAGTTTGTAAAACTATCATCCATGCGAAGTATGTGAAAAATACTTTGTTTGTGCTAGATGCTTCCCTATAATGTTTGGACTTTTAGGTTCTCTAAGCCATATCAAAGTGGTTGTTTGATGTTACAAGTGATTTTAGATCTCATATATTACTTAAAGCTCTAACTATTCCATACGCTCCTTTGGTTCTGACTGTTCCAACATAGTAACCTTCAAAATGACTTAAAAACCATCAGCTTACAAAGAAACTACACTCTATTTGTATCCTTATCACTCCAAATCATCAACAGAGTCATGATCAATCTCATCTATGAAGCGTATCAAAAGCTAAGGATTTGGAGTCACTCTATCATTTCATTTTTTTCCACATCTTGTTCAAACTATATAATGCAATCTCATCTATGAAGCGTATTAAAAGCTAAGGATTTGGAGTGACTCATATATAATTCATTTTTTGTCATTCATTATATGGTTTGAACAAGTGTGGAAAAAAAATTAGATTTTTATTATGAATTTTCAGTTCACCAAGTCTATGTTAAACTAATCAGCAAAGATTTGGTCCTCTGAGTTGCAACGATTTTGAGAAAAAAACCTAACTTTTAATCACCATATCTTAAATGAATTTTCACATTGAGGTGATATGAGTTTGATCAATTATTCTTGATACAAGTTGGTGTTGAGTTTCCTTTTTACTATTTTGTAGATTTGTTGCTATTTATTTAATGTGCAATTATGGAGAACTTTTCAAATTATTGACTTTGGTTTTTTTGAGGTTTTCTTACAAGTAAGAAACATTACTTGATTAAAATGTTCACAATGTCTTTTAGACTCTTGTGGGGCAGATGTTAGACATCCACACCCTAGAGAAGATTCTAGTCCATCAATAGTGGTAGTAGGTTTTCAATAGAGATCATTGTTTGCTGTTGTTCTAGTTTACACAATTCATATGAGAAATGCTTATCTCAATATTTTGGGAGTGGTTGCATCCCAAGACTGGCCTGAAGTCACAAAGAATTAACTTGGGGAAAATTTTTACAGCTTCACACACCATGGATTAGGGATGTGTTCTGGATTACTAAATCGCAAAGAGGAGAAAACCCTCTAAAGCACAATTTTTACCTTGATTATTAGGATATTTGAATGATTATTTCACTTTGATTCTTTGCAGGGAGCTACTAATTTCTTTTCACAGAGCAACAAGACAAAAGCCTCTATGAATCATATTTTACAAGTAATTTATTTCATTTTGATTGATTTTTGTGGTGAGATTTAGTTCTACATTTCTTATGTCTCCTTACTGACAGCTTTGGTATTTATTTAGAGATGGTGTAAGTGAAGGACAATTTTACCAAGTTCTACTTTATGAACTAGATGCTATTCGCAAGGTCAGTTTCCTAATACTCACTATAGTACTTTGCTATTCAATTGAGATAGACATGGCTCATTAGTTTGTATTCTCTTTGGATTTTCTTAAAGAAGAAAGCTGAATGCTATATGAACTAAAAGTTCTGTGGTGTCAACAAGCTTGTTCATCTCTTGAGCCAAATTACCAAGATTTTTTGTTGTTCAAAACGACACCATACTAGACTATTTGCAAACAACGATGCAGATAGGCATTCTATAGATAGACATGGGAACATCTTGCCAAGTCTTTAGTACATAATAAAGCAACTAAATTTCATAAATTATTTTTTTGATAGTTGATTGGTTTAAATATTGCCCATCAAAAATTACTTAGTACATCTCATCTTTTTTCTGCACAGGAGCTTGTAGTTCTAAAGAATCTGATAGCGAAGAATTTGAAGAAGATATTGTAGCAAAGGTATATTTGGTGTTCTTTTTAAAGTGAAAATATGACTGGAAATTGTGTATGTTGTCATATTTCACATGCAGAAAGGTCAAATTGTAAATAGAGGTGAAGCTATATGGATTTAAGTTTCTTCTCCATTATTTGTAATGCTCTCGATTCCTCCTTTGTAGGTATAAAAATACTTGTTTATTTTCACCTTTCCAGATACCCTTTACCAGGTTCTTCAAGATTCTAAAATATCTTGGGCTGATCCCACTCCAGGATGTCCTAACTCCTACTTGGTTCACAAACCTAACTCCTTTTTATATGTGTCTTCGTCTTACTACTCCATCTACAGGTTGCAAACAAATCATCCTTCTTCCACCAATGAGTCATTCCATTCAAGAAAGACCATGTCTAATGATATCAATGCACAAAAAAATAGGGAGACAATTGCTAGACTGTGGTCTAACTTAAAAAGAAAAGGTGATGGAAAATGTTATTGTCCTTGCACAATGTGTAAGGGCTTAAAGACTCGAAGATATCTAATCACAACAATTGAGCAACATTGAAGGCAACATGGTCACATTGAAGGGGGAAATGAATATCACCCATTGGTATGTATTTTAATAGTTTATAAATTACATAAGACATGATTCAATGATGACATCATGGTCATGGTTAATATAAGGTCAACATCATTTTCATATAGGTCAACATCCCTAAGTTTCATGTTATGGACCATGACAATTCAAAGAATGCAGATTTCCAAATGAGGGAACATGGAGGTGTGAATACTGAAGTAGAAGGTAATGATACCATGGAAGAAGACTAGGATGATGAAGATCATGATGATCAAAATGATCATGATGATCAAGATGATCACGATGATCAAGATGATGATGATGATGATGATGATGATGATGATGATGTTGATGTAGAGCTTGATGTACCTTTACTTGACAAGGCACACCAGTCCCTATATGAAGGCTCCAAAATAACTCTTCTTGCCACTGTATTGCTATTGGTGAACTTGAAGGTTATGAATGGTTTATCCAATGTAGCAATGACATGTATGTTAAGGTATGCAATCTTCTTTCATTATTTTACTCATAGTTCCCTTACAATTAACATTGGGTTTGTGTAGCAATTAATATTATTTAAATTAACAAATTATATTTTTGGTCATAGGTTGATAGGTGAGTGTTTTTTACCACCATCAAACATTATACCTCGCTTGTACCGAAAATTATTTGCAATCATGAAAGATATTGGAATGGATTTTCAAACAATACATGCATGTCCGAATGATCATATTATATATCATTAACAACATGAATTTTCAACACAATGACCTACTTATCATATCAGTAGATATCAATCAAAATGATGAACAAAAAAGGTGCCTCGCAAGGTTCTTTGGCATATTCCCATTATTCCACATCTCTAATGATTATTTAGGCACAATAGCTTAGCACAATTTATGGATTACCATGCACGTAATAGAAGTCAAGATGAAATTATGCAAATGCCTACAGATGGTTTGACATTTAAGAAAATAGAGGAAAAATGGCCACACTTTAAAGAAGAACCTCATAATCTCAAGCTTTCATTGGCAGCAGATGATGTCAATCCTTTTGGAGAGATGAGATCTACTTACTCGGTGTGGCTTGTTTTTGTTATCAACAATAACATACCTCCTTGGTTGTCCATAAAGAGAGAGCACATAATATTGACACTGATTGTTCCAGGATTTTTTGATTTATTGGTCATCTAAATTAATTTATTATTACTAATCCATCAAATGGTCATAATAATTATGTAATGTTTTTGTTCATTCAACTAGGTAAGTACCAAGTTAAAGATATCAACACATATATTGAACCCCTTATCAAAAAATTGGTGGTGTTATGGAATGGGGTTACTCTGTATGACATCTATAGACCAACAGGACAATGACAATTTCAATTTCATGCAATACTTGTATGGACAATACACGATGCCCCTGGGCTAACACATTTTTGTGGTATGTTCTCTTCTTGACACCTCTTTTTTGGTATGTCAATGTTAACACATTTAATCCAATTATACATGATCTTGTAGGTCTTCAGACAAAGGGAAAATTTGCATGTCCAATTTGTGGTTCAAAGAAGAAATCTTGTCATTCAAAAAGTTTAAGAAAGCAGGTGTTCGATGAGAATAGACACTTTCTGCACAGAAATCATAAGTACCAAAATATCAAAAAATATCTTTTCAATGGGAAAGAAGAGACTATGTCAAAGCCACGGAGAATGACACCTCACCTATGGAAGTTGGAATACAATAAAATAAATCATCGAGGTAATGTCATTCCATTTGATAGTTTTTATTTCAAATTTATATTTTGATATTGTGTTTTGTTTACTGATGATGTGGTTGTTGCTTATGAAGGTTGTCAAGGCATCAATGACCAACTTCCAAAAGGACTAAAAATTTATCCTACACAATTTACTAGGTTGCTATATTACGAGCAGCTCCCAATTTTGTATTTGTTTGATCTTATGCATATTGGAAAGAATGTAATAGAGACACTATGGAAAATCTTGGATGGAAGGTGTGACAAAGATCAAATTGCCAAAACTTGTAGTGACATTGAAGAATCTAACCATGCAATGAAAAATGGCATTCAATCAAATAACAATGGAGACCAAATTGATACAAGTGCCCTTAGTTGGTTATTGTTAGAGCAATAGAGAAATGCTATAAAAGAAGTCATAAAAAAAAAAAAATTTCCCACAGGATTTGCTACAAACATAAACAATCTCATAACAAAGAAAAATGAATTTGGGCCAGGGTTGAAAACACATGATTGGAATACATTTATTAAGATAATTCATTTTATTTTGTATTCACTATATATTTATATACTAAATGTAGTTTTAATTTCATTTTTTTATAAAATATTGACAAGACCATTTTACAAATATTGCAATACATTCTACCTCTATCTCTCCCACACCACTTTGCCAAAAATGTCAAATAGGTTATATATGATCTTGCAAAATAAATGAGGTGCTTGTCATCTAAAAAAATCAATAAAGAAGATATTAAATATTGGAAGAGAAAATTTCCTCTTCTGATGTGTGAAATGCAAAAGTGTCTACCTCCAAGTTTTTTCAATGCACAAGAACACTATGTCATACATCAAGTTAAGGAGATTGAATTGTGTGGACCTGTACCAACCAGGTCAATGTGGATGGTTGAGAGGCACTTGAAATTTTTGAAAGGCTTGATTCAATAGAGAGCACATCTCGAGGGTTCTATGGTGGAGGGATATATGGTATACTAGACCATGGTGTACATTAGTGAATATCTTCCTAAGTTTGCAGAAAAGATCCATGTAGATCATATTTGGGATCCCAACTCAATTAACAAATTCAAAGGGGAGTACTTGATGGGAAAAGGTAGATTGAGGAAAGTGAGAGGTAAATCTAAGAGGTTATTGTAGTTAATTAATTTTTATAAATCTTTAATATAAGTTATTTTTAATTGGTATATTTTTTTGAAATAGGTGGTTGAGAGTGGGATGCAATACATTTGTATATTGCGAACAATCTTGATTGGATGATGGAATGGATTGAATGATGTCAAGAAAATGGTTTCTCATTAACATGGGAAGATATTGCTTCATTGGTTGTAGAAGCTCATCATAATGGAGATTCCAATGTTATGCCAATGGTAGTTGATCTAGTAAAGGGTTTAAGAGGTGGAGAGGTACGTAGAAGATTATTAATGATCATAACTCGACATATGTTTTGTATCAACTTACGATGCAAATAATTTACACAAACTTCAAAAATTGCAGGTCAAGCATCACAAAGCTATGTACTATCATGGCCACAAATATTGCATAAAAAGGTTGGATGACACAAAGAAAACTTGTGATTTTGGGATAACTGTAGTTTTTGAGGTCACCAATATATCATCTAGAAATGACATACATCCTCAACAATCTCAAAATCAATACTATGGCATCTTGGATGATATAATTGAGTGTGAATTTAACACCTTCAAAGTAGTTTTATTTGTCATCAAATGGTACAGGTTATGACTAAATCAAAATGATCTAGATAGAACGGTTATTCAACATGATAATGGATTTACAATGATCAATACAAGGTCATTTGAGCTAGTTGGAGATGAGCCCTATGTTCTTCCAAGCCAATGCGAGCAAGTGTTTTACTCAGAGGTTCCACATAAATAGGGTTGGTCATTTTTTGTTAGACATGATCCAAGAGGAAGGCCGATAAAGTATAATGTTATGGAAGAAGAAGATATTGAAGATGATGAAGAAGCAGATGATGAAGATCAAGATGATGGTGATGACAATGATGGTGATGATGATAATGGTGATGGTGATGGTGATGATGATGATGATGATGGTGATGATGATGATGATGGAAATGGTGATGATGGTGATGATGGCGATGATGATGGCGATGATGATGGTGATGATGGTGATGATGATGATGATGATGATGATGAAGAAGAAGAAGAAGAGGAAGATAATAAATGACTACAAATGTCATCACCACTTCTGTTGATGATCTTGCATTCCATATGTAAGGTAAATTTGTTCATGTTTATGATGTTGCATATTGTTCATGTTGTCTTCCAAGTTATTTGTAGCATACATGTATCATGTAATTTTTAGCTAACTTAAGATAAATGATTAACATATGAAGGAAATTTGATTACATATTTATTGTGTTCATTTCTAATAATTACAACATATGTTATTTATAGTTACCAATGTTTATGTTGTGTCTGATTATGGCCCTTTTTGCAAATAGTCAATTGACTATAGGTACATTGTCACCCCTTCTGTTGATGATCTTGCATTCCATATATAAGGTAAATTTGTTCATGTTTACGATGTTTCCTATTGTTCATGTTGTCTTCTAAGTTATTTGTAGCAAACGTGTATCATGTAGTTTTTAGGTAACTTAAGGTAAATGATTAACATATGCAGAAAATTTGATTACATATTTATTGTGTTCATTTCTAATGATTACAACATATGTTATTTATAATTACCAATGTTTATATTGTGTTTGATTGTCACCCTTTTTGCAAATAGTCAATTGACTACAGGTACATAATCACCCCTTCTGTTGATGATCTTGCATTCCATATATAAGGTAAATTTGTTCATGTTTAAGCATATCATGTAATTTTTAGCTAACTTAAGGTAAATGATTAACATATGCAAGAAATTTGACCCGTTTGGCATAGATCGTGCACAGTGACATGGATCAGCAGGTATAAATGAATAAATAAAAATAATTTTCTTATATTCTTCTTGTTTATCATTGAGCATGTATGTTATAAATAGACATATTATATAATCATATAATGTATATATAGACAAAGAAGGTCTGTAGTGCCTGCCCCTAGTTCACATTTTGTTATCGTTGCTGAACTCTTTTAGGGCTAGATTTATGTTGATGGTTAGCAGTATTGTTATGAGATTAACAGATATTGTGCTATGGATTCAGTTTATTATGTGATGAGATTACTTAGATTTTTCATTTCATATAGGCATGATGATTATTTTCAGTGTTTGCAGTTATTAATGATGATTAGTGAGATGATTTATTATCATATGTGTTTTATTATGGATACTTACCCCATACTTGCATGTGTATGGTATGTGTGTTTGCTTTGCGTGTTTGCTTTTGTATGGCGTGTCTGATGTGGTTAAGGAAGGGAGTCGTAGTCACCTGCTAGTTGGGATCTACACGATGCACCACTTCCTGCCATTGCCTGTTTAGTTTAGTATATATTGTGCTTGTACATGCATGATTTTTATGCAGGTTGCAGGTACCGGGTATCGACTTCCCTGAATTGCCAAGATGAGCGTACCCTATCATATTATCTCAATGATAAGAGAAGGGAGATAAATTCTCAAGTCCAAATCCCAACCCTTTAAGCCATTTGTTCTAATTGAAAAATTAGGACAAGTATCTGAGTTGAGTACCCTCCGAATACGTTGGATGACATAATTCGTGATATAAACCCTTGGTTTGATTTTGTATGTATTTTGGCTATGATGGATTTTCATATTTTTACCTTGTGAGTCTTTGATGTATTTTCTATTGATTAAGCCTAATTAAAATATTTAATTAATGGTTTAATTAAATGGAAAATTAATATGGTATTTTAATATTTATTTTATTTAATTAATTAAGAAATTAATTAAATAAAATAATTAAATTTGAAGATAAAAGTTAAAAGTTTAAAAGTTGGAATGTGACAATATTTATTTTAATAATAATATATTTGGAGTTCATTTTTAAATAAATGTCTAAATAATATTATTATTAAAGCTAATAAATATTTTAGCAATTAAGTTTTGGAAAATGAAATTTAAAAGTGGAAAATATATTTTAAATTAATAAAAGATTCTAAATCTCATGTGATTAAAATATAAATATATTAAGATTGAAAAGTGGAATTATTAAAGTTAGTGCATGAGATTTAATAAATAAATAAATTAAATTGGAAAGAGTAAATTAAATATTATATTAATTAATGTGCATTATTTTTAATGTATGCTCGCATAGGAGTTGGCAAATTCTTGGGAGATGTCATGTAGACAACACTGGAGTTTGCACTCTAAGAATTCATAAGTTGTCTACACTGGGAGTTAGCATTTTTATTTGAGCACATGGTGTCTACAACCTTAAGACTTATCTAGAAGGTTAGAGAAGGCTCATGCTTGGTTGTCATGTTTATCTTCTAGTTGTCTCTAGAGACACTCTAGATGCATCTTAGAGGTCTTTAAATTGAGGCTCTCCTAGTGTGTTTGGACAAGCCTTGTGGAAGCTACAAGCTACAAGCTCATATTCTTCTTCATGCTCATATGCTTCTATATGCTTCCATGCTTCTTCTAGCATTTTTAGTCTCTTGGAGATTCTCGGTTGGCTTGGATCTTGGAAGGATTGTGAATGATGGAGAAGGAAAGGATTTTCTATGGACTTCTGAGGCAAGACAAATTAGCATCAGTGTCCAGGTGCACTCGTGATAATCGCATATTTCTTTCTGCACTATTCCTCTTCCTGTCTTCATCATGTTTATTATATGTGTCTGAATACTCTTGTGATTGAATCTATAATTGAAATTTGGTAATTAGATATTTTATTTGGTTGAGAAGAAAACATTAGAAAACCCTAGATCCAATTAAAGAGAAATGAGATCTAAACGGGTTTGGGTTCGAATTAAAATTAAATTGAGAATGATGATATCAAATTTATAATTAGATTTATTGGATGGACTAATAGTCATGTTTAGGAAACAATTATTTAAAAAGAAAAATTCTCGTTTAGAAAAGCCTCTTAATTCTAAATATATATATATATTCTCTTTTGTAAATCTGTATATATATATATATATATATATATATATATATATATATATATATATATATATATATATATATATATATATATATATATATATATATATATATATATAAGTTTATATATATATATATATACACACACACATATATATATATATACACATACATATTCTTATAAACATATATATATATACACACATATATGTATATGTATATATTTGTGTAAGTCGAGATGAGAAACTTTATTTATCAAACCCAAATTGCATGTTTTATCGCATAGTAGAAAACGTTATTGCAAACACTTCATAAAACAAAAATTATATATATAAGTGGGAGGGACTCCAACATACCTCCTGGCGGCGTACCTGCGCGAGTTGCAGAGTACCTGCGTGTTCACAGGGTACCTGCGACTCGCGGGTCGCATGGCCTTTCCCCAAGTATGGTTGGGCAAGAGTTTTTTTTAAAAAAAAGTGTGTGACCATTAACACTTCCACTGACAATGCGTCGGGTCGCACGGATATTAATAACAAACCGCGCACGACATTGCATACTACTGTGACATGACATGGCACTTTTATAAAATGTCAACAGTGATTCATTGCATAGTAATGAGGATTTCGGATTCAATTTAATAATATTATATGTATATATATATGTGTGTGTGTGTGTGTGTGTGTGTGAAATATACATATGCATATATATATGTATATATAATATTGTAATTTGACTTTGTAATTATTATGAAGTATTGGATAATAATCATTATATATATATATATATATATATATATATATATATATATATATATATATATATATATATATATATATATATATATATATATATATATATATATATATATATATATATAATATTAGCAAGATTTTGTTCATGTTGATAATCGAGTTATTGAAATTTCAATAGAGCATTATAGTTAGAATTTATAACTACTTAATTAGTCTAAAGACTAATAAGAATGTTCTAAATAAATCAATGGAAGATTTTAATAGAAACGATTGTAGATAGAACTGATGGAAAAAGATATATTTATTAAATAATATTTAATATATATAAAATAACATTTAATATATATTAAATAATTTGGAGATGGTAATTTTATATTACGAGATGATTTTAAATGAAGTAATTCAAATTTTATTGATATTGGACAATGGATCATTTCTACATTATAACATTGTTATAACATTGTTATGTTAATATTAATACGTTCGAATTATTAGTTATCTTATTGTTATACCTTAATCATACTAAGAGTTAGTTAAATATTGACTAATGAAGTTTATGTAAGGATTCTCTAGATCGACTATTTATAGTTGTGATTAGTTTATTTATTAATGTTTGTTGGGTCTAACAAACTATTAATAAATAATAAATAGATTATATAGATATCAAATAATCTGATTAAAGTTAATCTAGTGGAGATTACTTATTGATTGAAGTTTTGCAAAAGATAATAATTTTTGGATTTGGATTATAATTGATTAATGAGTTGTCAATATAATTAAATGTGAGAAAGATTTAACTAGGAAATGATTATCATTAATATGAAATTGTTAAGAAAGATGAATGTAGTCATTATGGATAAGATTTCCAAAATAACTTGTTAATATTATTATTATTAAAATATTCATATTTGTGTATTGGATTGAAGTTGAATTTGATGTACAAACTATTGTTAGTCAACTAATACTCATTGGGATGATAGTTTGGTTGCGAAATTATTAATTAAATCAATTAATCAGAGTTAATTGGATTTAATTAATAATTAAGTTATGTAATAGAGATTTATTTAATATAATTATTTTAATGAGATTGTAAATTATCTATATTGAAGTTGATAAATCTTTTGACTTGAATTTATGAATTTAGATATTATATGATTGTTAATGATGATAACAATTGAATTAAAAGGCTTAAATTTTAATAATATTTAATTAAGTCTTAATTAAGAATTATTAGAATATTGATAGGTCATGGATGGTATACCTATGTTAATTGATTGATCAAGTTGATCATTTTAATTAAGTTATAATTCTTCTTATTCGAGGATTGATAATTGATTCTTTTATAAAAGAATAATGATCCTTTGATAATGTTGAAATGTAGAAATAATATTAAGGAAAAGTTATTCAATTAATACTATGGATCTTGGTCAAATAAAGAGAACAAGTTAATCAAAGGTCAATGATGATCAGTTTAATGAGTAAATAGTTATCCTTAAGTTATTCTTAGGATAATGCTGTCGGGGAACAATTGGGTTGACTTGTAGGTCAAATGATGAAACCTAGACATTTGAAGTATACTTGAAAATGGAAACTGAAACCCCTACACTTGAAAATGGAAAATGAAACTCTACACATTATTCAACTATGAGATAATAGAAAAACCAAAACATGTGTCTGCATCGTGTATTCTATATGCTTCTTGTTTTGGGTTTTGGGTTAACTAGTAATGACCAGTCCTAGGTTGTTACCAGAGGCTCGGGGGTTATGAGATGTGTTGGCATGTTGATCTTATTTGGTCTCGATCTTTATAAGCCCAACCATGGTTATGTGATCGTATTCTCTATGAAATGTTTGTATTTGTTCATCAGTCTTCATGTGTGAAGCTGAGATGTATGTGTATGAGATACCTAAGCTAACCATATTTTTGAGTCATCGATTAGTTATCCTTGAATTATTTTCTAGTCACCATGATGGGACTATGATGTGGATTTATTCTTGATGATGTCATGATGTGACATGTTTGGCTCAACCATTTTGGAGTCTTCGATCAGTATGATTTTGAGATATTCTTGGTTGCTTGTTGAGAACGAATTGATATGGTGATTATTTTGAGATATATTTTGGTTATTGAGAACCAATTGATACTTATGATTATCAGTGATGCCTTCAGTTGCCAATAGAGAACTGTTGTGGTCATGATTTTCTATGGATGCTTTTCAGATGCTCATAGAGATTTGATGATTCTTATCTTGGAGATTTGATGATTCTTCTTATGGATATTTGATGCTTATATTGTGGATATTTGATGATTCTTTTTATGGATTATCTTTTGGATTTTCTTTACAGTCGCTTGTATAGGACTGTGGTGATTATGATTCCATGAGCATTAGGGTAGGTAATCTACTTGTAGTGTTGGGAAGTGGCTTGCAATGGGGGCCGGGGCCCTAAGTGGCTACCAGGATAACTCATTGTAAGTTTGGTTAATAAGTGATAACATTTACACACTAAATGGGGATTAAATGAACCTAAAAAGATAAGATTTTTGATGTTCTCGTCCATGCCTTGAGTGCTTGTACAGGCTAAGATGGGAGTAGTGAGACGCATGGTTGCGACCTTGCATTCCATAGTATGCCTCATCAGTATGAGAGGATACTAGTGGCCGCATGAGATCTGTATGGACCCATGGAGTTTAGCTAACTACCAGGGTAACTTGTACGAGATAAATGCGATGACAATTTTCCACTTGCAGAGTAGGTTTCCTAAATGTCATTGTGTGCCTCTGGGAATTAGATGTCGATTTTGTGTGATTGGAACCTTTGAGTTAGTATACTTTTAGGATTCCTAGACTTATAGAGATTTGTGACATGTGGTTTTGATATCCTGTTTGGGACTTGAGATTATCTCCTCAGCATGGTGGGAGTGGACCATTTAGGTTCCACGCGTTCGGGTGGTAGTATTTTATCACTCTTATCATTTGAGATCCATTGAGACACCGTGGCTGGAGTATTCTTGGTTGGTATTTATCTTCATTCTGTTCTTGGAGCATTATGATAGACGATATACCTTATGATGGATGTATTTACTAGTATGTTCTTGTATTGATGATTTGCATATGTTAGTTGATGATATATTATGCTTTGCTTTGCATGTTAGTAGGATGTTTTAGGAGTGACATTCCTACTATGTTTATAGCCGATGATCTCTTCGGTGCTTTGGAATGTTACACACAGAGGGATGGCTAGGATCCATAATGGTCTAATGATGCTATTTACGATTGGGAGGAACCGTGCACTTAGTTATTTATGTTTGTGATATATGGTTATCTTTTATGATGGATGTCTATATCTTCATGATGATGATGTATCATGTATGGTATGTGGTTTCATTATGTTATTGCATCATGGATTAACATTGGATGATGATGTACTTTATTTACATGGATGTTATTCTTTTAAGCTTTTTCATACCTTGTAACATGTACAGTGGACGATTGAGCAATTTAAAGTAATTACTAAATATACACTTGTATATGGTTTAAGAACATTGGATGTATCATTGTTATTTCATTGTTAAGGATGTGATGTTAGATGGATAGTTAAGATTAGAAGTAATTCAACGTTAAGGGATCTTTAAAGAATGTAATCTGTTATGTTATGTTATTTTCAGTTGGATGTTACTATTGCTTCCACATATGTTGTGAATGGTTTATCTTTCATGTTTTAAAAAAAAATTATTTGGCAAACTTAGTGAAATTCTTTGGATCCCTTGGCGGGGCATTACAAGGTCCGTATAGAAATATAATTGTATAATCACTTTCAACTTACTACGTTTATATTTGTCACTTTCACTTTCCATTTGATGGATTGTAGGACCCACCAAATAGGTACTTGTTAGATCTATCTACACTGAATGAGGGAAATGAGGAAATTGTAGATGAAAGCTTTACATGTAGTATGGCTAAAATAGGGAGATCAACTAGAGGTGAAAAGATTAGAAAAAAATTTGATAAACACGTGCAATTTTTCCTTGCTAATGGGGGGTCATGTTCTTATGATGATGAGACCAAAGGTGACATCAAGGTGTCCTTTCAATACACACACATTGAGAAAGAATGGGTATCTAATGAGCTATCTCCAATTAACATAGATTTTTGTGTTAATGAGAGGATATATCACATTTCTCCATCGTCATTACATGGTTTAGGCCTATTTTCTATGGATGGGTTAAAGGTATGTTACAACAAAGTTGTCAAATTGTTCAAGTATGTCAATCCATGTTATAATTACAATGATTGGATCCAGATTGTTTGATATAAAAAAAGTATGCGTAGGTATGCACTATCAGCTAATTATATATGATACAAAGAAAATGATCAAAGTAAAAGATTTGCTATGTAAATTGATGGGAGACCAAAAACAGTAGGTAAAATTGTAGGTTTTATAAATATTACACTACCTTCCTCAACTAGTAAGCAACCCAATTGCATATTTGAGGCGCGTGAGGGGAATGAAGTTTTTTTTTGTGCAATAAAATCAATAAGTGCAGGGGAAGAACTACTAATAGATTACCATTTAAATTGAATAGATACAAACAAAGTTACTATCATGAGGGCTGTAAGTACTATTTACCATTTTGTTAATAAGTTCTTTTTTGTTGTCTATTGCTTTTAGTTAGCTGAATTTTTTATGTTTAATCTTTGTGATAGGATGATATGGATTCGACAGATGATAGAGGTCACTAGGATGCTACTCCCACCCCTTCTTCAATGAGGGTAAACCTTTTTGAAATTATGAAAATTAGATAGTTGAAGAATGTTATATTATTACATTATTTTATTTATGATTTTTGAGTTTTTATGATAGTTTTACTGACATTCCTCTCACAACTTGATGTTCAGGATAAGGGTAAAGCACCAACAGTAAGTACTGAGCCACTAGCTATGCCTTCTAATGAGGATATTGCTAAAACTATCAATGTAACAAAAATGTTGAAGAAAAAAATTTAAAAAATTAAGTTAGAAATAATGAAAATTTTGGATGGGGCAAATACAAAATCTGAGGAGATGATGAAGAGGCTATTAGATTTGAGAGCGCAAGCTCATCGTTATGAAGTAAGTAGTAATGAATCTTAAGTTATAAAAAAAGTTCAATAAAGATTTATATTTTATAATCTTTTATGTTGTGAAGTAAAATATGTAATATGTGCAAAAATACTTTATTGATGCAATTTTTTTAAAGAGTTGTAAGAAACTTTAACTACTAAATTCTTGTTATACATGATTTTTTGGCAACTGATCCACAACCTGAATGACAACATGGTGAGGTCAGTAGTAGCAGAGCTCCAACTGCAACTGGTAAAATAATATTTTAGTTGACAAGTTATAAGGAATTTTTTATTTCAAACATTCAAAACTTCTTAACTCTCACTTTTATTATTTCAGAATATCTTTTCTAACAATGTATTGTTCATGTCATCTAGTGCAGGAGACTCCTACGAGGTTGATGGATGTCCATACGAGATTGCCAAATGTAATTTCGGTAACAAGGGGATGGCCAACTGGTAAATCCTTATTTTTATATATTTGGTTTTGTGTTAATTATGAGTTGATAATTTGTACTTTAATCTTGGGTGCATCACATAGTGTATTATTTTTTTTGTGGTAGGAGATGCACCGTCTGGTACGCCACCAGATGCGGATCATAGTGCATGTATCAGTGATAATTCACTATCATTTCCTGGAGCTACCCGTGTTTCTAGCACGGGAGCTACACAGACATCATTGTTGATTGACGATAATGAGTCAATGCCTTTCAAATGTCCCAAGATTCCAAGTACTTTAAGTAATTATTTTTTATATTGTAATAAAGATTTTCTTGCAAGACGTAAACATGATAGGAAGTGGTGAATGCAAGGGCTTTTGATGTGGAGTGATGCCTCATGACCTTTTTTAGTATGTCGTATTGTGCAAGTTGTTTAATTATTCTAGAATTCCTTTTTATTAGGGGTTTGGTAGGATCATCTGAATTATCAATGACCTTTTGTAATTCTCTAGTTTAGTAATTTGGTACATTGCAATTTCATGCTTTCAGTAGAAGATACTAACCAATTTTTCTACAGAGAACCAAAAGTGGGAGTCTTCTTTCATATTCAATGTTTAGTTTTTAATGATTTCCAACATCATTGCTATTGCCTGTTAGAGTTTGAGTGCTCACTTTCAGCTTCACTATTTATTTTAGCAATATTTGTTTTCCATAATATCCCAAGTATGATCAGTGACAAAATCAATTAAGAATGACAAAAAATGAAGGTCATGGCAAGTTATATGTATTATGAACTATATTTTTTTTCAAGGTATACTGATTAATATAGTCACAGTACATTTTTTAGTTTTAGAACATCAGCAATAGAATCCTAGTAGAGTTTGACTGGTTTTAGACATTTTAAAATTTTTTCCAAACTTCTTTTTTGGTCAATTTTGGTCAAGTTGACCCTCCAACCCTCAAATAGATCACTAAAAAGATGAAATGTATCTCATTTTATGTTTTTGTTATTCACTATGAAAAATATTCTTCGCATGATTCATTTTAATGGTTCTTACTATTAATTATCCCATGACATTTTTTGCAGGAAATGATATATTTTATAGGAGGCTTTATGACCTCACACTATGAAGATTTTGGCCCACCATATGTAAAAGGTGGAATATCATAACTGAACTAATTTTATGCCACTATTTTTTTTCATATCATTAATTGGTGCAACATTTTTCCTTTCATTTGGGTCTTTTCTTATACTAGCTATATCTAACAATTTTGTGTTTTTTCTTAAAAGGTGGAACTACCAAGATCAAGAATGAAAAGATGAGCTCATCAAAGATATAGAGCATGAGTTTGGTAGTAATATTTTTTATCATAAGAAATTCTTACAAAAAGCTTCCAGACATCTTAAGGTTGTGAGGGACTCATATAGAAAGAGTCTTGTCCTAAACCTGAAGTACGAGTGTCCTCCCTTTGTTTTAGTGAGGGATTGGAATGAGTTCATTGTGGATGCAAAGGAGAAAGGGGAATGTCCAAAAGAAAGTAAACCATCAAATCTGAAAAGGTATGCAATAGTATTAACTACTAGTACATTAGTGAGCAAATTTAGGATTCAACTTCAGTATCAACAATTTCAACTAGCTCAATTTAATCTATCTATTGATGAAATGTATGTAATTCATATGCTGACACAATTGCTTTCACCCTATTATGAATGCTCTCTAAAATTTGGGCATCTAATAAATTGTGGTGGTTGATTGCACATAGAATGCACATATACAACTATATATATCTCAATCTGGGCATAAATCCTAAATAAGATATGCACTTATAAATTCACATATAGCTATATTATGTCTGTAAAATATAGTAACGCTCAACTACATGTACCATAGTTGTATGTGTTAGTAGTATAGGTGATAAATGATATTCAGTCATTGTAATGACAAGTATAATTTTTTTGAAAAACTTTGCAAGAATTTTACTAATGGTCACTTTCCTAAAAATAATAAGCATCACGTTCAATGCTAGAAATGCAAGTTAATGACAACTAAGCACTCTCTTGACAATATGGTGTAGTTAAGTTATAAGATGCTAAAATGGTGTTGTGCCTGTAGGTGTCTAAGATGTATTTTGTCTAGCTACACTGGTACCTAATATCTACTAAGATGCATACTGTCTGATTAATGGTCTACCAATCATATAGTTATGTGTAACAAAGATAAATAATGGGTGAGAGTTAATATCAAATTCATGAAATTTCCACAGTCCTTATGATTTCAATATTTTTTTCCCTTTTGTATTAGACCATCTAGATTTTTTGTTGCCTACATTTTGGATCAAATTTTATGAGTCATCATCAGGGCAGATGGGAAGAGAAGGACTAACATTGTTTGTAATCCATATGGTGGCAAAAAGGCTATCAAAAAATAATTGAATATGATTTTGGCATGAATGTTTTGGTTCACTTTTTGTGATATATTAGATTCATTATCAAGATGAGAAATGACATGTAGATGGTAGTTGTTAATTTTCTATTTATATGTTTGTTTTGTCCAGTTTATGTTCTCATAAACCATATTGTAAAAACCCTTTGATGAATATTCCTTAATTCAATCAAAATATGTTTTACCCCCCAACCTCTTAGCCCAATTATTTCTTGGAAAAATGTAACACATACAAACATCTGCATGTGGCAATAGCATCTTGCGAAAAATCCACAACTGGGTTGAATGTTGAAACATTCCACTTTCAAGTGTTTTGGCAATGTAACACCTCTGTCAACCCTCCTAGGCATCACAGATGAATCCAGACCTACTATATTAATGGTAAAATTTCTATTTTTCTACTATTCAATCATTGATTGAGACTCTTTGAAGCTCCTTCACAACTATTCTAGCATTTATCTACATTGGTGCTCCTCTCCCACATGCAACAACATATCAAAATTTTTATTGCCACATTGAGATTATTGTTGAAGTTTTGAGATTGCCCTTTCTTTCTTGCAGCATTTCTATGAAGGAAACTCTATCCTTGGACAATTAGTCTTCCTCTTCTAAAGGATTAGTACTTTGTGCATTTGAAGCTTTTTTAGGTGATAATACCTTGCCTTTTATTTGGTATCTCCATCTATCTTCATTGTCCATGGAGGTGGGAACACCAAAGTGGTGATTTGACTATGAAAATATCCTATTCAATCATCACAACATTTCTCTTTGGTCTTTGGTGTGCAGATCTTGGAGGGATCTCAAATTGGGAAAACAACCACAATCCTCTTTGATTTTGAGTGATTTCTTTTCCCTCATTTCCTTTGTGTCATTTGCTTCCCTTTCAACATTTAATAATCTATTATTGCACCCTGACACTTTCTCTCCTCAAAAACTAGGTAGAATACATATGGATCTTGCAATAGTCCTCATCCGTACCACGTTGCATTGACATCTAGGATAGAGAGTTTGATTGACTGCCCAAAAAGTCTCCGTGATTCATATATTCAGTTTATAAAGACCTTGTAAATTAATTCGTCTCTATGCTCACAATACAAATAGAAACTTCCAAGACTTCCTAAATTAAACCACAATCTTATAATTAATTGAAATCCAATGATTTTGTTTCTAAGTGTATTGTAGGAGTTTGAGTTCTCAAAAGATACGTATCCTTTGTAGTGGTTCAAGTCCCACAATCTACAAGGCATGCAATTGCAAGAGATTGGATCAATTTATTTATTTATTTATTATAGATTGTTATAAAAATTATCCCCTATACATCACAAAATCCATGGATAAATATCATCATTACACATGTCACTAGAAATGAATTTCATGAGAAAGGACAGAAAAATTGAAAGAATTGAGACTAGCTCATCAATATGGCTGATATCTTTAACTTGGAAACTACTAACATACCTAGATTTCCCTATAAATTTAATCTTGAATTGTCCACAATATACATTTCTTGTATTGTATATCCCAACTCATATAGTTAATGAGAAACAATTAGTTTTTCATCTAATGTCTTCCACCATACTCTGATAGTTGTGTGCTCTCTCTTACTGAAATATGTGCACTGCTCCTTGCAAGCTCAACATGATGACATGAGAATATATTTGAATTTGTTATTTTAAATTTTTGAATCTATTGTGAATAATGGGTAATTAAAGATCAATTTAAAAGGCATATATGTGATGTTGTTTAGTTTTAGAAGCTATTTTATAAGTAAAGGTATGATGCTATAATTTCTTCCCTTTTTTCATATTTTTGGTGGAAAATGCTACTTTATACTAAAACCTTCATACCAATATATAATAATCCACTAATTAGTACTGATCTTTATATCTATATCATCTAACATATTTCAAACTTTTCATAGGTTGCTGGACACATCAAAGGCAACAAAGGCGAGGCTGGAAAAGGTTGGGCATCACATACTTGGCTTTGGGGGATATTCGAAAATCAAAGCATGCATTGTAAGTAGTAGTAAATGAATTGCAAAGAAAAATTATTTTAAAAATAAAAATAATTTTTTTAATTAATAAAAAAATGCAGGGCACTGATTTTAATCTGGAGGCCACAGAAGAACACAAAAAAATTGCCTTCAAGCAAGGCTATGCAGCAGTGGCTGAACGCCTATGGCAACCTTCCATTGCCCCAATTGAACAGTCTCCTACATCATGTGCATAGGTAAATATGCCCAAAAATATATTATAAACTAAATACTTGAGTAACAATTTATTTGATAATAATGTGCATGACATTGCAATGCAACCCATTAATCATGACATAGATCATATGCAGCATCATGAAGCCCCTAATGTGCATCGTACTATCGATGGAGGTGCTCATTTGTTATTTAAAACTAATTATGTAATTATTAATACAATTTAACATCTTTAATTGAACTTGGTGTAACCTTTTTGCGTTGAGGATATAGAATCATGTTGTGTTGAAAAAGTGCAAGAGGATGTTCAGACTGATTAGCAGGTAGATCATGTCGCACATTCAGGTAAAGAAAATCTATGTTTTGTTCTTTTAAATTAATTTTTTGATTTATAGTTCTTTTAATTAAATAAAAAATCATAATTCATTGATATAAAATGGTGTGAATTTAACTCACGAAGTACTTGTTATTGCAGTGGACCCCCCTTTGGTGTAGTAGAGTCATGATGTTCTTGAACGGATGAGGAGGAGACATGCATTAGAACTAGTAGAGGAGGGGGATGATGAGGACATTGATATTCCTCTTAGAAATTTTATGAAAAAAAGAAACGGAAAGAAAGAAAAAAGAAATGATTATTCATGAATGACTTACTCTTGAATATTGTTAATGAATATTATTCATTAATGTTGGGTGTTAATGAATTATTCATGAATGACTTACTCTTGAATGTTACATGTTAATGAATGTTATCATGTGATTATAATGGTTGAATGTTATATTTCAAAAATGGATGAATGAATGAATGCTATTAAATGTTAATGGGGAATTTAGAGTGATGTTTGGGGGGGGGGGGGGGTGTCAAATGAGCTTCCACCTTCATGTGGTTGGCACTGTTTAGTAGAGAATATTTAACTATTCTCAAAACCAAGAGAAGCTCAAACTTTAAAGATAAGCTTATAGTTAATAGTGACAACAAAATTAGCAAGTTGAAATGAAGTTCTTCCTTATAGGTACCCTTTTAGTTTTTAAAGCACGATGTCATGTTTTAATATTGTATATTTTTTTTCTTAAGTTAAAGTATTCTTTTACTATAACAACATAATTTATGACCATTTTAGTAACTATTCTAACATAGCTTTATGACAAATCCTATTTTGGCAAAGATGGCGATAAGTGGTGCTGTTTATTCCTTGGGAGATTGGATTGCACAGGTCTATATCTCAAAATCATTTTCATGTGGTAGAAATGCATACTCACAACCATTTCATTCTACATTTAAAAACATTGATGATAATATTGCTTGTTTTAATTTATATTTTTGTCTATAGCCATTATAAATGTTGCAACCTTAGTCAGCTTTTATAGGCTATGAAGAACATAGTTGAATACAACAATAATTTTGTGGTTAGGCAATGATAGTGATTCTTCTAAGCCAAAAGATGAGACAACTATGTTTCATCTTAAGATGGCAGTAGAATTATTCATGTATGATTCCTTTCTTTAATGGTGATTTGGATGTTTTACTAGTTCTAAATATGTTGCTATAGTGCCTATTCAACCTTGTCTTTGTATACTAATTTTTTGTAGTGTAAAGTATATAATCAACACCTTTTTGCAACTCAAATGTTCAAACAGGTTGGGAAATACTCTATCCACATGCATATTCCATAGTAGACTACCTTTTCTTATCTTCGGTAACCTTGGTTTCTTGGGCTTTTTTCTCTAGTCACGATCCTTCAAACTATTTGGTTATAAAAATATCTTGGGGCATATGCACCGAGTTGTGGTGCCAAAAAGATGACAAGGTTTTTTTTTTTTTTTTCTTTTCTAATTTTCAATAGCGCGTATGCACTATGGCTTGGGTCACCCAAGCCATAGTGCATAAGTGCTATAGTGCGTACGCGCTATTCTGATATCCAAAAAGTTATATGATGGGCTGTAGACCCGTGGACCATCATTTTCATTTTTCTTTTTGGCTCTCCAACAACGCGTACGTAGGTTTGATAGCAAAAATTCACTACCATTTGCCAAAATACCTCCTCACCGAAGAAATCCAAGACAACGAGCACACCGACGATGATGAGGTAAGTGATATAAACTTAACTTTGCATTGTTTAATATGTTTTCCATATTGCTTTATTGGTTTTTGATATTCTTTTGTAGGGTTTTTACAAATTTCATTTAGATTTGTTTATTTAGTTGGATTTCAATTGATTTTTTATCAGAAAATGTCCATAATCAACCAGAAAATCCACAAAACCCTCAAGAACCTCAAAATCAAAACCCTCCTCAAGAAGAACAATAAATTCCAGAACCTGAACCAATTGCAAGACCTCTACCAGGCACACAAGAAAATATAAGAAATGAAATATAGAGAGGCAAAACTGAATTAGAAAGACTCATTGCTCCGTTGAAAGAATCTAGACAAACCAATCCAATGAGGGCTCAATTGGCATCATCCTTCGAATCCATTAACACTTAGATAGCCTCAGTTAGTGGTCAGTTAGATATTTGGTGGGCTAAGAGGGATGAACAAAAAAGATTTTATGCAAATAAATTGTCATATGAAGATGTTAAAAAAAAAGAAATATCAAAAGGTAGTATATGTGCATTATTTAGAAAACCCAGTGAGCCAAATACTATTAGAGAGGGTACTAAACGATTCCCCATCCATTGGTGTATACACAATGCTATTAGAAATAATTTTTGGGATAGATGGTGGATGGTTTTTGATGCCCCTCCTTGCAACAATCACGAGGTCCCCATGTATTTTTTGAAGAAATTATATTGTGAGTTTGTCCTTGGGGAGATCCCCAATTATTTTGATATGTTAGACTCCTAGGGTAGAGGTGGGGGGTCATCATTTGAGAGGCCAAGAGCACGTTGTGACCCTAATGTAGTTAGGTCACCTGTGGTCCATCCACAACACGAGCATGCGATTATTCCTTCAGTTGTGAAGGAACATGTAGAGGCCATCACTCTAGGGACCATTAATGCTTTCACGCAGACTCTCATCCATTCCATGAGCCCATTAGTTGAGGGGGAGCCTTCTATGTTTCCTGGTCACATGTGCACTTCATGCAGATCCCTATGCACATTTGGCACTCATGCCGGAGATGCTGCGGATGATGGGCTTGTCACTGATGAGTTCCTGAACGAGACATTTGGCATTGACACACAAGTAAATTACTAATTTGATCACATTTCATATGTATAGTGAATGATTAATTAATTAGCATTTATTGACATTGTTCAAAATTTAGGGTCAAAGTGTTGTTGGGCCTAGCAGCGATCCTCCAGGCCAATTTTTTGTCCCTTCGACGAGTCCTGAGGTATGTATCAATTTAATCATTTTAATTAATACATATATTTATTACATAATCATATTAAGGATTGACAAAAAAAATTATGCATGTGCATCAGTTCTCCACAGGACCCTCAACCTTTATCACAAACACAGAGCAGAGACATCATACGAGCTTCACACAGGTACAATTGTTTCATGTTAACTTAATTCATTTGATTATATTTATTCCATGTTTCATGTTAGATATAACTTGTATTGTATGACATGCAGCTCATGATGTTGGACACACCTCCTCATCTGCGATAGTCTGTTGATAGTGGAGTGGCCGTAGTTGTGGCTAGCTCATAGCCACTGACAGAGGTATGAAAGAATTTTCTTCATTTTAGTTGTTGTTTATAATAGTTAATCTCAAAATTTCTAATTTTATTTATAAGTGATTATATTTATTGAATTTTTGTAGGGTCTTGTCACGCCTGATCATCCACGAGCATTTGAGGTGGACTTACAGAGTGACTATTTGTTGGCGGTAAGAAAATAATTGATTTTGTGTGTACATATATTTGATTTCAACGTATAATAAATATTGATTCATATCTACTTTCTTTGTATCAGTTGGACCTGGAGAAGAGCTTCAACAAGAGGTCAAGTGAGCGTGTCAGGAGGGCCCCGTCATCTCCACTATCTCCCTCCACACGACGGTAGAGGACGTCGAGAGACTTGTTTCCTTCCCCTCGTGGGAAGGAAAAGATGTAGTTGAGATATTCGATACATATATATATATATATATATAGAGAGAGAGAGAGAGAGAGAGAGAGAGAGAGAGACTTGTTTCCTTCCCCATGTATATATATAGGCATCAGAGAGACATATTTGACATACATTTGATGTACATAAGTGTGCCAAGATAAGTATTGCAAATCTGAAGGTAGTTTGACAATAACTCGTAGCTATCTCTTGTATTGGACACAACTAGCTATCTCATTTCTAACCTATGAAAAATATGATATGGTTGTAAGAAGTCTATAAGGTATAGTTGGAAAGAATACACTCTGATAATCATTACTTATTCCCTTGCTTGAGCCTTCAAAAGTGACAAAATACTATAAATTTTGAGTAGGTCAACTATCAAACACATAATTAGTAAATGGGAAAAGGGCAACCATTTCAGTTGAGAAAATGCAAGCATGATACAAAATATCTGAGAAGATGGAAAAGAAGCAAGCAAAGCCAAAATTTTATTGACAAAGGATTTGTATAGATGGGATATTAAAGATTAGACTGGAGATACCAAAAGGTGTAAGAGGAAACACATACATGATTGATTGGTTCTCGGAGGAGTGTAGGCCTAGTCAAAGCTACAAAAAACATCAAATTACTATTTTGTATTGCTTAAGGAAATGTTTTATCTTAAAGTTCAAGATTTAATTATTCAATACCATGGTAGAGATCTTTGTATAGAAGAGCTAGATCTCAGTACTCCAGCTTACTTCATCGTATCAACAACATCATATGGAGTTTTTTCTGCCTAGTTGCATTTTTTATTATATTGTTTTCAATGAGCTCTTTCTATTTGAGTACATTTTGATTTACCATTCAAAATTATTTGAGATATTGGGAAGGATCTCATGCGCATCAAAACTTTAGTATTTCAAGACTCATCAAGCTGGTGGCTTTCCTACAACACATCATTTAGATTATTGATATAAATGTAATATTTTACTTCTAGCCATTGTTTTTGAATAGGATTAGTTGATTTTGATTTTAACTAAATAAATAACCATCTCTAGTAGTTTTGGTTTGAAGCATGCTAATGGTTGTTTCTGTTCTGTCCTATATTTTCAGTTTAGAAATGCTTGTTGGTCCTGATGGTGAGCTTCTTCATAAGCTATGTAACTTGGAACCACATCTGATAGAGCATGTTAGCAATGAGATAATGGACCAGGATCCTAATCTTTGGTGGGATGATATTGGTAAATTTAATATGGCTAAATGAATTGATGATAATATTATTCATGTTTATTTCTATGTACCCATTAACATTAATCAAAAGGGCTCCACTTATTTGGCCCTCCTGTAAGTCAGACCAATTTATTCTCTATTCTTTATATGTTTGAAATTCATTTTTGTTTACAATAAAGTACATTTAATTTTCTCTTAGGGTACTGGGAAAATGATGATTGGAAAAGCTATTGTAGGAGAAGCCAAATCTACTTTATTTCATATTTATCCCAGTTTATTAATGAGTGAGTGGGTAAGTTCCTAATAAAATCATGCTTTCAAGTTCTTTTATTGTTTTGATTCTTGAATGAAGAAAGCCTTGTATAATTATTTTTCCAGGGAAGCACTTGTGGTTAACAGAAGTCTTACATAATAAAGATAACATCAAAAAATATAAAAAATGTTTTTTGTTTGTGAGAAATTAGACACATATAAGGATTGCATGTGTAGGTACAACTTCTAAAGAATATACCATGGTTGTTTCTAAGGTCCAATAACTATTTTGTCCCATCTCTCTACCTACTACCCTCATTCAATGAGGAATTGAACCATTTATTTCCTCAAAGAGATTCTATTTTTCATTATTTAGGTAGGTACCTATTACACCCCACCAATCTAGTCTCAGGCTTGATTACTAGATTCTATCAAGCTTATCTAGCATATGCAAAACAAAGGATAGGTCTACAGATCAGAATATATGATCTCGGGTACTTCTCACATATATGAAATTAGGTTTTGGCTTGTAGTCAGAAGAATAAAATTCTACCCAACATATCTCATAGTGATGAATTCCTCGAACCTACATATGAAAATGGATTTGTAAAGAAGCCTAATGTAGTCTGAGTAACCTCTCTAGGTTTTGGGCACTATGAAAGAATCAGAGACTTTTGTTAGGAACACCCTACCATAGATGGGAGATTGTGAATGTCTTTCGACCTAGTCATGAAGAATGGCAACACACTGAAAATCAATCTCATAGTATGAAGGCATGGGTAGAAATGTATCTTCTTTCTCTTTGTGATGTACTTATAATAAGACCATGGTCCACATTTGGATATGTAGCTCAAGGTTTTGTAGGCATAAAACCTTTGATTATGTTTAAGCCTAAAAATGATACTGTTTTAGATCCACCATGTCATAAAGTCATGTCAATGGAGCCTTGCTTTCATGCACCTCCATTTTATGATTGTCAAGAAAAGAAAGGTATAGATATTGGAAAAGTCTTTCCATATGTATGAAATTGTGAAGATTTTACTTAGGGTCCCAAAGTGGTAGAAAATGATGAACTGTAGGTGTTTCTACTTTTGGGATCTGAATGATTTATTGCAGAGATCATTCATAGAGATATGCATATTTAGTTTATAGTACTACAGTAAAGCTTTTTGTACTTTTTTATGTTGCATGCATAAACATGTTTAGAAGGGAAAGAATAAGATGTTTGTATGTAGAAAACTCTACTATAGATAGGCTACTTGTGAGGATCTTTCAGCCTAGCCATGAAGATTGGTTGTAATCTGAAAATCATAAAACAATAATATTTTTAATCTGGCTTCTCTATCGTCTATACCAATGTTAATTTTTTCTCATAGAATTCTATGTATATTTCATGGCTATGAATTTAAAATATTTGTATGTCAATATGCTAAAGTTTCAAGTCTTATTGTAATTTTGAATTTTTTGTTGGTTCTTCCTTGAATAACAAGATTATTTCTTGTTTTGTGTAATCTAGCTTTCCACATTCCAGCCAAAATGAATTGCATTGCATATTTTCTCAGCTATAAACATATGTTTATAAATATAATTTTCAACATTAGATGCACTAGAGAGCATTGTTCCTAAATGAAATCTCTTATATGTCTAGCTAAGAAAATCTTTTAGCTTGTATTATAGTAGCTGAAGCTTTCTTTGTTCAATATTTTACTTAGCACCTCCACCGTACCAAAATCTCAACCAAGCTTCTCATAGTGATCACAACACCTTGGATCACCTTATCATGGTATATCTATCATGATCCACTCCAAACAATCCATCTTTCATCATTCTTCACTATAGTCCTTCTAAGCCTGCCTAGCAGCCCTGTCTAGACAGAAATTTGCAAATTCCATGAAAAGTTTCCAAACATCCTAGTAAGTTGATTACCTTTCCAAATACCATTTTTGGAGTTATTAAACCCATCTTAAACTTAGACCTTCATGCCTTGACTGGTGAAGCCTTTTATTGCTGATTGCACATGCACCAAGCCTAATTAGCCTAGCCCAACAAAGAATCCCTATCCTCCACTACCCTCCAAGACTCAAAAGACCTAAAATAGTCTTGGTAGAGTGAAAAAATACCACCACTTCTAAACTTAGATTTTTTAGATACCCACATCTACACTCCCAATGAACAAACCCTCATGAAATGGGTTAACAACCTAGGGATTTCTAGAAAAAATCATTCCCTGCAACACACAAGTTTGAATTTGATTCAAACACCTTCAAACACATCCCAATAAACATCTCCAACCATTACATCCCATTTCTATCCATCGAAAATCTTCCAACCAAAATTGGTCACAGTTTTGAGTCAATCTTCATTGATCCATTTTTTATGAGTCACAAGAACCTATCTTTCTGAATCTTGAATGGTCCACTTAGCATTAATTGCATCTAGGTGATGATCATAGAGCTGAAGGCTAAAGCACTGGTTCTTTTGAGAGGTCACCCATTCTAGTACTATAGGCTATAGGACACCTAACTATGGAGCTTTTCACATAGTCAATTCACTTAACTTGTTATCATTGGGCCCCTTCATCAAAATTTTATCAAGCATTGTGCTTTTTGAGCCATTGTATATAATAGATCCCAAGGTTTTTTTTTTCCTTCTAAATAGTCTGATTCTTGTTGTTACTGATCATGGATATGTAGATAAGTGAAGGTGATAAACTGGTGAGGGCATTGTTTGGAGTTGCTTGCTGTCGACAACCTGCAGTAATATTTGTTGATGAAATAGATTCTCTTCTCTCTCAAGTAAATATGCCATATATTTTCAAATTCATATGTTAGTCTACAAAAAATCCATTGCATTGTAATCTAAGAGAAATACTTAATTCTTATCCATAATCATGGGTGATAGCCCAAGTGAGAAGGAGAGCATGAGCTGAGCAGAAGATTAAAGACATAGTTCCTTATAGAGATGGAAGGATTTGATGGTGGAAATGAGCAACTTCTATTAATTGGTAGTCCTTATAAACCAAATATATATTTTAACAAACAATAATAGGAAATAATTTCTCATGCTTTTTATTGTTCCAATTAATATACTATTTTGTACAATTTTCCAGAGTCTACAATAACTTGAGTGCCATATATAGGAAATTAGAGCTTTCTTATTTGTATTTTTTCCTTTGGTGTACTTTCATTTTGGAGTAAAAAGAATGTTTATAAATTTTGAATGCTTAAACTTTGACGTGCAATGGTTTGGGAGTAAACATAAAGTTTTCAAGTTTGGAATGCTAAATTTTCTCAGTGCAATTCAGCCAGAACATATTCTCCTAAACTACGCTATTCCCACATCCCAACTCTGGCTTATGCAATACTCATTTCTATCTTTGTTGATACTAGGGCTGCTTACATACTACATCTAGCATTCTTCAAAGAAGAAAATATATCACCTCCTCCTTGCTACTTCAAGAATCATCTAAAGACTAAATCAATAATCCTTCAAGATTATCTATATCCCTCAATGGCCAGTCTTGCATTCTTACACTTGCACACGAAGAAAATAGTTATGGGAGGGTTAATAACTACATTATATATTATCTTAGGTGTGATGTTAAGGTTATGGAAGGCTCTTTTGTAAACATGTCATTGTGACTTGAGATGAAAGCACTACAAAATCTCTTGACCCAGTTGCTGCACTTACTAGCCGAGATGCATTGGCAAAAATAGTATACTCACGATTGTTTGACTAGTATGATGTACCATTTGTGAGTATTGTGTTTCTTAGGACAAAATCTCAAAGAAGAATATATTTGGAGAGTGAAGTATATTTCTTAGTTTTTAAAGAATGTATATTGTTCTATGGGCTCTTCTTAAGATAATGCCATGTGTATTGGATACAGGCTGGTAAATAAAATAAATATTTCAATTGGCTGGGACCCTAATTGGAATTCTTGATATTTACAATTTTGAGATTTTCAAGAATAATAGGTACATTTTTTTAATAGACATCAAGACTACATATTTTAGATCATGCCTTGTAGCTATAGTCACTGCAATTTAGAGAGCTATATTTGAAAGCTTTCATAATATGAAATGTTTACATATTACTCTTTGGTGAGCTAAGGAAAACCAATTTTTTTCTTCATTGCAATTTTGAACTATTTTGTATCAATCTACAAATGAGAAGCTACAAAAACACTTCAATCAGGTCAGAAAGTTCCATATCTATTAAATTATCATAATTTTTGAAAGAAATATATTTTTTATACATTTTGTTTTTGCTCTTTACTCAGGGTATATTTGCTTAACTATTTTAATATTATTTTGTTGTGTATGATATTTACTTTTTTCTATGGATTTTTGCATATGCTGTGCAACATGTCTTTAGATGGAACATGATGAATACACAAGAGAAGAAATTAATTGGAGCTACATTGAGTTTGTTGACAATCAAGATGTTTTGGATCTAATTGAAAAGGTCTTTTTTGATATCCATTTCCTTTTCTAGTTAGATGTAGATGCAAACTGCATAGTTAAACATACACACAATATATCATTTCAATTAAGGTTCTCAATAAACATCCTAGGTATAGGTAAATCAATGGGGTTAACACTTATTCATAACTTCAAATAATAATTTTTTCTATAGAATTGAGTATCTTATGGACTAAATATTTTAGAATGAATGATCCCTTTCTCAATTTAACTTGTAGTGCTTTGTCAGAAATTTGTGTTTATTAGAGCACAAACTTTTGAAATTGAGGGCCAGGATCTTAAATACAACTAAATTTTGTATATGCAAAAACTAGAGGGAATTGTAGCTCTTTTGGATGAAGCACGGTATGTTTATGAGACTGTTGTTCATACAATTTTTGAGATGCCCATTTGACATCATATGATATGCTAGTTTCCCTTGAACTTTGTTTTTAAATTCATAGAATTCAAAATAAGAATGGCATTTCCATTACTATGTGAATAAGATATAGGGAATGGGACGAAAATAATAGTGACATTTTTTAGCTATATGAGGACAAGATATAATAAGTGGAAAGTTATAATGTAGCTATTCAAAAAAATAGGAATCTCACAATCATCAATGGAAGCTGAATACCAATGAGAGTAATTCTTGGACTTCAGCTTTGAAGCAAAGATTGGGCTATGATTAAATTAACAAAATAGGGATAATAGGAAGGCTTGGATTGGTTAACAGATTATATAAATTAATAATTTGAAACCTAGCAAGAAAATACCAGATTAGATAAAGTGAAAAATCTCTAGCATGTGCTCATTTCTCTCAAGCGGTTATCTTTGTTGAAATAACACATGCTAATCTCTTATAAAATTTAGATTGTGATTATAAGTACACCCCAATCATTCTAGAATTCTACAACAAATCTATCCAAGTTTATGGCCTATTATTATTATGAGCTTTATAAGTTTATATAGCTCATTTTCTATTAAAAATTGCTATTACATTTTGGTTTTCTTTGTGTTGTACATAATCAAAATTAAACCCATTTATTTTTTATTATAGGACCGCATCAACCTTATGCTTGAAAAAAGAAGAGGAAGCCTCATGTTATAACATGAGGCTTTTTTTTTTTTTTTGAGCATCAACATTATGCTAAAAAAGAAGAGGAAGCCTCATGTTATAATATTAGAACCACAAGAGCCATAGGAGAATGTCGAAGATAGTCATGATATGCCTATTAGCAATAGGCACATCATGACTATCTTTGGCATTCTTCAATAAGGAATTCTGTTTCAATTGAGAGCTCGCAAGAGAGATCAACTAGTGAAGATGCTCTATTAGTGCCTTTAGAATCAATAGGAAAGTGGGGTGTGGGACCTCCTCTAGAAAATGGTACCATTGGATCAAATCCAACATTAAGAAATCAAGGTTTAGAACTAGCTCCAAGGTAGTTCATCATATTAGAACATGGAAAATGGTGCCTTGTACTACCTTTTTATGTTTATTACTTACCTATTTGCAACTCCACAATTGATATTGACAATCTCTTGCCCCCACCATGCAACTGAACTACTTTACTTTTATTGATGCAGTTGAACTACGAGTGCCTTTTGTGTTCTTGACAAATCATAAGCTTTCAACTTTTGTGAAGCCATTACGGATGCAAATGAACAACTAGTGAGGTGTCAATTTTAAGGAAATTTCTTGTTTCTATAACGTATAGTTCAATTACTAGAAATATTTCATCTAGATTGTTAATTGATAGATTGTTAACTTTTCATGTCATTTTCTACTTTGGTTGGGTAGGTCTCCTTGCATTTGTAAATCTTGCTGCAGTCTTTAGCCTAATGACAATGTGGTATTACATCTAGGGCAATAACATAGTTGACTTAAAACTTTACATTAAAGAAAACATCAAGGGATAATATTTGAATTGTGGATATTTGTAAATTATGTTGGTTTTAGAGATAGTTATAGTTATAGTTATATATGCACTCTTATGATGATGTGATTGGGACTATAAGTTTTTTTGTCACATTTATCTATTTGAAAAATAGATAAAATTATTGGCTTTCATTCTTGATAAATAATTCTTTCCTAAATTTATTCTTCCCTATAGGAACCAAAATTTAGACGCGCTATGCCAATTATTGCAAAGGCTTTGCTTTCATAGGAGTCTTTTAAACTGCACAAAATTTGAGTTGTAAAGCATAATTGCTCAGTGGAGACTCAGGATATGGTGCACATTTCTTCCTCCTTCCCATTATTTTGTATGAAATAAATCATGTGATGAATGAAACAATGGTGTGGAGGTAAAAATGTGCATGATACCCTGACTCTCATGCACTAAGCAATTACGCTTTAGAATCAAATTTTGTGCAGTTTAGAAGGCTCCTATGAGAGCAAAGCTTTTACAATAATTGGGACAACTCATCAAAATTTCTACATATCTTGGTCTCAATTTTGATGGAAATGTCTTCACTTTGACGTTGATTGTATGGCATTGGCATAGAAAAGTAAGGGATTTTCGTCGCAATTTCGATGCCAAATTGGTTGCCTTTGATGTCAATTGTATGGCACTAACATAGAAAAGTAAGGGGTTTTGGTCGTAATTTTGACGCCAAATTGGTGTGGGTTTATGTCAAAATTTTGACCAGTGGCACCTGCAAATGTGAAAATAACAGTTCAGGTTGAACTAAAGAAATCGACAAAATTCGCGTCAGTAAGTCCACCTTTATGAAGTCAAAATTTTGACACAAAATGTGTGTGTCAAAAAACCAACCAAAAAAGACCAACAACAAGCTTAGTCACCTTATTGACCTACTCTAGTCTAAATTTTAACCTTTTTGCATCAAAATTTAGGACTAAATTTACTAGTGTCCTAATAGGGAAGATCATCAAAAGTGATCAATGTAAGCCTTAACTAGCCAACTTTATGTTGTAGTACTAAAGTTTGTGGGTATCATCCCCACCCCAATTTTATTTTCTATTTGGAAGTTTTTTGGGTCACCAAATCATTATGTTCAAGTGTTGTGGATGCTTTCATTTTTTCAGTTTCTCATGCATGAAATTAGATTAGATGTGATGAATTAAATGCTAATTGGTTTATTAGATTAAGAATTGAAATTGTTGAAGTTTTAGAAGTTACTAATTCACCCTTTCCTTCTTAGTAACTTAACATAGTCTTGAATATTTCCAATAGATGTATTGGTTGAACAAAATGTTATTGACCAAATAAAGTGATAGTGACTGAGTATTTGAATGGAAAGAAGTACGCAAACAACTTGTGAAGGATGAGACAACTATTGTGCACCTACCAGAGTATAAACATATTTTTTGTAGACCTAATTGAAAATATTGAAGGTATACATCAAATTTTGGCACTCATTTTCATCTTATCAAGCAATTTTGTGCACAAGTGATTCAGGTGATTTTAGCGATATAGTATGGAAGAACTCAATCAGTTAAGTTTCAGTGTTAAGTTATTTCAAAGTTGTTGAAGAAAATTTGTTCAAAACCATAGTTTAGAAATGACATCCTGTACATTTACATCTGCTAAGGAAATGTTGAGGGAGATAAATGCACAAATCATGAGGAATGATCAATTTCCTCCACCAAAGTTTAAGGAATATCCTAACATTGCATTGACTAGCGATGAATTTGGAGCCCTATCATCAATTCCACATAGAGTATTGATGATTCACAATATATGATCGTGTTACATGTGCAAAGTGGAAAAAAATGGATATTTTGAACTTGAAGCAGCATATGAAAAACTATGTGACAATGGATTGATAAGAGACGAGAACAAAATTATTTCCTAGAAAGGGCTGACACATGCCTTGGCCTTTCTAAAGGTTTTTAAGGTTGAATAGATAAATATTGTGTTGAGCCAAGTTCACAATATCAAGATTTGGTTAGAGGGTAGACCAATCAAGATTAAAAAGGCTATCATTCACCAAGTTATAGGTTACCTTACTTTGGATAGACTAAAGATGATGAGAAGTTCCTCAAGGGATGTTGTTGAGTAGAAAATGAAGGAAAAATGGAATGATCGTGGAATGTCGTTCGATAGGATAACAAGTCAAGTTATTGAATTTTTAGTATATATGATTACAAAAAAATTCTATCAATCAATCCAAGCGAATAGTGTACCTTGCATTGTAGTGGACCTATGATATAAATTGAGAAGAAAAATCATAGCTATGATATTACTAAGATGGAACTGCAACAACTATCTATGAATCTTGGAGCAATAAGGAAAGAAAATAATACTTCATGTAAGTTTAGTTCCTTACTCGTTTACATATTTTTCTATGTACATAATTCATTCCCTAATGTTGAGAGAGTTTCATGGGACTTGAATAGACCAATAATTGCGAAGATAAATGATCCAATTAATCAACTGGGAGAAACTTTTGAAGCTATAATGGATAACTATTTTGAGGAACATAAGAATAAGATGAATAAAAAGATGAGGACACCTAAGCCAGTTGTAGATAACTATTTTGAAGATATATGTTTTATGGTAGATATAGATTTCATCTATGCATAGGTAGTACTACCAAGTGTTGCATGGCTAAGGCCAATGAAATATGAAATAAATATTGATGAAGTTACAACAAAAAATATTGCATTATTATCTAAAGAGATTGAGATGAATGCCAAGCCATTTGGTACCTATAGGACAACCAAGATCAAAATGATGATGGAGACCAAAGTGCCCAATATGGATAAGAAAAGAAGAAAATGATCAAAGATCTTGAGGGAAAACTTGGAAAAGATCAAGTTCAGATAATTGAAGGCAAAGATGAGGATGAGGAAACCAAGGAAGAAGCTAAAGCTGAGACATCAAAGGGAAAATATTTAGTTATTGACAAACCCAAGAAAACAAAATAGAAGAAAATAGTGATCATTGATCCAAAGGTAAAAGAGGATCTAAAGAAAGGTGTGTAAAAGGCTACTACACCACTAGAGCAGGCTGCTACACCACTAGAGCTAGAACCAAAGAGAAGAGTGATCAAAAGATCAAAGGAAACTCAATCCTCGACTACAAAAGAAAAAGAAAGCCCAAGAAAGAGGAAGTTGGCCAAAGCACACACAAATATTATCTAAGAGGCCGAGGAGAGAGTTAGTCATTACACCTGATGAGGAGGAAGATGATGAAGAAATATAGTTTGATGATCTGAGAGAACTTTAGATTGTACCCAGGCCACCTCCAATAACTATTGACCAGGTATATTAGAAGATTAAAGAATCAACTAGTAGAGAAGTACTAAAGACAATTAATATTGATTCTTTGAATAAAAATGATCAAATGAATCTTGAAAAATATATGATAGATATGATGATAGAGTTGAAGTACACATGTATAGAATTAGGCGAAGGAACTCATAAAGATTTATACAATAAAGTAGATTCTAAGTGTAAGTGGGCATTATCCACTAAAAGACAGATTAGGGAGAGCACTTTAGGACATAATATGCTTGATTTGGGAAAGACACACATGTCTATAGCCCTAAAAGATTTTTTAAAGAATTTTTATGCCTAAAGAGTTGGCTTACAAAATTTTGAATAAAAGGGCTCATGAAATTGAGAAAGAAAGCATTATTATATGGTAGGAAGCATTTTGATTGCTTGTTCTATTGACTAATAAAGAAGAAGAGGAAGAAGAAGATGAAAGAAATGAAGAAGAGTTAGAATGTCAAGATGATGAAAAAGAAGTTTCCAAGGTACCAAAATAAATTAGGTAATTGGTAGAAGGGAGTGACCAACAAGATGTTGTCATAGTTGAGGATATTCCTAAGTAATCTCCATTGAATTAGAATGTATTAACTGAGGAAGATTTCAAAAATTCTACACCAAATACCTCAGATCCCTCTTTACCAAGCACCAATCTAGTGTTTTTACAAATACAAGATTATCCAAGGATTCAAAGTGCAAAGACTGATGATTTTCAAGTCACATCAGTTAGAATGGTTTTTGACATGAGCGTTGAGCAATAGGGTAAGTCAATATAATTGTGTTTCCATAATTTACCCATGTCACAGATGAAACGATAGGAGAAAAAAATGAGAAAGAGGAAGAAGAAAAAAAGATAGTAAAGACAAATAAACCCAAAGAACAAGAGGCTATTTAAGCTCTTATACAACTTCTAAGTGCCACACCGATAGAGGCACTAAATGTTACACTTGTATAATAGGTTAAATCAACTCATCAAGAGAAGACACCATTATTAAGTGCAAAGGGAAAACAACTGCAAGTATCACTACCTTGTGATAACACCCCTCGATCACAAGTAATGACACATAAAGATAAATTACTAGAGGAGATAGTGAATTTAGTAGAGGTCATTGCATTTCCTATGTATGACTTGAACAACATGACACTGGAACATATGCAAGAATTGTAAACTTTGTTGAGTTGCAAGACAAAGCAAGAACAATTGAGGAGAGAACACAAGAAGTAATTATTACATAATATCAAGGATAATTATGTTGATTCTTTTGAGATTCATGATGTTAGTGAGAAACATCAAATTTTGGGTCAGCTAGTGTATATAGTTGGCAAGGTTTAGACAAAAGGCAAAATATATTGAGACCAATGACAAATTGATGTGATGGTTTGAAAAGAAATTTGAGTACAAAGTTTTGGAGAAAGTCCCAACCAAACTTGCAATTAGGGAGGCTGAGATTACTAACCTTACCACTTAGTTTGAAGGAATTATGAAAGTCATTCATTCTTTGTATATGAAACTCTGTGATGTTGAGTTCTTCACATTAGAGAATCAAGGTTCTATTGATTTGATACAGGAAGATATGAGGGTATGTACAATTTCTTTGAGGAAGAATTCAAGTTCAAACTCACCTTCATACAATAAGTTGACATTTGATTAACGAATATTAGCCACATTGATGGCTAGAGATAGTGGTATAAGGAATAAATTAATATCAGTTAAATTCATGCTACTAACCCATTTGGAGATAATTTAGAAGGAACTATTTATGGCTTAGAATATTACAAGGAAAGATCAACATATATCAATATTAGAGAGCCTAATTACTCTAGCTTCTTAGCTAGAAATTCACATTCAAGTAATGGAATCAGCAAGAGATAGATGGAATAAAGGACATGAAGAAATTTTGGCAAGTCATCAAACAATTTTAGATATTACAAGTTGACCCCTGAAAACCCCAAGCCATAAGTGACAAAGCCAAGGGGGAAATATTCTCATGACCTAAACAAGGGGGAAATCTCATCATGATAGACACAAAGGCAGAGATGACATAAAAGAGGGAGACATAAATCATTTTTGCACATGAGAAAGTCAGCAGATCATAAACATAATTATCAAATGAGTTAGCATCAGAGATTAGAGTTTACAAACTTGTATATATTATATAGTAGAGATAAGTTTTGAAGACTGAGTTACGGTCTTAGAGGGAGCACTATTTTTTATTTTTTATAGATAGGTAAGTCTTGACAAAGTGTTTTTTCCACTAATGTCAAAAGGGGAGATTGTGGCTCCCTAAGCCCAAGTTTCCCTAGTGTCTAACACTTAGTCATTTCCAAGGTTGCATTGGATGGTCATCACTATGACTGAGCTATCTAGAGAAGGCCAAGTTATAAAGATATTGTTTATTTTTCATCACATGCTAAGAAAGTCAAAAGTTTTCAAGCACTTGAGTAGAGACGTCAACATACATACTGAATAATAGAGTAGAGATTGAGAATTCATAAATTTAATTAATACTGAGCAAGTTAGTACATTTTTAGCATATAGAAGCCAAGTAACAACGTGAATGTTAGTTATGATCGAGAATCATAACATTCAAGTGCCAAGTAAACTAGTTTTGACATATGACTTTGTAATGGCACAAACAATTATGTAAATTATTTTAACCAACTTCTACACAACATTTAAATATTGTAGGGACTATTAAGGAGAAGATTACATGTTTTATTATAAGGTATTAATCCCATGAAAAGATTAACCAATTAGAAAATTAGAAGGGTGAAACAACAAAAGCGTGAAATATGGATCATTGATTAAGATCTATTCCTTTCTAAGACTATCTATTTAAGAAGGGTTCTAACCTTAAGATCATAATGGTGAAGTGAAGCAAGCATGAAGGAGTGAATAAGCTAAGCATAAAGAAAGGAAGGCTAAGTCAGATAGGAGATTAGATAGAGAAACTAGAGAAATGAAGGATAGAACGTAACATATCATATAAGGAGATCAGTTTGAGATATTGAAGAAAGGAGATTCATAAAAAACTTTAAGAGAAAACCAAAGGAACATGTACTAAATTAGTTTTGATAGACTAAGTTAGGGAAAATCTCTTAACAAAGTGGTTTTAATAGACCTTTTTAAACCTCCTAACAGAGTCCTTACTTTACTGTAAATGTAAATTCCTTTAATCAAGGTAAGACCTAAGAGTCTTGTAAATCTTTCAATAGAGTAGACCCCTCATAGGGTAGATCATTAGAAGTGATCAAATTGTAGCCCTAACAGGAAAAAATTGTTGTTGCAATATTAAAGATTTATGGGTTTTATCCCTACCCTAGTTTTACCTTCATCTTGAAGTGTTTCTAGGTTACCAAAATCTTTGTGATATGAATTTATTTTTTTTTGGATGTTATTCTTAGATAGATTTCATTTCAACATTACAATTTTATGATTATACAGTATGAGAACTAAGATATGAGATGGATTAGGTGTGAATACAATTAAATTTTTATCAATGAAAAGTTTTAATATAGATCCCAATTCACCTCCCTCTTAGTATCTTGTTTCCCAATAAGACTTCTAACAATAAATCCGCATTGGCATGACTCACACATATGTCTTTTATTAAGGATTTGATGTAATTTATCAAATAGTCATACTTTCATTAACCTTATTAGGGTAAACTTTAAGAAAGTCACCTCCAGAAAAGGTATAAAATATTGGCAAAAATTTCATTATTTTGAAAAAACAAAATTATTTCTATTGGCGAATCTCTCAAATTTTAATTCTAAATATGACCAATTCTGACAATTATTTTCAAATCGTAATTTTTTTGTATAAAATATTGACAAATCTTAATAATAATAGGAAGTTAATTAATCACCATGGAATACTACAAATCAAAATTGAACATGTTTTTACCTTGTGGAATATTATAAGGATCATTACATATACTTTAAATCAATAGTGAAAACTAAATATTGGTGATATATCCCCAAAGTAATTAATAATTATTATAATTATTGGCCAGTTCAATTTAAGTTCTCCAATGATAGATTATATTTAGGTGACTCAAATCTAATCATGTAATGAATATTGTGGTGAATATTTGAGTTTAAATTTTTCAATAAAATAAATTATTGAGTGATTTCAAATATTCTAGAACTAAATTTTATAAAACTATGGCGATTTAGTTGTAACAAATCTTAAATTATTAGTCAAATTACTTTCCAAAAAATTCTAAAATTAGCCAATTTGTGAATATTAGCCACTACAAATAGCTTGACCCTTATTCTTACAAAATCTTTCTAAAATTTGGTCATTAGTATCTCCATTGTATATCTCTTTAATGATGGTCATATTAATAGAAAATAGCATATTATGAAATCCAGGGAAATAATTTTCTTTTGAACCCATTTCTAGATTTATGGAATGATTTATCTTTATTTAGTAAGATTATTTTGGACCCTTAGGAATATCCTTCTTGCCTTTTTTCAAACTTCCACTTTTATAAGTAACTAGATCTAATTTATAAACCTAGTGACTTATACCACTAAAATACATTTTAATATATTTCATAGAGATCCAACAATATAATTTATCAACCTCTTTTCTGTTGAAGTTATTCTATATTATCATTGATTAAATGATTTGAAGTTCTTCAGGGAAGTTCACGCGTAAAATATTTCTTTCTTTAGTATAACCTAGGTCCTAGTTAACCAAGAAATCAACTTCTCTATTTCCTTCACTCAAATAATGTTTTATCTTGACATTTTAGAACAAAGATAGCCTTATGATGTTGTAGTCTTCTATGAGATAATATTTTCTATGGGCAAGTCACTTTATTAGTGATGATATCATCAATGAGTTTTGAGTCTTCTTCAACTACCATATTCTCTACACCAGGATCTTAGACAAGCTTAATACCATGCCAAATTGTCATTCCCTCCATGTAATTATTGGAATTAACACCCATGTCTCTTGAAGAACCTTGAATCATTTCTCCAATAATGTTTCTCACTAGAGCTCATATTCCAGAAATACCAGGGTTTCCCTTTGAGAAAGCATCTAAATTACATTTTAGCCAGTTTCACTCAAGAGGGTTCTATTTAGTCTCCTTTCTTCTATTTATACTGGGCCAATTCAAATTGATTAGGGTTTGATTGATATGCCACCTCTATTTCACTCTAGTATGTATCAAATTAGGGTAGGAAGGAGCCTTAGGAAAAGTAGAAACATTGATACCATCCCTAACTTATCTTTTGAATATATAAAATAAGTCCTAAATCAATTTTATCTCATCTTTGAAAGTTCTATTGTTTCCCTCCTTCCATAGGTTGCACGAAGTAACTAGAATCTGAAGCCATAGATTATACATAATAGGGTGGTTTAAAGGAAAAAATTTCTAGAGATAGAGCATATCTTTAATAGTATTCAACATAACTCATTGAGTTTGGAGAGATTGGAACAATAGTGTAGTGCCTCTCCCATTTGACTCCTATAAGTCATATTGATGGATGCAACCTTGTTGATCTTTTGTTGTGATGGATCATGTTTGTGACCATGAGTGGTCTACCCCATTGAGGTGATTTGATTTATATTTCTATATCAGTTGCTTTGATTATGCTTTGACTGATTTATGAGATTATAATGTGATTTTTGGTTCACTAAGGTTTGTGCTAGTGGTTACTAGGATCGATGTGGAATCCAGAGGTTGTTTCATGATTACCCTAAGACGTGTGCATAGATTGCACTATGTACTATTACCCTGCTACATTGGACTAGGTTCCTATAGCAATGGCTAGTCATGTTTATGATAGTGCTCACTTATTTATTTTAAGTGCCTTTTCATGTTGTTTTTACAACCATTATTAAATGCTTAAATAGTTAGAAATGGATTGTCCATGTTGGATTCATTTGGTTATGTGCTGTGGATATCTAATGCTTTACATGTGAGATGACTCGAGGGTCAAATGTTATAGTTGGATTTCAATATCATAGATTTTAGACTACTATGTTGTTGATTTGATCATATTTGCATGATGATGCCATTGTGAAATGATAGTGTGTTTTATGATTATATCTAGTTATCCAATATTTGGACATATCACTGATTATGTTATGTGATGGATTTAATGTTAAGGTTATTTACTTCATTCCTATGTTGTTATGCTTTATGCGGACATGAGTGAAGTAAATAGATTATTTTAGTATAATTAAATAAATAGTTAAATTAGGTGATTTAATGTATTTATTGCTTCAGCTATGTTATTATATGCAATTTCACTTGATCATGTTGTTTAGTGTGCAATATTTATATCCCTGGTAGTGGCACATGGAGTTAGTGATTTAGCTATTCATATTTTACCAATGTCATCCCTGTATGGTCAATGTATCCATATTTTAAGTGATAAATTAATCCTTTCGGTGATTATTAGATCTAAACATTATGTGATTAGACCAGTGAGTGTGTTTGTGCATTTAGAGTTTCACATCATTGCGAAAGTTGTTATGAAAATTTATATGTTTTTGGGTTTTCAAAATTTTTAATTGATTTATTTTAATTTTTGGTAGCTTTGCCATAGACGAATTAATATTTATAGGAATAGCCTATTTTTATTTGGGTCAATCTGGGGTTTAACTAGGTTGGTGGGTTATTTTCACTAATTAATTATTCACTTGAAAAGTGAATAAGCATCCAAAAAGGAATTTAATTTCTACACTTCTCACTTTTGAATTAGAAAGTTTGAGAGTAAAACCCAAAATCCTCTTCATGAGGATTTATTATTTTGTTCGTTGTGGGAGCTACGGGCATGGGACCAACATGAGGTTGAAGTCATTGGGTCTAGCTTGGGGAGACCTTGGATTGCCGCAATTTTTGACCACTTTTGTGGGCTTTTTATTTTCTAGTTCAGATTTCCATTTTGCCCTTTTGGCCATGAGGTAGGAATCTCTTGTTTTATTATTTTTACTCTATTTCTGCTTCTATTTTTGGTATCTGTTTGGCTGGAGGTGGAGAACTAGTGTTACCCTCTGTTTTTGTTTGTTAGTTCTATCTGGTTAGTTGAGTATGAGCATTTCCCTATTTTTTGGGATGAGGGTTTGGGGTTTTGTGCTGTTATCCTGGCCATTTTTGCATACGGTGTTTGAATTTAATTATTTTTGGACTTTTGGGGTTTTTATACTTAAAGGTCGAATGAGTTTTAACTTTGAAGTTTTCCAAAATTTGGGGGTTTTACCTCATTTTGCATGTCAAGTTTTGTTGGTTATGCCCAGTTAATAAAATTTAAGATAATAAAATGTATGTGTGAGAGCCTTTCTGTTGAGGGATGTTGTATCTGCATGATCCAAGCTTGGGCTTGTCGATGCTAGGAAAATCTCTAGGATGTCAGCCTATACTTAGAAGCCATATGAGTGTTTGACTAGGACCCATACTACTTGCATTATCTTAGGTTTTTGGTTATAGCCATCATACTGCCTGGTGTGAGTGTTAGCCATGAATGTTTTCTTTGAGTGTGTTTGTGGTTGGATCTTTATCTCCATCAGCACGGTGGGTGTGGACCTATGGGTGCCACATGGTTGGGAGGCATAGCTACCTATAACACTGCTAGGGATAGGTGTACAGAGATGGTCTTTTGTCTTAGCATGATCGTTGCTGGATGTTTTCACTTGGTACTTCAGGTTTCAGAGTATGCTTCCTTGTCATTTATGCTTTCATTGGAGTGCTTGGATATCATGTTTAGATAATGTTAGTTTATTTGATGCATTCCCATATTATGATGTTTAGCATATGACTAGATGATGTGAATTGATGTATTGGATTATCTATTACTTATTGGTTGAACATGTTAGATTCCCTTATTATGATGATTAACATGTGATCATGTGATAGGTGATGTTTTCTACTTTGTAGGATTATCTTATGCTTTACTACTAGCACATTAGATTTTCTTATACCTATATTGCAACATGTTTTAGTAGTGACATCCCTATTACAATAGTATCAATGATTAGATCGATGGCTTAGGATGTTATGCATGGGGGATGGCTAGGATCCATGATGATCTTATGATGCTATTCACAGTTGGGAGGAATCACATACTTAGTTTGGTTATTCAATACATTGTGATGCTATTTCTATACATTATGATGTTGCTTTCAGTATGTTCTTTTACTACTATGTTTTAGATGGATAGATGCTCCTCTTCCTAGTTTCATGATATCTTGTTGTTTTAGCACTCAAGTGTTTGTTCCTTGATTTACATGGATCTGGTACTCCTCGGTGTGGAGGAAATTTATTTCCTATCTTTTTACCATTATATTTTTTGGTTTGCTGATTTGTATCCTCATGCAAAATTGTGCTTTCTCATGTGAGAATGCAACTATTTGCATAGTGTGCTGGGTTTCTTTACACAACTTGGTGAATCCTCATGCAAAAATCCACACCAGTTTGGGTGTTTTGGCTATTCGTCCAAGCATGTCCTTGTGCGAGATGGTGTTTCCTCATGTGGCTCAGTGTACTTTCTCATGTGAAGAGGTGCTTCCTTATGCAAGATTGTTAGTTGTTATTCTCTTGCGTGAAGAATAGGGGGCCTCTCCATTGCTCTTCGAGGAATGCATCTTGGACTTTTGGGTACCCTTTAGGATTTCTTGTGATTTCTTACTTCAATAGTTTAGAGATTTTTTTTCTTGATTTGTGTGTGTTGGTTTGGTAGTAGTGTCTGAAGATTTGTTGGTTTCTTAGATTGTTGGTGAAGTCTTCCATTGTGATCTTTGGGATCCTTGTATGGTGTTGTCATGTGCAGTCATACTTGTAAAAAAAAAATATCTTGGCTTGAATTGAATCCTTGTTCCAGGGATTTCTAGGCAAGGCATTACATCTAGTATCAAAGCCTATGTTCAAACATTGGGATCTCTGCGTATATGTTTCCCATATGGTTGTTGCTACTTTGGTTGAGTTCAAGTGGCTTGGTCAAGAGCTCTTGATTTTTGTTGCTTTGGCATCTACTTTGGATGAACTTGCTTATCTAGTAGATGCAACTATATCAATGTGAGAAGAAGGAAGTGAGTCTTCCTTTTTTTGTAGATGGAATTGATGTGCCTTGATTGGTTGGTTGCTTGTGTGACCCTTTTTGGATGGAACCACTAATTGGTGTCCATGTGTTGGCTTTTAGTACCTCTTTTGTTTTCCCTTGCAGAGTTAGGTGCATTGTTTCCCTATCTTCTCCTATTTGTAAGTGAATAAATGAATCTTATTTATGATTCCATGTTTTTTCATTATAGAAATGAAATGGTTCCTTTCATTGAAAAATAAGTGTTTATTGTGAATCATTGCAAAGGAGTAGGTTTTGCATTATATCCTTGGTTTAATGACTTAAGTTCCCAATCAGATTGCTTCATAAGCTAATGGAATATTGTATTGATTTGGTGGATATCTAATTTTTGCATTGCATGGAAAATAATTAAGGAATATTATTGTAGTCTACATATGCATGAGGTTATCGATGGTATATTTCTTGATGTGTGTGAGTGTGTTCTCTAACATTGCTAGGATGATGTATTCTTTAGCATTGTGTAGTGATTTTTCCCTCTTGTGTGACTATCCTCAATCATCACATGTAATGTGATTTGATTGATGTCTTATTTTATTTGGCTAGAGGTACTTTTCTCATGTTGTCAAGCTAGCATTGGTTTTTATTATTTTCCTTCTAGGAACTGTCATCAAATTTCATCTATCGCTCTTTTTGTGACAGTTGTCCCATTTGACTTATTGTTGAAATGTGCACTTTTTGATATTTACTATTGGAATTGAAAATTCTGCATTTGGCCTTTTTGTTTTGGTTCTTGATGACTATTCTGAATGTGTTTTAACTGCTGCCCAGTTGTCTGTTGTGATTCTACCATGTTCATCTCGAACCTCTGGTAGTATGTATAAGGGATAATATCATGGAGAACATGCTAGTGTGTCTTTGATAGATTTAAAGTTTTTAATGTAATTGGATTGTTTAAAAGATGTGTAAATGTAATGTTAATTCTTGAAAGAAATTTAAAGATATGTACTTGTTTTATGGTAAGAGACTCTTAAACCCTTGCTTTGAAAACCTTTCAATTTTATTGTGCATTAGTGCTTATGTTATGTTTAGTTAATGAAATTATGAAAGAGAAGTAATTATGGTTTTAGTGTGTGAACTACCTTTCATTCCATGTCTTATGTTGTTTTGGGCATGTGTGCTCTTGAATGGTTTTGGACATTTTGTCTGTCGCTTGTCTTGGTAATTGAGATAGTTGTTTTTGACTATGTTGTTTTGTCTTGAGTGGTGATTAAAACTCTTAGATCTTAAGACTCTCTAAGCTCCATCATGTTGTATTCCTCATCAATATCTTTTTGAATATTTTCAAATAGAGTCAATCCAATTCTGGACATGAAAGTTATGGCCTCTAGAGTGAAGGAAATTTTTGTGTTGATTTGAAATTTTGTGTGAAAATTTGGTGATCATGCTCTTTTTCACCTGGTTCATTGCATTTTATTTCTTGGTTCACTAAGAATATTTGCACGAGACTATGCTAATGCAAAATTTTGCTTGGGGGACAAGAAGTAACTCTTTTGCACTTCTGGAGTTGCTGATCGATGTTCTTAGTACCCTTTATTGAGTATAGGCCAATTCAGTCATGACATATCATATTTATGGATATTGGAGAAGTTTACCTCTTCATGTTATTTGTAATGGAAGAGTTATCTAGTCTTCATAATCTACTAGGTACTTGTTGGAGTTCCTGCTTGGGTTTGTGTGCTTCCATTTGCATCGATCCACCTTCGTGAGGTCAAGAGTAGCTTGTAAGTGTACCTTGTTTGAGGTTGATGTTGCCTTGTCATTTGGGAGTGACTCAATTCTTTGATGAGTCTATATTCTCCTTTTTGGATGTTGACTTTGGTGCATATTTTTTTCCTTTTCTCTTTTAAGAGAGTAGGCTAGCATGGTTATGCCACTAGCTCAGTTAGTATTTTTAGATGAGTATGTTGATGGTTGGTGGAATTGTGAGTTCCCTAATGCATCTTGGGCTGATTTAGTGTAGAGGTTGAGAGAGATTCCCTCTCAATCCTAATACTCTTTAGTTCTTTTTGCCTAAGCTTGTTTCTTCAAGAGGATTGTCTCAGTCAAATTTTCTCATTGACTGTTGACTTGAGGCTAGAGATTGAGTTTAGCGATAGGTTGGGTGTAGTATTCCTAGCATGGTGTTGGAGGGACATGGTATTGTTGGACACATGTTATCATCTTATGAGTTGGTATGAAAATATTACATGATTGTGTCTACTGACAAAAGTCTTTGCAACCATGTGGAAAGGTGATATCTTATCTAGTTGGGTTGTGTAACCCTAGTTCCCAGTGGTAGTTGAGCTTTTGTTCCTTGGAGAGGAATTGTGCTCCTATACTTGGTGGTGAGTAGTCTTTTGGAGTGTGTAACTTAGTTGGTAAACTATCATCTTCTTTGTTCAAAAGGTGAATTTACGTGGATTCAAGGATGCTCATGTGTGACATGATAGTATTTTTGGGAATTTTGGGATGGTTATTCTCCATGATTCTAACTCTTGTTGGAAGTGGGTTGTGTTTTGACCTTGTTTTGTTTTCATGTGGTAGGTGCATGGCATAGTTGGGCACTTGTTGACAAGGTAAAGTGGGTTTTCTCCTTAACTTTTATTGTTGAATTTATGGCTAGATGGATTTTACTAGCACCTAGAAGGTTCCTTATTAGAGGACCTTGGGTCAGTGTGACACCTTTTCTCTTGTGGTTGACCTTTTTGGGGTTAACATAATAGTTTGAAAACATTGGAGTGATTTCGTTTGACTTGTGGAGATTTTATTGAGTCATTCCTATTGCTCAATTTTGATTTTTGGTTCTTGATATGTTTTGGTTTCTATTCTTGGATTATAGGCTTCCAAGAGTAAGCCTAGTTTTTGGGGGAGATGATGTAGTGCCTCTCCCATTTGAATTCTGTAAGTCAGCCTGATGGATGCAACCTTGTTGATCTTTTGTTGTGATGGATCATGATTGTGACCATGAGTGGTCTACATCATTGAGGTGATTTGATTTATGTTTCTATATCAGTTGCTTTGATTATGCTTTGGCAAATTTCTGAGATTATGATGTGATTTTTGGTTCATTGAGGTTTGTGCTAGTGGTTGCCAAGATTGATGTGGTATCTTGAGGTTGTTCTATGATTACCCTAAGATGTGTGTAGAGATTGCACTGTGTACTATTACCCTGCTACATTGGACTAGGTTCTTGTAGTAGTGGCTAGTCATGTTTATGATGGTGTTCGCTTATGTGTTTTAAGTGCCTTTTCGTGTTGTTTTTACAACCATTATTAAATGCTTAAATAGTTAGAAATGGATTTTCCATGTTGGATTCATTTGGTTATGTGTTGTGGATATCTAATGCTTTACATGTGAGATGATTTGAGGGTTAGATGTTATAGTTGGATTTCAATATCATAGATTTTAGACTACTATGTTGTTCATTTGATCATATTTACATGATGCTGCCATTGTGAGATGATAGTGTGTTTTATGATGATATCTAGTTATCCGGTATTTGGACATATCATTGATTATGTTATGTGATGGATTTAATGTTATGGTTATTTACTTCATTCCTGTGTTGTTATGCTTTATGTGAATGTGAGTGATCTGTAAATAGATTATTTTAGTATAATTAAATAAATGGTTAAATTAGGTGATTTAATGCATTTATTGCTTCGACTATGTTATTATATGCAATTGCACTTGATCATGTTGTTTAGTGTGCAAGATTTATATCCCTGGCAATGGCACATGGGATTCAACTATTCATATTTTACCAATGTCGTCCCTGTATGGTTGACGTATCCATATTTTAATTGATAAATTAATCCATACAGTGATTATTAAATCCGAACTCATTTTCATTATGTGATTAGACCAGTGAACATGTTTGTGCATTTAGAGTTTCACATTGTTGCAAAAGTTGTTAAGGAAATTTCTATGTTTTTGGATTTTCAAGCTTTTAAATTGATTTATTTTAATTTCTGGTAGCTTTTCCATAGATGAATTCCTATTTATAGGAATAGCCTATTTTCATTTGGGTTGATTTGGGGTTTAACTAGGTTGGTTGGTTATTTTCCCTAATCGATTATTCACTTGAAAAGTGACTAAGTATCCAAAAAGGAATTTAATTTCTACACTTCTCACTTTTGAATTAGAAAGTTTGAGAGTAAAACCCAAAATCGTCTTCATGAGGATTTACTATTTTGTTCGTTGTGGGAGCTATGGGCATGAGATTGTCGTGAGGTTGAACTCATTGGATCCAGCTCAGGGAGACCTTTGATTGCCACAATTTTTAGCCATTTTTGTGGGCTTTTTATTTTTTGGTTGAGATTCCATTTTTCCCTTTTGGCCACGAGGTAGGGCTCTCCTATTTTGTTGTTTTTGCTCCATTTTTGCTTCTATTTTTGGTAGTCATTTGGCTAGAGGTTGAGAACTAGTGCTCCCCTCCATTTCTATTTGCTGGTTCTGCTTGGTTGGTCGGGTATGAGCATTTCCCTATTTTTTGGGATGAAGATTTGGGGTTTTGCACCATTATGCTGGCTGTTTTTGCATACGGTGTTTGAACTTAATTATTTTTGGATTTTTGGGGGGTTTTTGTACCCAAAGGAACAATGGGTTTTAATTTTGAAGTTTTCCAAAATTTGGGGGTTTTTACCTCATTTCGCATGCCACCCTATTTTCTCAAGTTTCCTTGGCACGAGTTGGGACATGAATATGGATTATCCATTGGATATTGGTCAGACCTTTGTTGCACTTTTATGTTTGCATTGGGATGTGTGTTGCATCTGTACTCCCGACTTTGTGTTCAGTTGAGTGATTTTATACTTGTTGTTATGGTTTCTTTTGGACCTTTGTTCTTGTTTCATGGACACTAGGATTTGTGTAGAATTGATGCTCTCAAATTGAGGCTAGTTGAGTGAGTTCATGATGTTTGGCCTTGTTACATCATTTGGATTTGTGTAGAACCCATACTCTTGGATTAAGGATGGTTGAGTGATTTCATGATGTATGGTTTTACTAGCTTTGGGATTCATGTAGAATTTGTCCTCCCGGTTGTTTTTGGTTGAGGAATATTTTGCATTGTGTTCTCATCCAATCCTTGTGTTATGATCTTCATGATGGTGGTGCGGCACACATGAGTATGTGCACGTACATTTGTCAGAGGATTTGTAGGTCTTGATCTTCTATGGTACTTATGGAAGTTATGATCATTGGGGTTGGGATGGGAGTATGCATGCCCATGGGCACTTGTCATAGGATGGGCATGGGTAGGGTAGGGTAGTATCTAGAGGGGGCTTCTATATCTCAACTTGGTGATCATGGCGCCAGAAGTTGGTAGACAAAGCTTTATATAAGTGATAACTATATAAAATGTGTGAGTGTTGATAAAAATTAAGATAATAAAATGTATGTGTGAGATCCTTTCTATTGAGGGATGTTGTATCCACATGATTCAAGCTTGTGATTTTTGATGCGTGGTGACTCTCTAGTATGTTAGTCCCTAATTAGTGTCTGACCAGGACCCATACTACTTGCATTGTCTTAGGTTCTTGGTTACAACCATCATACTGCCTGGTGTAAGTGTTAGGCATGGATGTTTTCTTTGTGTGTGTTTGTGGTTGGATCTTTTATCTCCATCAGCATGGTGGGTGTAGACCTATGAGTGCCATGTGGTTGGGAGGTGTAGCTACCTATACCACTACTAGGGACTAGTGTACAAAGATAGCCTTTTGTCTTAGCATGACCATTTCTTGATGTTTTTTCTTGATACTTCAGGTTCTGGAGTATGCTTCCTTGTGATTTATGCTTTCATTGGAATGCTTGGATATCATGTTTAGATGATGTTAATTTATTTGATGCATTTCCATATTATGATGTTTAGCATATGACTAGATGATGTGAATTTCTATATTGGATTATCTATTGCTTATTGGTTTAGCATGTTAGATTCCCTTATGATGATTAGCATGTGATCATGTAATAGCTAATGTTATCTACTTTGTAGGATTATCTTATGCTTTACTAATAGCATGTTGGATTTAATTATGCTTATATTGTAGCAAGTTTTAGTGGTGACATCCCTATTACAATAGTACCAATGATTAGATCAGTGGCTTGGGATGTTACACACAGGGGATGGCTAGGATCCATGATGGTCTTATGTTGCTATTGATAGTTGGGAGGAACTAGGTACTTAGTTTGGTTATTCAATACATTGCAATGTTATTTTTGTATATTGCGATGTTGCTTTCAATATGTTCTTTAATTGCTATGATTTAGATGGATAGATGCTCCTCTTTACGATTTCATGATATCTTGTTGTTTTAGCACTCGAGTGTTCATTCTTCGATTTATGTGGATTCAATACTTTTCTAGTTTGTTGATTTGTATCCTCACACAAAATTGTGCTTTCTCACATGAGAATGCAATTATTTGTATGGTGTGCTAGGTTTCTTCATGCAACTTGGTGAATCCTCGTTCAAAACCACACACAAATTTGGGTGTTTTGGCTATTGGGCCAAGCATGTCCTCACATGAGATGGTGTTTCCTTGTGTGGCTTAGTGTACTTTCACATGTGAAGAGGTGCTTCCTTGCACAAGATTGTCAATTTTTATTCTCTTGCATGAAGAACAAGGTGCCTCTCCACTACTCTTTGAGGAATACAACTTGGACTTTTGAGTACCCTTTAGGATTTCTTGTGGTTCCTTGGTTCGATAGTTCGAAGATATTGTGTTCTGATGTCATCTTTGTTTTTCATTCTTTAGTTGTGTGTGTCAGTTTGGTAGTGGCATTTGGACATTCGTTGGTTGCTCAGATTGTTAGTGAAGTCTTCCATTGTGATCTTTGGGATCCTTGTATGATGTTGTCATGTGCATTCATACTTGTAAAATAAAAATATATCTTGGCTTGAATTGAATCCTTGTTCCAAGGATCTCTGGGCAGGGCATTAAAAATAGACCCTAGAACTCATTAGCTATTTGGAAGTTTAGGAAAATGTAATATCTAGTTTCCTCATTTTTTTTACATAGCACAAATCTATTGGCAAGGTAGAAGCCTCTTTTAAATAAATTTTCCATGGTTAGAATCTTCTTATGTGTCACCACTCACCATAAGCAATTGATATTAGGCATCAACTTAGATGTCCAAACCATATTCCATTTAGGATTTGGTTCTGCCATTGTACCTTGAGATAAGAATGCAAATTTGATCGAGAAAGATCCCTAACTAGTATATTCCCAAATCCACATGTCCTTGGTGTTAGCAAAGAACAAGTTAGGGTACGAAAACATATCAAACACAACTTATGTATCCTCCTTTCTTATGTTAGGGATTCTTTTCATTTCCCTATGCTAATCTTAGATCCCCTTTAAATAAATTCAACTAGCCTTGTCCCCTTCACACAATAAGTAGTATACCACCTTCTCTCTCATTGTTCTCTTAAGCCAATCTATCATTCAATTGTATTTGAACTCATCTTTCAATTGTGTCTCCTCCCTCCATAATGATAGCTAAAGGAGAGTACCTCTACCATTTAATATAATTTTTCTACTCCCCTTTATGAGGATACCTTAGTCTTGTTGATAGATTTCATAAGGAGGAGCTACCATTAGTGTTGTTCTTTCTAGGAAAGTACTATTCTGGTAAAAGGGCAAATATTTAGCTTTACTTATAATGGACCATTCTTTCTTTCCTTCAATCAACTTCCAGCTAACCTTAGTTATAAAGACTTTATTCCTTTTTTGAATCTTCTAATACCAAGACCTCCCTGAGAAATAGGAGTGCAAAATTTCTCCCATCTAACCAACAACATTTTCCTTTTGTCCTTAGTACCTACCCACATGAAATTATATATATTATTTTTTCCAAATTATCTACAATCTTGTTAGGTGTGATAGCTATAGACATGAAAAATAAAGGGATACTTTGAAGGTATGGATTCAAGAGTTGTAACTTTCCTCTAAGAATTAGAAGTTTCCCCTTCAATCCAACAAGTTTTTTCAAGAATCTCTCCACAAGGTTGTATAAAAAGGAAATAGGAGGCTTGATAGGGGAAAAGGGAAGGCCCAAGTAAATGTAAATAATAGTGGATATGTCATAGTTAAGAATTAAAGATATCTAAACATGTATGTCTCTCCTAATATTAAAGAACAACAACTTACTTTTTTGAAGGTTAATGCTTTGTTCTGAAACTCTAGCATAATAATTTAGAAGGCATTTTCACCTTTCTAATTCACTTACAAGAGCTTCTCCAAATATAACCATGTCATAAAAAAATTATTGATGTGTTGAGGGAGGGAGTCTAAGAGAAACTTTGACCCATTTCAAAGCTTGACTAACATTCAATCTACAAAGGTTTCTCCCTAGACCTTCAACAACCAAGATAAAAAAATACAAAGACAAGGGGTCTCCTTATTTGAGATCAACCCCCAAAGAAAAGAAACGAGTAGGAGCCCCATTGATCAAAACAACATACTTTTTTTCTTTGACACAACTCATGATCATGTGTAAGAATTTTCCCTTAAAACCAAACTTTTCTTGAACTTCTTCCAAAAAAGTCCAACTTTAAGAGACATAGTAGTATTTCCTTTGGAATCCATAGAGTGGATTAATTGATGACTACATATATGATGTTCCTCTTAGAGACAAAGCCCTTTTGCTCTTGGGAGACTAACTTATCCAAAATAGGTTTAAGTTTGTTCACCATAACCTTAGAGATATTTTTATACTTATGGGTCTATAATCAACTAGGGAGTTAGGGTTATCCTTTTCGAGGATCAAGGAAATATAAGTATTGTTTAGATCATTGGTTGTCTTTTACATTCTAAAGAAATGGAAAATCACATTGAAGACATCATCTACCATAATCTCTGGACACTCTTGAAAGAATGTAGGGGGAAAGCCATTGGTCTTAGGTGATACAAAGGATTGAAAAGAGAAATGATCTCTTCTTACTTCCTCTTTTCTAACTCTAGCCATAAGATCAACATTTTCCTCCTCTGAGACCAACTATGGGATGCATTTGAGGAGGTTTCTAGGGTCATCAAGGTTATGGAGATTTCCCATGTTCATAAAGTAATTGATAGCTTCAATTTTTATATCCTCCTCCTCAGTGACCATTGTTCCATCCACCCTAGTTAAAGATCTGATCCTATTTCTATGCTAGTGTTTCAATGTTGTTTGGGGGGAAAACCTAGTATTTGTGTCTCCTTCAATAAGTCATTTTAGCCCCAACTAATATTATAATTGATGATGAAAAGATTGTTAGGTGATGATGCTATTAATCTATGTAAAATATTCATATTAGTTGTAATTATATTGTCATTAATGTCAAAGTCTTAATTGGCTAGACATAATGCTAACTCAAGAAAGTATGATATCATTTGATTGATGGAGAGGATTTGAAGAAAGTATGATAAAATAAGAGTTGATATATAAGGTATTCAATCAATACTTGAATATGTTGGAAAGTGATTTTTTTTGCAAGATCAAAGATGGAGAAAAATCTAGAAGGATATGAAGGAAATTGAAGAAGGATAAGGATGGACACAAAGTTCTATGTAAAGTTATATTTTCTATGTGTCTAAATTCATTGTATAAAGGAATCCTATTGTAAATCTAAGATTACTGATTATAATTAAGTGACAAAAGTTAGAAGGGTTTGGAAAAATTGAAAAAATTATTTGAGGAGAAAATGACATTTTTACATTGCTAGTTCAAAGTGGTTGATGATTTCATTGTGATGATGTTTGAGAGTTGATGAAGTTGAAGGAGATATAATATAATGATGTTTTGAAGAGTAAATTTTTTGAAGGAGAAGAAAGAAGTGTTGAGCCAAGTGAACTAAGCAGTACAAAGAGAAGAGAAGGAAAAAGGATTTTGTGGAAGACAAAATCAGCCGAGTGAGTAAAAGATATGGAATAAGAAAGAACACATATCTGAATGAGAAAAGGTAGTTTCTATTCTTAACATATACCTTTACACTGTTATTGTTTAACCATTGTATTAGAAAATCTTAGAAGCACCAAGTGGAGCTAACAAGTCTGTGAAATCCCATAAGGTAACATCAATTAGTGGTGTCTGTAAGTCCTTTAAATTAGGCCACTCTTTTTAGTCCTAGACAAGGAGTGATAAGTTCTAGATGTTCTTTTTTGTGAGATCCTCTAAAAAGGCCACTCTAACATTAACAAAGTAGTCTCCTAATAGAGATCACTTTAGAAGAGTAAATTTTTTGGGTTTCCAATCATAGGTGGTCTTCCCCTTAACAGGGTTTCCACATTAATTATTGGTGTCGAAATTGTGTGGATGTTATTTATGTTGCAAGTTGATTTACATGTTTTCATAGTTTACTACAATTCAATAATAACTAGGATATCACAATATAATAACTGGAAATTTACTAACAATTGGTAATGCAAGGAAAAACTTGATAACAATTTGGAAAGAAGTTGATGTATGGGTTAATTTTTATGTTAGAAATGTTTGTCAAGTTATTGGATGCATAAAGTTATTATTGTTAATATTTATGTTTCTTTGATGATGATGAAATGTTTGAAAGGACTATGAGATAATTGGAAATGGTTGATTCACTCCACCTTCCTAAGTTATTTGACAAATTGGTATCAAATGTCTGAGTTCTTGAAGGAAGAAGTTTAAAGGAACTTAAGAAAATAATCAAGATGCATAAAAGAGATTAGCCACAAAAGTTGAACATGAAGAACTTTTCCTCATGGAAAGACCAAATGAGATTGCATCTTTTAGGTATTGGAGATGATGTCACACATTGATTGGATAATGAATATGTCACCCCTTCTAGTCCTCTAACTATGGATCAAATGAATGAGAAGAGGAATAAAAATAATATGATAATTGATATTGCATATGCTCTCATTGATGTTCAATTTGATGATGTTAAGAATTATACCATTGCAAAGAAAATGTGGGATAAACTTAAGCTTTTTCATGGAGGGTATGAAAATATAAGAAAAGCTAGAGATGAAATCTTGAGAGGCAAGTATGATGACATAAGAATGAAAGGAGGTGAAATTGTTGCACAATATGAGAACCAAATCAAATATGTTGTGAGTGCAATAAGAGTTATAAGAGGTTCCATATTGGATTCTAAAATTGTAGGTAAAATATTGAAAAATCTTTTGCATGTTTATGCTATAGAGTTTTATGCTATTCAAGAAGTAAGAGAAATACTTGGAAATGATCTGACACTTGATGATCTAGTTGCTTGATTAATGCATTTGAGTTGAGCAGTTATGATAACAATATAGTTACAATTAGAAATTCTTATAGGTTTTCACTAACCATCATCAATCCAAAGAAAGAGAAGAAAACCAAAGAAAGTGAATCTAAAACTGAAGATGATTTACATGATATTGAAGCATCACTTGCAAGAAGGTCATCAAGAAGTAAAGGTAAATACAAAGGTAAACTACCCTTGATTTGTTTCAAATCTAATGAGGTTGATTACTTTGCTAATAAATATCCTAACCCAGTAAAATATGATAAAAATTACAAGAAAAACTACAAGTTCAAGAAGAACAAGGATTATAAAGACAAATGCAAGAAGTCATGCTACATTCCTAAAGAAAAGCATACTGAGACATGTTCTAACAATAACAAATAAATAGTTGAAATGGTCTAGGTTGCAATCAAGGAAGAGATAAATGGTGAAAGGTAGGAGAATGAAACTATCCTTATTTCACATATTATAAAGAATGACTCACAGATTATTGATAGTGGTTGTTCACATCATCTGACTGGTGATCTACGTAAGTTTAAAAAATTTAAAGAAATTGATGATGGTGGAATTGTTAACTTTGGTAGTAATGTTCCATACTCAGTGAAAGGTAAAGGATCATTAATGTTGAATGATAAGATTAGATGTGATGATGCATATTGGGTTCAAGGACTCGCATATAATATGTTGAGTGTTTCTTAGTTGAATAACTTAGGTTACAATATGGAATTTGAGAAAAGGAAGGTCACAATAACTTAGTTGCGTGATGAAGGCAATTTGATTGGAATAGGAGTACAAACCAAAGGCAACTTATTCCACCTTGATCCTATGGTTGAGACATGTTTATTTTCTAGAATTGAGGATGTGTAGTTATGGCATAAAAGGTTGTGTCATGTAAACTTTAAAAATATGGTAAAAATCAATAGAAAGAAAAGAGTAAGAGGCTTATTGAATATGCAAAAACCTAATAATGCTATGTGCAAAGAATCTTAGCTCAGTAAGATGAAAAAGTCTAGATTTTTTAGCAAGTCACACATTTCCAATGATATTATTGAATTAGTGCATATTAATTTATGCGGTCTAATTAGAATTGATAGCTACAATAGTGATAGATACTTTATATTTTTTGATGATTATTCAAGGATGATGATGGTAATGTTCATGAAAGTGACATCACATGCTTTTGATATGCTTAAATGGTACAAAGAAAGAGTTGTAAAGGAAAAAGGTAAATCACAAAAATGTTTAATATTGGATAGAGGTGGTCAATTTATGTCTTCTGAATTCACTAACTTTTATGCAAAGAATTTTATAATAGTTATCTGCACTAAGGAAACCATAATAGAATGGTACTTCTAAAAGGAGAAATAGATCTATCATGGATTGTACAATAACATTGATGATTGAGAAGGAGGTCTCTTAAAAATTCTAGAGAGAAGTAATTAGTACTTCTTTTTAGACACTCAGTCAAGCTCAATTGAAGAAAGGAATAAACAATACACCCTATGAGTTGTGACATGGTCATACACCAAATGTAAGCTATTTCAAAATATTTTGAAGTAGATGTTATATTCAAGAGGACTCTAGGAATGGTAAACTTGATGTTAAAGGAGATGAAGGTATATTACTAGGATAATCATCTAAGAGTAAGGCTTATAAATGTTTTAAAAAGGCTACTAACAAGATGATTGAAAGTGCAAATGTAAGATTTGATGAGTTTGCAGAGAAGAATGATCTAGAAAGAAAGAAGGAACCTAAAAGATTACAAGTTTTTATATATCTATGATGATACACAATAAACTCTACCTAAGTTAAAAAATAGGTCTACTGAGCATCAAACAGTAGTACTTGAACACTAGATAGTGGTTACTGAGATTTAGAAAGTTATATCTGAGTACCAGACAATAAAACCCAAGCAAGATGTTGAAATCTCACCAAGAAAAGAAAATACTAAGAATTAGAGAACTAAACGTGTATTAGCCAAACATGTGAGAAAGACCCATTAACCTAAACAAATAATTGGAGATAAATGTGCTAGAGTACAAAAAAGAAGAAAAATAAGAGAAGGTACATTTAAAATAGCTAATTTTTGTCCTAGATTAGTTAAACTCCATTGAATAATGAATTATGGATCAATGCTATGAATGAGCAGACTAATCAAATTGAGAAGAACAACACATGAACACTTGTATGGAGACCTACTGAAAGGAATGTAATTGGAACAAAGTAGATTTTCAAAAATAAATTCAATAAGAATGGAGAAGTGGTAAGAAAAAAAGCTAGATTGGTTTGTAAAGGTTATTCCCAAGAAGAAGGAAATGACTGCGGTGATACTTTTGGAATTGTTGTGAGATTGAAAGGAGTTAAAAATCTATTGTCTTATGTCATGTACAAGAAATTAAATGTATATCAAATAGATGTTAAATTTCCATTTTTGAATGGAATACTTGAAGAGGAAGTCTACATTGAACAACATGAAGGATTTGTTGAACCTAGAAAGAAAGACATGGTTTACAAGTTGAATAAAGCATTGCATGGACTGGAACAAGCTCCAAGAGCATGGTATGAAAGGTTACAATCTTATCTAATTAAGATAACATATCTATGCCACTCAATCCAAATATGTAAAGGAAATCTTGAAAATATTTGGGATGTATGACTCTAAACCAATTGGTACACTTATGGTGACTGGAGTGAAATTGTCAAAGGAAGACACTATTGATGAGATTGATCAAACACAATGAAAGAAGAAGTAACAAAGCTTATCACTATTTACTTTGATAACACAAGTGCTATAAATATTTCAAAAAACTTGGTGATACATGCAAAGAAAAAACATATTTCAATCAAGTATGATCACTTGAGGGAGAAAGTTCAAGAAAAGTAAGCAAGGCTTGAGTATGTAAAGTCCAAGGAAGAAATTGCTAATATATTTACCAAGCCATTTCCTAAGGATTCTTTTGAGTATCTAAGAGGTAAAATGGGGTACTTACCTATCTAAAATTCACCAGGTGAAGCTACATGTTGCATCAATTCACAGATGAACTGAAATATATTATGGAGTTGATGTAGAAGTGTTCAGACTTAAGGAGTATTTTATGAAGTTGTGAAGTAAACAGTGATAAATCTGATGCAATCTATACATGGCTTGGAAGGCTTCAAGGTGTGAAAGAGAAGTAGGAAGTGAAGAGTGAGTTTTCCTGAGTTTGTGGACAAAGCACCAAATGTGAGGCAGTTTACAGCAGGATTGTGATAGACTTGTGAGTGTGTAGACAAAGCGCCGAATGTGAGGCAGTTTACACTTAGATCTGCTATGGGTGTGAATTCACTAGTTACTGATGTGAATGAGGGTTTGTTGATGAAGAATTATGTTCAGTTTGTTTCTAGGAGTGAGCACGCTGATTGGATGGTTGAGATTCTGGTGTTTGATAGAGTGATGCATATGTGGAAGATTTGTGTGGTGGTTTTCTTGTCTCTGTTGAGGTGGAAACCTTTGGTGAAGATGAAGATGGTGGTAGATATTTCTTTTGGCATCAAAGTGTGGGACACACTTTTCTATTTACAGGGGGAGTCTGATGCAGGAGCATCTTGCATGGAAAAAAAAAATTTGAAAAAAAAAAATTGGAAAAGAAAAAAAAAGAAAAAAAAAAATTGTGGAGGAGAGAGAAAGTGACAAAAATTAGAGGAGAAATAATGAAAAAATAAAAAAAGGGAAAAAGGAGAAAAGAAAGGAAAATGTGATTTCTATTTTCGAGGTGCATAGGTGGCATAATAGAAAAAAAAATAAAAATAAATGGTTGTCATTCCATTTATCGAGGTGTGTGGGTAGAATTCTAGAAAGTTATGAATATTGTAGAAAGTTTTGGAAGTTGTAGAAGGTTGTGGAAGTTGTAGAAGGTTGTGGAGGAATTCTAGAAGGTTGTGGATAAGTCAAGAATGGGGTGGTAAGTGCCTATTTAAGCAAGGCATATGAGCATTTCTAAATCAAGCTCAAAGAGAAGCTCAAGGGGAAGCTTGAGGAGTAGAAGCTCGAGGAGAAGCTCGAGGAGGAGAAGCTCGAGAAGGAGAAACTTGAGAAGTGGAAGCTTTGGAAGGAAAAGCTTGAATGTGTGAAAGTTGGAAGGTGTGAAAGAGAAAGAGGAGAAAGTGAAGAGTGAGTTTTCTTGAGTGTGTAAACAGAGCGCGAATGTGAGGCAGTTTACACTTGGATCTTGGATAGAGCTTGTGAGAAGAGCTAGTGGCTGTGGTTTAGAAACAAGGAGATTGCTTGGTGGCTTGCGAGCACAAGTTGAGATCTCAGAGGTTCCTACCAGAGTGTGGATCTGGACTAGCTTAGGCTTGGATTGGATCATGAGAGATTTTGGAGAAATGTTATTGTAATTGCTATTGGATTTTCAAGTATAAAATAAAATTGTCTTCAAATTTTTGCATTCTTGGTTGTGATTTGGTAAGGGTGGTGTGGCCCTTCGTCAAGTTGTGAAGTAAACTGTGATAAATCTAATGCAATCTATACATGCAAGGTACAAAGGTAACTAAAATATTTTATATAAGTTTCACATTGAAATTTATAATGACATATGGCATTGTTGTCAAAGTGGGAGAAGAGTAACAAAGGGGAGAATAACCTAGAAAGAGGGAGAAGTGTAATTAAAGTAGATAATATATTGAAAGGGGGAGAATATGTTGAATATAGAGAATAACTAGATGGAGAGAAGATATTGAATAGAGAAGTATACAAAAGACCAAACTTGAAACAAGAGATCATAATCAAAGGGGAAGTAATGTTGAAGTTTTGTTGTTGCTAAATATATAGATTGAGTATCAGTTTGAAGAACTAGAATTGCAAAGTTGTATTGTTGACAATACATACATTTGATTATCTTATGTAATGTCTTGTAATATACAGACCTATGAACTATGTGTTTCCATTAATGCCAAGGGGGGATATTTTTAGCTTCAACTACTATTGTAATTGATGATGAGAAGATTGTTAGGTGATGATGCTATTAATGTATGTGAAAGAGTTACATCAATTGTTATATTGTCATTGATGTCAAAGTCTTAATTGATTAGAGATTATGTTGACTTAGGAAAGTACTATATCATTTTATTGATGAAGATGATTTGAAGAAATTATGATGAAGTCAGAGTTGATATGCAAAGTATTTAATGGATACTTGAATGAGCTAGACAATGATTATGTAATATTGATAAGTAGGAGATGATTTTCACAGCTAGTCAAATTGTGATGTGAATATTAGGATTTAACTATGTGATTTTGGGTCAAACTCGATGACCCATGTTTCATGAGTAGTGATTCAACATGAATCCATCTCTCATGAAAATAAATGGAACACTTAGCACTCATTGGATCTAGGTGGGGTTATAAGCTTTGGGTTTAACTATGGAGGAAACTTCGTAGTTAAGCGCGCTAAGGCTAGAGTAGTACTAGGATGGGTGACCTCCCGGGAAGTCTCGGTGCTTCACCCCAGTGAGCATCACCTAGATCCAATGAGTGCTAAGTGTTCCATTTATTCTCATGAGAGATGGATTCATGTTGAATCACTACTCATGAAACATGGGTCATCGAGTTTGACTCAAAATCACACAGTTAAATTCTGATATTCACATCACAATATGTAATATTGGTTTGATTATTTTACAATCATGTATTGTTAAGAAGAATTAAAGTTCACAAGTGTAACTGAGTCACAAGGGTTAATGAAGGGAGACTATATTCACTGAGTGATTATAGTATTCCTCAAGAAATTGCAAAGAGGGAGAAAGAAGAAAGTGTTGCCTGAGAAAGTTAGTATTATATGAGTTATATATTGTCCAAGTTAATGAAATGTTTATCAAGTGATAACTAGATGAAAAAGATTGAGAAATTAGAATTTGAGGTCAGCACTTGATGGAAATTTAGAAAGTTCAAAAAGTCTATTACGAGAGTCAAAGTTTGTTGCAAGATCAATGATGGAAAAAAATCAAGAAAGATCTGACAAAGAAAATTAAAGAAGAATAAGGATGGACACAAAGTTCTATCTAAAGTTATATTTTCTATGTGTCTAAATTAATTGTATGAAGGAATTATATTGTAAACCTAAGATCAATGGTTTTGATTAAGTGGAAAAAGATAGAAGGATCAAGAAACATTGATAAATATATTTAAGGAGGAGAAAATGAGAATTTTAGGTTATTGGTTCAAAGTGGCTAATAATTTCATTGGGGTGTTTTTTAAGAGTTCATGAAGCTAAAAGAGATGTGATATAATGATGGTATGGAGAGAAAAGTTGTTGAAGGAGAATAAAGAAGTGTTGAGCCAAGTGAACTGAGTAGAGTAGAGAGAAGTGAAGGAAAAAGGAGTATGTGGAAGAAAAAATCAAATGAGTGAGTAAAAGATAGAGAAAGAGAAAGAGCATAGATTAGAATGAGAAAAGGTAGTTTCTATTCTTAACAAATCACTTTACACTATTACTTTATAACCATTATAGCAAAAAACATTAGAATCATTGAGTGGATCTAATAAGTATGTAAAATCCTATATGGTCACATCAATTAGTGGTGCTTGTAAGTCCTTTAAATTAGGAAACTCTTTTTAGTCCTAGATAGTGAGTGATAAGATCTAGATGATCTTTGGTGGAATCCTCTAACAAGGTCACTTAAACAAAGTGTATGTAACTTTTGATAAGGTTGTCCCCTAACAGAGATCACTTCAGAAGAGTGAAATTTTTGGGTTGCCTATCCCAAGTGGTTTTTCCATTAATAGGGTTTCCTCATTAAATATTGGTGTCAAAATCTTGTGAATCTTATTTGTGTTGCAAGTTTATTTTTATGTTTTTATACTTTACTACAGCTCAGTAATAACTAAGATATCACTAGGTAATAGCTAGAAATTTACTAACAATCGGTCACATAAGGAACTATTTAATAACAATTTATGTTTTATTTTGGAAATGTCTATCGAGTGATTGGATGGATAAAGCTATTGTTGTTAATATTTATGGTGCTTTGTTTTCTAGATGTACCAATTGAATCAATAATTACTTGAACAAATTTAGATACTATCATTTTGTAGCTCGGTGTCTACAATCAACTTTTAGTAATGTCAACTAGTTGGCCACTATCCTAAATATAATAGAACTATTTAATGTAAATATTAATGAATAAAATAACATAAATAACATCCACACAAGTTTGATGCTAGGATTTAACATGGAATCCCAATTTGAAAAAAAACCACCAACAACATGTAACTAATTTTCACTCTTTTGAAGTAAGCTTCGCTAGGAGCCAACCTCGTTGAAGATTACAAAACAAACTATTAAACATGACCTTGTTAAAGTATTTAATCATGTTATTAGGAGTGTCCTTATTAGAGGACTTTAGAGCATTCTATTAGAATGTTACCCTATTAGAGGATTTACATATGACTATTAGGTCAACCTTGATTGAAGGATTTCAAATAATGTTTAAAATGGTTAGAAAGTAATAATAGGTTTTGATCTATTAAGTAGTACTCAATTTGCATGTATCAATCTTAGTTTGGCTCATAAATATTGATTCACTATCTGGCCTCCATTTTCATCTTAGTCTTTGATTAGCTTGGAAATCCTTCAAGAAATCACTCTTCACCTCTTTATCTCTCATCCTTCTACTTAGATTCACCAATCAATAACATCAACAACTACTCCAATTCTTTGTAACTCTTTCACATGTGCACACACCCTACACACTCTCTCTCTTCTATAAGTCAAGCCCTTGTACCTCCTTAAATAGGTAATTCTGATATTTTTCCACTTAAACATCATCGTAGATCTTGGCATTTATGATTAGATCCATCACATACAATGTATTTGATTGTCATCTAGTTTATCATCTTCTTTTCTAGAAACTTCTCTTGGAATCCATTCCTTAGTTTGTTTACTTAATCCTCTCTTGGTATTAAATGACCCAACTCATTGATCCTTATCTTCAACATGCTTTACATATTCCAAGAAATCAACTTAATCAGTTTGAAGTTACAATTTCTCATAAATTGTTAAAATATTATTCCTTGCTCAACAATGTGTTTTGACACTCGGTCATCATTGGGTTACTTGGTCACTACTAAATTTATTTCTTGACACATACACTATCACTCGATTGATACTAATGCTCATTAAACACTAATTCTTCTCAGCTTGTTCTGGTGCTTGGTCAATACTAGCATCACTCACCATGTAATTCAAATTCTTTTATCTTCTTCTCTGTTGCTCGGTCATGCCTATGCATTTGAACTATTTGTGATCAAACTTTCAAGAGTTGAGCATTACTGTCTTCTCCTTTTGCAACATGATTCAAAAAATAAATTTTTCTTGTCAAAATCCTACTAATCAAGTGTCCATTTATAGTTTCTTATTCATAAGTCAACCTTTTCTCTAGATACTTTTATTATGAACAACTTCAAATCCTCTTCATCAATTAAATAAATATGATACTTAGATCAGATAGAAAACTATCTCACCAATAGGTTTGACATCAATAATAGCATAACAATTGTTCCAACTATAGTGTCCAACAATCTCCCTCTTTGGCATTGATGACAACACCTCAAGTTACCATTGATGGCACATACACTATCACTCGATCAATATTGTTTTTTAGTTAACACTAATTCTACTTGGCTTGTTTTGGTACTCAATCAACACTAGCATCACTTTCCATGTACTTCAAATTCTTTTATTGTCTTCTCTATTTCTCAGTCAAGCCTATGCATTTGAACTATTTGTGATCACACCTTCAAGACTTGAGCATTACTGTCCTCTCCTTTTGCAAAATGATTTAAAAATCAATTTATCTTGTCAAATTCCTACAAATCAAGCATCCATTTATAGTTTCTTCTTCATAATTCAACATTTTCTCTATATACTTTTGTTATGAACAACTTCAAAAAATACTGTTCATCAATTAAATAGATATGACACTCAGATCATATACAAAATTGTCTCATCAATAGGTTTGAAATCAATGAAAAAATAACAATTACAAGTTCCAATTGTAGTTTCCAACAATGTTTGAAGGGGCTATGAGACAAGTTGACATAACTAATCCAACCATCCCCTCCTAGTTATCTAACAAGCAATTGGACCCTTGATTTTTTTCCCAAAAAACTCTTCATATGTTGAAAGATTCAACCATTGTTCCCTTAGGTTCCTTTCAGTTTTTCCCAACTTCTCATCCTCATAATTTATTTCCATATGGTTTTGAAATCTCTCAATCCTATTCTCTAAATCTCTTTTTCTTTCAAAAATGTTTCCAAAAGAATTCTTATTCCATCCGTTAACCTTAACTTTGATATCTCTTAATTTGTACACATATTAATCATTGGGGAGTTCATCACCAAATCTTTCAACCATTTATGAATGAGATCCCTAAGGCCATTATGCAATAACCACATATTCACAAATCTGAAGAGGGAATCCACTCTTTTACCAGTGGACCATTCCAAAAAAATGACATCATAATAAAATCTAGATCTAGTTTTAGCTGAGAAATGAAAATCATCCAGGTTATTCTAGTTAGAAGAAATGGTAAATCTATCAAGTCTCACTTGTATCAATCTATTGCCATGTCTCCTGTTAGTCAAAGTGAAGTTATAACCTTTCAGATCTAGATCAATAAACCCATAATTAATTGAAAACTCTCCAAGATCTATCATACCATCTCAATAGTCTTTATTTCCTCCCACCTTCTTTGAATGGTAAAGGGGAGAATTAAAGCCTCCAGCTGAAATCCGTTTAGTATTGTAGCCGAAACTCATCTAGTTGGATAAATTAGACTAGAATTATTTTCTCCCACTCTTTTTGCTAGGGGCATAAATGTTAACCAAGCTCTAGGACTAGCCATATATAATTTCATGACAAGAAATAATGGTGGAGTTAGGAGAAGAATGAAGTAGAGTACCTAAATTTTTATCTTGTTCCACATGATAACTAGACCTCCCAAAGCCCTAGAGAATCCACCAAAATTATATCCATCATTGGCTACACTAAGGTAGCCATTTTGTCAAAACCCTCTTGATGCATCTTTGTTTCTTGAATCAATATCATATCCACCTTTGTCTCTTGAAGAGTGCACTTTAAAATATAATTTTCATCGAGCTATTAAGATCTCTAAAATTCCATGATAAGACTTTCATTAGAAATAAATAAAAAAAGTGGGGACCTGAAAAATCAGGTTCAAAAATAAATTAATCATTTTTATCCCTTTGTCCCACCTTTCTCTTTGTGGGACCCTTCTTTGTTTTGCTTCCCCTTTATTTTTTATTTTTTACCTAGGTGTTTTGAGGTTGACATCTATTTACCTCTTTGATAACTTTTAAATCTCCGCCTTAGTCTAGAGCTCTTTTCTTTTTTATTATTCTTTCTGTCTTCTATGTCTCAGTTGAGTTCTTCAAAAAATTTCTCATTATGGTCTTGTTCCTTATAGGAAGAAGGAATAGACAAGAGGTTCAAAGCATTGAGCTAATCCCTAGATCTAAAAGTACTTGCGTCTTCTAGATCATTAGGGGAAGAGAGGGGAGTTAAGAGAACTAAGAAGCCTAAAAGGTGATTAGGGCTGGAAGAAGAAGAGCGACTTAAAGAACCCATGTTAGTAGAGTTAAGGATAATTGGGGCCTAGCGTACAACTTCATCCAGAATCTTCTACTGAGTAGAGTTTAGGAGAGGACTATACTACTTTAGTGCAAGGGATGAGGTGGGTTGACTTAGAGGACATTTAGGAGAAATAACATGGGGACCTCCAAGAGGGAGGGGATTAGGGGATGCTAAGCTCTTCTTCCTGCCAGCCTAGGGCGCTTTACACAAAACATCTCCACTTTTTCATACTCCAGTGACTAGAAGAAGTAACCAAGTTTAGATTCCAACATAACCACCATTGGAAGCTCCTTGTTCACCTTAACACTAATGAAAATTTTAGCAAAGAGGAGTCTACACTTTGATTGAGTGACCTTATCCACTAATAGGAGAGTACCAAATGACTTTGTAATACCTCTGAATACTTAATCGTTCCAAAATTCCAAAGGGAGACCAGGGAGGTGAACCCAAGTTGAGGACTCCACTCCAAGGTCCACCACTAGGTCAAGTTTAGGGTTCCATTTGCAGATCATAGGAAAAGTATTTTTAGCATTAGAACCTAGGGACCATGACCGATTAGAAAGAATAGACATGATATCCTCCTAATTATAGAATGAGAAACATACCATTAACTAGAGCATTAATTTTGACACTTCCTTTTAGAGACCAAGTAGAGGTAGCCCACTTCCTGAGAAGTTCAATGGAAGGTCTAAAGAGAAGGAAGTGGACAACCTAAGTTCTTGTTTTTTAGTCATTTTCTCTAGGATCACATTAGGGATGTTAAAAGTGTTCCCTTTAACTGAGTACAATTCTTTGGAAGCCAAGGGAACAATAGATTTAGTAGTTGAACTAGCTATTTAGAAGAAAATGAGATACCATTATGGATGGAGGTTGCAAGGAGGCTACCATTGAAAAGTGTTGTCTCATCAAGTTCCCTTCAAAAATAACATTGGGAGGGGCAAGGGGATGGTTCTTGAGATGGGTTACCACGCTAATGGGAGCCTTGAGAGACCTAGATTGGATCTTGGGGGCCACTGTGGGGTAAGATTACATTGTAGGGGGTTGGGGAAGGAGGGCTCCCACTAGACAACCCATGACCAGATTTGAGAGCAAGGAAGGGAAGGCACAAAGCCAAAGGCAAGAGGATTGCAATGAGAAGTTGCAAAGAAGGAAAAAGTAAATAAATATTGTTACTAATATTATTATTACAATATCATAAAGAAAAATATATATTCTTATTGCTATTATTATAGTATTATAGAGATGGGTTTTGTTGCTACTTGTGTAAATTAGATAATAAGATTAAGATGAAAATAAATTTGAATTTTATTTATATTTCATAGAGTTATATTTAAATATTTAAATATTTAAAATAGATTTATTATTTAGCACTCTCATATTAAATGGTACAATTGTGTACTTTCCTAATATATTAATACTATTAATAAAATGTAAAAACATAAAGATATTAAAACTAGAAGTCAAGTATTAAATATATATGAAAATTAAAAGCCAAGTATTAAATAGCTTTATGTAAAATTAAGACAACTTTGTTTTCTTAATTCAGTTTGTTTAAAATCTATATAATAAAATCAACATAAAAAAAAATAATATTTAATTTTCAAATAAAATTATAATACATACATACATAGACACATTTTTTACCATCTAATATAAATTTAATCTGACATTAAAATTTAATTGTATATTCCCCAACATTAATGAAAGTTTGCTAATGTAGTAAATAATAAAAATAAACAACTAAAATGACCACCCTTAAACCTCACACATATCATATATATACCATGATCATCTTACATGATAATAGAGATTTCTCTGTTCCATGTGGTCGTAGCGAGTTGCTTAACTTGCAGATCTCCATGTATATTCACAACAAGCTTCTAAAATCGCACATTTCCATGATGTATAAACAATGTATATCTATGAGCAGATGAAAGCATGTTTGAAGTATCTTGCTTTCAGTACGGAGGAACAATGGATGCCGAGATGACAGATGATTATTTAGCAAACTACGGGCTTCTGGTTATCCTACCCTTAAATATCGATAAGACATTCCCAGCGTGCATCGTAGTTGGCAAGCCAATATGAGAGAAATCAGGGTAGTTGAAGAAGAAGATGAGGATATATTTAAGGTGGAATTGGGAGAAGATGATGACAGATTTCTCAATAGGGTTTTCATGGCAAGGGATGAAAGAATTGGGCATTCAGTGAACTTTGGGCCTTCCTGTATTGTGCCCTTGGATGTTTTTGAAAACATGGGTAGAAGGGAAACATATGAAGGAAGGCTTTTATTTCAAAGAGAGGATCAAGATCAAGATCAAGAAGAAGTGAGGCTGGATATGGGCCAAGAAGGTGCAAGTTTTTTCAGGAAGCTTTTGGCTAGGGATGAATAATTAGGGCACTCTTTTGAAGATCAGGACGGGAGATATCTAAGGGTGGTAGTTCCTTTTAGTTGGGAAAGTAAGCCAGGGACTTGTAGGAATAATGTTGGTGCCAAGAATGATTCATTACGGTCTAGGGTTTTACTCCCACCTCCTCCATTTCATGCTAGAGCTCATTTTGAGACCAATTTGCCAAGTGGGTCTTCTACTTCTAGGAAGAAAAAGAGTCTATTGTATAAGATAAATAACAATTTATTAGGAAGGAAAGTTAATGAGAAAAACAAGCGTGTGGTATGTGAAACATCTAGAAGGGTAAGTAATTTTATCATGCCAGCTCGGAGGAGTATAAGTGAGGCATCTCATTCCATTGGTAAATTCATTATGCCTCGAAAGAGTATATAAGGGATTTTTTTGTAATGGCAATTGGTGAAGATCCCTTTGGTTTACATTAGATGAAATGCTGCTTCAAATGTTCTATACAAATTTCTCAATATCCTGTGGTTCTTGTGAGATTCATTTCCTCTTTTTAGGTCAAGGAACTCAAATCTCAGAATGTAGAAGATATAATAATAAAAGATTGGGAGTTTCTCATCTGAGGTCTTTTTAGATTTTGTGGGTTACGACATGGATTTATATTAGCTTGGAGTTCTGAGGTTTGACTGTAGATTTACATATCAAATAAGATTGTAGAAATTTAATGTTTCAATGAATTGTTATTAAGTCTAAACCAATTAGTTCACCATTCATGTGACTTAAGATGTTTATCTGGATAGCAGTTTCAACCCCAACACAACAAAATTGGGGCAGTTGTGCTTGAAACAGAAAACTTGTGCCAGCATTACACTATCAAATATTTCTGCAGGCAAAATGGACTTAAAAGGATTTGTATAATTTGAATTTGATATGTCAAACTATGGTTTTTATCTATCTGATTTATGCACAGCAATATTAAAAGGAAGTCCACACAGAGTGTAAATTATTCCATGCCCAAGAGATACAAAATGGATTTTCAATATATCATTTTCTAACTTTGTATCTGATTTTGTATTTGAGGTAGAACGATTTGAGAATAGAAATACATATTGGGAATAGGAATGGCTATTTCAATAACAGTTATTTTTTGGAATGGGTATAACCTCATTTGTATTCCTATTCCCTATTCCAAATTAGCCAACCAAACGGAATATAGAAAATGTATTCCAAATCTTCTATTCCTATTCCAGAAACCAAACAAGACTATTATTATTTTTAAATATCAAATGATTCAACAGCCAAAAGATCACAATTATCCATATTTTAATGATCAAATAATTCTTTTATATTATAAAATTGAAAATTAACTATCTTAGCTTTTATAATTTGTAACATAGATTTATATTAGCTTAAGTTTTTTGGATTTGATTGTAGATGGAAAAATACTTAATCATCAAATTCTAATTTAAAAACAAAAAAATATCTGATGACTTTTAAAAAATATTTGATGAACTTATATTTTAAGCTAATTGATTATAATTCACCATTCATCTGTCTAAAGAAGTTAACTGCAATGCATTTTATTTGGGCAACATTTTCTACCCAACACAAGAAAACTGGGGTAATTGTGCTTGAGACAAAAAAAACTTGTGCATTGTCAAAGATTTCTACAGGCGAGGGCAACTTGCTTTGCATAATTTGAATTGAACATACCAATCTGTGGTTCTATCGGCTTAAATACAGTGACTTGCTTGACAAAATGGTCAAACAATATGGCAGTGCGCAGGCCAAAAATGATGGAATGCATTCAAGGCGTTCCAAATTGTTGATTAAATATCTCAGCAGATCTTGTCTCCTCGAATGTCTAATCACAAGGGGTATTAATGGACTCTCAATAAAATAAAATATCAGGAATAAAATGTCCTCATCCTGAATCGACTGGAAAATAGGCTTGCTAAAATACTTTATAAATTTCAAGCGAGAGATTAATAAAGGGACGTAAATAGAGAATTTGAATTTCTTAGATGATTAGAGTCTCAGGAATCTCAATTTTTGAGGGATTCTGTGAAATAATAATGTGCATGATTTCCTCATTTTTTATCTGTGTTCGGTACTCATCATTTATCTACTTATTCACTATATTTGTAAGGTTTTATGAATTCTTTTCTGGTATAGAATCCCAACTAATGATTGTGATCAACATATTCTGAAATGGCTCCTTTATTTACATTATTCATTGGATTGAATTGTACGATTTATATAAATTGGTGGTATGCTGTCCCACATTTCAGATTGCTGAAAATTACAAATCTTGAGTATGTTTTCTTTCCTCACAATTCTCTTTAATGGGTGTGAGTTATTTAATCATCATAATGTTTATTTTCATATTCTATAATTAAAATAATCTATATATTAATCTTTTCCTATTGGCTGAGGAACATGTTCTGATATTACTGTAATGTCTCCTACATTAAGACGTTCTTTTAATTGCAATGTTCGATTATATTATGATCTCCTTTGCCAATTTAATTCTTTTAATATTCTAATAAATCTTATTTCTAGAAGTGATTGGTTTATGTTAGTTTAGGTAGCTTGGATAGTTGTTCGTCTATACGTGATTAATTAGCAAATATTTGTTAATTAATTGACTGCTAGAAGCAACTAGTAACCTATTGGTTAGGTTGTTATCAAGAAGCAACTAGAAATTTCTTGTTTAGGTTGTTATCAAGAAACAACTAGAAACTTCGTAGTTAGGTTGTCTTGATCAAGAATCAAGGGAGACATTTGGTGAATAGAGGAACACAAGGAGTTGTAGAAGTATTTGCAGTGTTAGCAAATGAGTTCACAGTGATAGCAAACAGTCTTGTAGTGTTAGCAAGGGTGCAGTGATATCATTGAGAATATCAGTGGAAGAAATCGTGAGGTTGTCTAAATTCTGCCCGTGAGAGGCAATGAATTTTGTATCTCTTGATTTGTTGAAGTTAATATATTTTCCATCTATAGGAATTGGTTTTCCCTAAGGGGTTTTTTCAGGGGCAATTTGTCCAAAAATATTGTGTAATGATCCCAACCAATTATAACTTTGTGAAACACTTTGTAAGCAAGCTCTGATACCACTGTAATGGGCATCCTAGTAATGCCCATGAACTGAACCAACAGCTGATAAAGATTCTAATATTTTTGCATAGATTTTTGAACCATATAACATGAACAAGAAGGAATTTATGCGAGTTGAAGATTGAACCACTGCTGAAATAATATTAGTTTTCAAACTAATAAAATTAAATACATAGAAAACTCACTAATTACTCTAGCATCATGAAACCATATACATAACAAATTCTTCAACTCACTAATTACACCCAATCTGCCTGTAGCTAGAAATGCATCCAGGCTGTCTATTAATGAGTTGATAGTAATAAATTTCAAAGGCCAAACTCCAAGGGAATGATGTCTAGAATGTCACAAGAGAGGATAGACCTGCTCTAATGCCAAGAACAAATCTATTACTCACACATCCAAGTTCTTATCAAATGCAATTCACAATAATTCGATGCTAAACAATAAAGCTCACACCTCTATTTATACTTTTCCTTCACCCTTATAGAAGGAAATAAAATATTAATTAGTTGTATTAACTATAAGCTTCCCCGTCCAATAATTAATACACTCTCTAGAAACTCCTCCCTTGCAATACAATAATTAATTGTGCTTCTAAAAAATTAAATTACTAGAGGCTTCCTCTTTTCCAATAATTAATGCACTATCTAACTTGAAATACAATAATTAATTCAATTAATTAAATATAAAGTCACCTTTCAATTTAAATTTATTTAATGACTTTATAAGAAATCAATTTAATCAATTTCTTATTTCTCCACTTAGCCTTTGGAGAACGTAAAGTTTAAGAACTCTACTAAGTTGCTGAAAAAATGAGGACACTACAGTCCACCCTCCTTGAAATTGCTTGTCCTCAAGCAATTTAGCAACACAGTGAATTTCAACCTCCACCCAAATTCCAAATATAGTATGTGACATCCCTGTGGATATTAAACCAACTGCAAACCAACAACATCAGAACCAACCACATGTCTTGCAGCCTAGCTCCCAAAACTTGTGCTGATGATGTAGAAGTTAGAATGTTACCAGAAGGAAACATGATGGAAGATCTATGAAACCTCTTCTTCCTTGTATCCAACCACTATATATATATTGGACTAGAATCCTAATCATTACCAATATGCATTGAAAATGATGTAGCTATAGGTAAATCAAATGCACTCATGCCAACTATATCAACAATAGGTGTAACCACATCAAAATATATGGACATAGGAACAACACTAACTATTGCAACAGAAAATTGAATTGAATATGTAGTTGATGAAAATTCATAATCATCAACATGTGTGCTATCATTAGAATACACATCAACCAATACATGTATACTACTAAACTCCTCATTGGATGGTTCAACTAACATATAAGTGGCTACTGATATGACAATATCCTCGCATTCTCCTAATCCCACTATTGTTACATCACCATTCCCTAACAAAGCTTCATATGTGGACTCCTGACTCTGCACACATGACTCAACACCAAATTGTGAATCAATAATACTAGAGCATAAACCCACATCTACTGACTCAACTAAAACACCCATATCACCAACATCATAGCTAAGTGGCTCTATATATGTCTTGATCCCACCTGAGGAATCAACTACCTCCTGCATTGGAGAAACATACAAATCATCATTATTAATGCCCATATCTCTAGCCATAAGTTGCAACATCATATCCATTTGCCTATTCTGCTCCTATTGCATATGTTGCCCCTCCTCTAATGTACCCAATAACTATCTGAACATTACATCCTGATCAGAATCGATATACATTTTGTCAAACACTTTTCCCTCTATCTAGCTATCCCAAATTCACTATAAGACCTCTATAGGATGGCAAGACTTAAAGCTCTGATACTACTATAATGACCCCAATAGGTTATAACTTCTTCAAACACCAAAATTTTTTATACTTTAGTTGTTCAACATTTCATTAAACACTTTGCAAGAAAGCTCTGAGACACTGTAATGGGCACCCTAGAAATGCCCAAGAATGGAACCAACTACTAATAAAGATTCTAATATTTTTGCATAGATTTTGAAACCATATAACATAAACAAGAAGAAATTTATTCAAACTGAAGATTGAACCACTGCTAAAATAATATTAGTTCTTAAACTAATAAAATTAAATACATAACAAACTCACTAATTACTCCAGCATCATAAGATCAAATACATAACAAGCTCTTCAACTCACTAATTACACCCAATCTATGTATAGCGAGAAATGCATCCAAGCTTCTTTTTAATGAGTTGATAGCAATGAATTCCAAAGGCCAAACCCCAAGGGAATGCTATCTAGAATGTCACAAGAGAGGACAAATGACCTCTAATGCCAAAAATAGATCTATAACTCACACATCCAAGTTTTTATCGAATGCAATTCACAATAATCTTATGCTAAAAAATGAAGCTCCCAACTCTATTTATACTTTTCTTTCACCCTTCTAGAAGGAAATAAAATATTAATTAATTGCATTTACTAGAAGCTTCCCTCTTCCATTTTATTTCCTTCTAGAAGGGTGAAGGAAAAGTATAAATAGAGGTGGGAGCTTCATTGTTTAGCATCAAATTATTGTGAATAACATTTGATAAGAGCTTGGAGGTGTGAGTTATAGATTTGTTCTTGGCATTAGAGGACATTTGTCCTCTCTTGTGACTTCTAGATGTCATCCCCTTGGGGCTTGGCCTTTGAAATTCATTGCTATGTATTTAATTTTATTAGTTTGAGAACTAATATTATTTCAACAGTAATTCAATCTTTAGTTTTCATAAATTTCTTTTTGTTCATGTTATGTCATTTTAAATCTATGCAAAGACATTAAAATCTCTTTCAAAAATTGGTTCAGTTCATGGGCATTTCCAGAATGTCCATTACAAGAGTATCAGAGCCCATTTAAGTGGTATTAGAGCTTTCTTGCAAAGTGTCTGATGAAATGTCAAACAACTAAAGTATAAAAGGTTTTGGTGTTTAAAGAAGTTATAACCTATTGTGGTCATTACATATTGTGTTCTTTGTGTTGTGAATTTCTTTCTGTATTTTATTTGTGAAGTTATAGTTGTGTTATTTTTTGAGATTATTCATGAATTATTATTTTTCCAGTTTAATAATCATTTATGATAGGAGATTAAAAATCAATGACTTCAATAGGAATTTTCACATGGTATCAGAGCATTATTAAGGGTAGAAGAGTTTTTCCCTAGGAAAGAAATTAAGGGTTTATATATCATAGTGTGATCCTTTTTGAATTATTATTGCTTTAATCCCTTAAGATGGCTTCACCTAGTTTGAAAGATCAGGACATATTGGATGGTACCTCAAAGTTTGGTGTCTAGAAGGGCAAAATTTCTTTATTGTTGGAAGAGAATGATATCAAGGATTATATTACTAGTGTTGTAGTTGTACAGATGTGATACAGCTTGGAACATATAAGAAGGATGATGCCAAGGTGAGGAGGATTATCCTTTATGGTGTTAAGGATCATATTGTTCCACATATTGCAGAGCTAGATAAGACGAAGAAAATGTGGGATGCCATTTTGAATCTATACCAGAATGCTACCACCAACAGGAAGATGATTTTTAGAGAGAAGTTGAAGAATACCTGGATGAACTAGGGAGAAGATGTTACAAGTTACCTCACCAGGCTTAAACTTGTTAAGGATAAGTTAGTAGCTATTAGAGATAGTCCCAGTGATGATGAGCTAGTGAGAATAACCCTAAATGGGTTTTCTAAACAATAGAGTGTCTTTTTTCAAGTTATCACTGCATGAGATACCTTACTGAGTTGGGATTGACTATGGATTACTTTCACTTAGGAGGAGTTCAAACTAAGTCTTGTCAATAGGGCCAACAAGAGTTAGAAAAGTGAGGTGGAATAGGAAAACGTTGCTTTAGTAGGGAAAGGGAAAGTAAAGAAGGGATCTAACAAAGGATCAAATTCACAAAGTGAGAAAAAGAAGAAGGACCTTTCTAAGGTCAAGTGCCTTGGATGTCATGAGTATGGTCACTATGTGAGTGATTACTTAGAAAGGAAGAAGGAAAAGAAGCAGGTGGCAGCTTTAGCAGGTGTAGAAGAACTCTCCAATAGAATGGACGATGAGTTTACACTTATATCTTGTAGACTATCTGGTATATAGATAGTGCAGTGTCATTTTATATGACAGGAGTTAGAGAGTACTTCTCCAATTATAAAGAGGAGAACACCAATATCTAGATTTCTATGGGAAACTTGTCCAAACTCAACCCAGTTGGGAAATGGACTATTCAGTTTCAGAGGGAGAATGGAAAGATAATTCCAATTCATGATGTGTTGCATGTGCAAGGCTTGGGTATGAATTTGATTTCTATATCTATTCTTTAGGATAGGGGCTATAATGTACTCATTAGAGGGACCCATATGTTGATTAAGCACAAGGATTAGAAATCACCCATGACTATTGGAGTTAGGAGTGGTCACCTTTATAGGTTGTAGTTTGATACTCCTAAGGCACTCATGAGCAACAGTAACCCTAGAGATCTTGGAGAGCTATGACATAGGAGGATGGGCCATATTCATCATGGAGCACTCAAATTGCTTTGTGAGATAGTGATAGGTGCTTCAGAGGTGAGCATATAGCATAATGATGTATGTAAGGGATGCATGTTGGGAAAGTTTACAAAAAAATCTTTTCCAAGGAGTGACACCAAATCTTAAGGTGTTCTTGATCTAGTGCATTCAGATGTTTGTGGACCAATGTCAACAAAGTCTCTCAGAGGATTTGAGTACTATGTTACTTTTATCAATGATTTCTCTAGGAAGACCTAGATATACTTCTTGAAGACCAAGGATGAGGTTTTTAGTTGATTCCAAGAGTTCAGTGCTCTAGTAGAGAACTCAATAGGAAGGAAGATAATGACTCTTTAGTCAAACAATGGAGGCGAGTAGAAAGGAAATAACTTCTAGGAGTTTTGTACCAGAGAAGGAATCAAGAGAGAGTGGACTATTCCTTACAATCTACAGTAGAATGGAGTTGCTGAGAGGAAGAACCATTCTATATTGGAGGTGGAAAGAGCTATGCTACATGACAAAGATATGCACCACTACTTATGGGTAGAGGCATGTAGTATAGTATTCTACATTCATAACAAGGTTCCACACAAGGCACTAGGCAAGATGACACCAGAGGAGGATTTCATAGGAAAGAAGCCATATGTTGGTCACTTCAAAATATTTGGGAGTTTGACATATGGTCATATTCCAAGTGATACACATACCAAGTTAGATCAGACTATAAAGAGAGGGTACTTTGTTGGGTACAATGAAACCTCAAAGGCATATAGGATTTTTATCCCTGGGACTAGAAGAATTATTATCAGACATGATGTTAAGGCCATGGAGGACAAGGCATTTAGAAGGTCCAAAGATTTTCTAGCAGATGATTAGAGTGAGTGGCCAATAGAAGCTCCAAGGCCTAGTCAAGGGCAGTAAAGCACACATATAGTTACCAGTACAAGTGTAGGCTTAGGTGGTGAAGATTCATAGAGTATGGAGTAATAGGTGCAATAGGAAATGCATCTAGAAGACTTAGAGGTTGATATTTCATCCTCTGTAGTTGGCAATAGGAACCATGAGGTTCAAGAGACACAAAGAGATACTCAAGAATTTGTGGGAGCTCCTAGGAAGAGTACTAGACAATGGAGACAACCAAGCAAGTTCAATGACTATGTGGCATTAGTTAGTCAGTTGGTAGATAGTGAGCCTTACAACTATCAGGAGGCTACAGAGCATCAAGTATGATAGGATGCTATGGTTGAGGAGTATTCCTCAATAATGTAGAATGATGTGTGGGAGGTAGTTCGTAGACCAATAGATAGGACAATTATTGGATCATGTTGGATCTATAAGATAAAGCACAGTGCAGATGGTAGCATTAAGAAATACAAGGCAAGGTTTGTGACCAAGGGATTCTCTCAAAAGGAGGGAACAGACTATGAGGAGACATTTTCTCCAGTGACTAGGTATACTTCTATATGAGTTGTGATCTCATTTGCAACATAGATGGGATGGCAGATCCATCAAATGGATGTCAAAATAACATTCCTTAATGGTGAATTAAAGGAGGAGGTACACATAGAGAAAACAAAAGGCTTTGTAGTACACAACAAAGAGACCCACGTGTGCAGATTGAAGAGAGCATTGTATGGACTCAAGCAGGCTCCCAAAGCGTGATATGAGTGCATTGATACATACTTGTAGGAAATGGGCTTTGTAAAGAGTGAAGAAGATGCTAACCTCTACTACTTGGTGGTTGGGGGTGAGGTTCTCATTATTTTTCTTTATGTGGATGACTTGTTTCTTATAGGTGCACCAGGGCTCATAGAAGACTGCAAGAGGAACCTTGCAAAAGAGTTCGAGATGAAGGATTTAGGACTTATGCACTACTTTCTAGGCATGGAGGTAGGGTAAACTTTAAGAAACCTCCCTTCAAAAAAAGATATAAATTATTGGCGAATCTTTTATTATTTTGAAAAAAGAAATTATTTTTATTGGCGAATCTTTCAATTTTTTTATTTTAGATATTGTTTACATTGGCGATTAATTTGGAATCATAATTTTTGAGTAGAAAATATTAGCAAATCTCAATAATAATATGAAGTTCGCTAATCATCATGGAATATTACAAATCAAAATTGAACATGTTTTATCTCATGGAAATTATTAGGATAATTACATTATATGTTAAATCAATAGTGAAAACTAAATATTGGTAATATATCCCTAAAGTAACTAATAATTATGATAATTATTGGTGAATTAATTTTAATTTATTTGATAAGATATAATATTTAGGTGAGTCAAATCTAATCATGTATCAAATATTGTGGCGAATCTTTGAGTTTAATTTTTTTAATAAAATAAATTATTAAGCTATTTTAAATATTTTAGAACTAAATTTAATAAAAATTTGAAGATTTAGGTTGCATTAAATCTTAAATTATTCGTGAAATTACTCGCAAATTTTTTCTAAAATTCGCAAAATTACGAATATTCACTACTAAAAACCACCCTACATGGAGGTGTGGCAAATAGATGGAGAGATTTTCCTTGGTCCAGAGAAATATTGCATTGAAATCTTGAAGAGATTAGATGAGGATTGCAAAGCCATGTCTACACCCATGATCATGAATTGGAGGAAGGTAGATACATCTAAGGATAAGGATGTAGATCGCACTTTATATAGGCAGTTGATTGGTTTGTTTATGTACTTGCTCAACAATAGGCTAGATATTGCATTTGCAGTGAACTCACTTAGTTAGTTCATGGTTGAACCAAAGACAATTCATTGAATAGTGACCAAGCATGTATTGTGTTACTTGTGTAGTATAGTTGAGTATGGGATCATAAATGTTTGAGGTGAAGGTATCAGATTGATAGGCTATATTGACGTAGATTGGGCAGGAAGTCCAACTAACAAAAGGAGCACTTTAGGGTGTTGTTTCAGTTTGAGATCAAGAGTTGTATCTTGGTTCAGTAGGAAGTAGAAATTTGTGGCTCTAAGTTTAGCAGAAGCAGAATACATAGTAACTAGCATGGTGACATGTGAAGCTATATGGCTTTAGAAGTTGTTTGTAGCCTTGTTTGGTGAGAAGGTTGAGACTATTGTGATACATTGAAACAATCAGAGTTGCATTAAGTTGTCTAAAAATCTAGTATTTCATGATAGGTGTAAACATATAGACATCAATATCACTTCATCAGAGATTGTGTACAATTGAGGGTTGTTCAGCTATAGTACATACCTACAGAGGAGCGCATTCTGACTAAGGCATTAGGGAAGGCTAAATTCATCTTCTTCAGAGATAAGTTGGGTGTCATGCAAAACAACTTCCTTGCTAAGAGGGAGTGTTATTTTAGGCAGCTTGGAAAATATCCATATGTGATTAATTAGCAAATATTTGTTAATTAATCGACTCCTAGAAGAAACTAGTAACCTATTGGTTAGCTTGTTATCAAGAAGAAACTAGAAAATTCTTGGTTAGGTTGTTATCAAGAAGCAACTATAAACTTCTTGATTAGGTTCTCTTGATCAAGAAGCAACTAGAAACCTCTTGGTTAGGTAGTATAAAAGGGGGTCAAGAGAGGCATTTGGTGAATAAAGGAACACAAGGAGTTGTAGAAGCATTTTCAGTGTTAGCAAATAGTCTTGCAGTGTTAGCAAGGGGATAGTGATAGCATTGGGGATAGTAGTGGGGAATATCAAAGGGAGAAAATGAGAGGTTGTCTAAATTTTGCTACTGAGAGTCAAGGAATTTTGTATCTCTTGATTTTCTAAAGTTAATATATTTTCCATCTACAGAATTGGTTTTCCCTTAGGGGTTTTTCTAGGGACGATTTGTCCAAAAATATTGTGTTCTTTTTGTTGTAAATTTCTTTCTATATTTTATTGGTGAAGTTGCAGTTGCATTATTTTTTGATATTAGTCATGAATTATTTTTTCAACAGTTTAATAATAATTTATGATAGGAGATTAATAATTAGTGATTGCAATAGGAATTTTCACAGTTTATATACTATCTTTCACTTCATATTCTTCCCTTTTCCTTCCCCCCAAAGAGTGGGATTTACTCTCAACTTATATCCTATGTGTGGGATAGTGTTGTCTAAGATGTAAAGCTTACAAGGGGATACTTAGGTTTTTTTAGTGTCGAGCTTGGTAAAGTTTTACATTTTAGTTTAGGCTTTAGCCAATACCTACATGGGACTAGATGCTAATGGAGAAGTGTCTTTTCATGAATAGTTCTTACATCCTCATAATTATGTTTTAATAACCAGGTTTCAGTTTGGGTAGTTAATATCATTTTCTATTTATATTGATTAATTCAATATAGATAAGAATTAATTAGTTATGCAAAGTAATGGATACATAATATCCTCTTAGCATTATAATCGAATATATCTATATGTTTCCATCAAACTCTAAGTTGATGTATTATACTATATTATACAATTAATATATTAGTTTATAATATAATGTACTATGTTATATTTCACTATATCAATTATATTATATTATTATAGTTATTTAATAATAAATTATCTTATAATTTATTATTATTCAATTTTTTTTATTCTATACAATCTCATTTTGATAGGGACATTTCACTTTTATAGTCATACTAGGGCCTACACATGAAAGATAGCAAAGAGTAATAAAGTGTTCCATTCATTCTAGGAAAGATGGATTCTAGTGGATCATACTAATAAAATATAGGTCAATGAGTTTGAATCAAATTACATAGTAATATATTAACATGATCTATATATTTTATATAGAATTTTTCATTGCATGTTCACATACTTTGAACTTATAAAAAAAAACTATAAATGAAACTAATTAAATGCTTTTATTTGAGACATTCTTGAACAACTATATCTATGTTTTCTTCCTAATGTGTAATGCATAAGATTTTAGTTTTCCCCATCTAATAACATTATCAAAAAATACGTTATTATTGTAATTTGTTTTTTTCATTTTGATTGAAATTTATGAAGATGTAAGGCTATGATGATTGAAGTGTGTCTACACACACAAATATATGTATATAAACATTCATACTTATACACACATTTAGATATACATATGCATATACTCCTATGTGTCTTATTGATAAATTTTTTACTAATAAAAAATAGATTGTAGTTTTCTTGAATCAATATCATATCCAACTTTGTCTCTTCAAGAGAAAACTTTAAAATATGATGCTTCATCAGACTATTAGGACCTCTAAAATTCCATGGTAAGACTTTCATTAGAAAACAATATAAAAAAGGGGGGACATGAATCATTAGGCTCAAAGACAAAGTAATCATTTTGATCCCTTTGTCCCACCCTTGTCTTTTTGGGACCCTTCTTTATTCTTCTTCCCCTTTCTTTTGTGCTTGTTACCTAGGTGGTTTGAGGTTGACATTTGTTTACCTCTTTGACAAATTTTAGAACTCTACCTTTGTTTAGCTTATCCTTTTTATTATTCTTTCTATCTACTATATTTTGGTTGAGTTCTTCAAAAAGTTTCTCATTGTGGTCTAGCTCCTTATAGGAAGAAGTAACATACAAGAGGTTTAGAGCATTGAGCTAATCGCTACATTTGAAAGTACTTGATTCTTCAAGATCATTAGGGGAATTGGGGGAGTTAGAAGAACTAAGAAGCTTGAAAGGTGATTAGGGCTAGCAGAAGAAGAGGGAATTAAAGAACCCATGTTAGTAGAGTTAAGGATAATTGGGTCCTGATGTACAACTTCATCTATAATTTTCTACTAAGTAGAGTTTAAGCGAGGATTATTCTCCTTCAACACAAGGGATGAGGTGGCTTGACTTAGAGGAGATTTAGGAGCAATAACATGGGGACCTCCAGTAGGGAGGGGATTAGGGGGTGCTAAGCTCTTCTCTCCTCTAGCCTAGGGAACTTTACACAAGACATTTCCACTTTTCACACTTTAGCGATTAGAAGAAGTAACCCAATTTAGATTCCAATTTAACCACCATTGGAAACTCCTTGTTCACCTTAAAACTCATGCAAATTATAGTGGAGAGGAGTCTACACTTTGATTAAGTTACCTTATCCATGGATAGGACAGTACCGAATGAATGGAATACCTCTAAATACTTCATTGTTCAAAAAATCTAAATGGAGACCAAGGAGGTGAACCCAAGTTGGGGACTGCATTCCAAGCTCCACCACTGGGTCAATTTTGGGCTTCCATTTGTAGATCATAGCTAAAGTATTTTTAGCATTAGAAACTAGGGACCTTGACCCATTAGAAAGAACAAACATGATATCCTCCTTATTATAGAACAACAAAAATACCATTTACTAGAGAATTAATTTTGGCACTTCCTTTCAAAGGCCAAATAGAGGTAGCTCACTTCCTGAGAAGTTCAATGGAAGGTCTAAAGAGAAGGAAGCAGACAACTTGAGTAAGTTCTAGTTGTTTCATCATTTTTCTCTAGGATTACATCAAGGATATTAAAAGTATCCCCTTTAACTAAGTACAAACCTTTAGAATCCAAGGGAACAATGGATGTAATAGCTACACTATCTACTTTAGAAGCAAATGAGATACCATTTTGGATTGAGGCTGCAAAGGGGCTGCCATTGAAAAGTGTTGTTTTGTCAAAGTCCCTTCAGAAATAATAGTGGAAGGGGCTAGGTGTTGGTTCTTGAGATGGGTTACCAAGCTAATGAGAGCCTCAAGAGGCCCAAACTGGATCTTGAGGGCCACTAGGGGGTAGGATTACACTCTAGAGGGGTTTTGGGAAGGAGGGCTCCCACTAGGCCAACCATAACCTAATATGAGAGCAAGGGAGGGAAGCCACAAAGCCAAAGGCAATGGGATGGCAACAAGAAGTTGAAGAGTAGGAAAAAATAAATAAATATTGTTGCTAATATTATTACTACAATATCATAAAAAAATATAGTCTTATTGCTATTATTACAGTATTATAGAGATGAGTTTTGCTGCTACTTGTTTAAATTAGATAATAAGATTAAGTTGAATTTTTTATATAATTTAGAGTTATATTTGTTAATGTTGATAGGCATTCTACAATGATAGAATGGGGGAGTGAGATGGTGTGAGCATGTTAATGTTAACTTTTATTCTGTTAGGTTAAATTTGACAACCATCTACATTTCAAAAGTTTAAATTTTATTATAAATAAAATATGCTTTTAAAATAATTTAATAAATACAACATAAAATATCCATTTAAATTATAATATTTGGAGATATAAATTATCCATTTCTTAAGAAATCAAAATAAAAATCTTAGTAAAAACCTAAATAAATGGAGACAAGTGCCACTTAGTGGCTTAGTACTTCCTTCAATAATTTAATTTTTAATTTAATTTGTAAATTTAGTTTTAATTTAATATAAAAAAAATTAATGTATTAAATATAATAATTTTCACTTGTTTTATATTTTAAAGAAAATCAATAGATTAATTGTTCAACACAAGCATGAATAGAAATAAAACTAAAAATAGTAAATCATATTTATCCACCTAATTGTATGAGTAAATAAATATAATAAATAATAATGTATATTAGAATTAACACTTTTATGTGTATTAAAAAAAAACACAAAGATTCAAAAATTTAAAAAAATAAATAAATATAATAAAATAAATATTTAATAATTATATATAAAATATAATTAATATTTAAAATAACATAATAGTTACATATATAAAATTCTTTCAATACAAACTAGCTATATTCATATTATATATTTATATAATATATATAGAGAAAGTCGAGAGATATCAAGGCTTTAATTTTTTAATATGAGTATTTCTTTGTGTAAATTAAAGCCTTGCTATATCTCATCTTTCTCTATATATATTATATAAATATATAATATATATATATATAGCTAGTAGCATACAGAGGGGATGTTAAAAGAATAGTTAGGGTTAAAATTAGTTGAGTGTTTTTGAAATAAAAAGTGACAAAAAACAAGGAGTTCAACCCTTACAACCAAAATGCTGGTGACCAACACATTACCAACAGAGACCCACAGAGAACATTACAGGGGTAAAAACATACAAAAGTCCCACATAACTAGTATAAAAATATACATGTAACTTAACCAACAAACTACCATTAACTTAAACGATGCTCCCCCCCTCTTTCCTTCCGTATCAAGGACTTAATATCTTCGTTTAAATTTTCCATATTCCTCCAGCATGCTACTTCTATTTATTTAAACCCCATGGTAGTTGCTGCATCAACCACCTTATTTCCTTCCCTATAGATGTGCTACAGGTGGACCTTTTCCATCCTTTCTAAAATATATCAGATGTCCTTAATGATAGTTTGAATATTCCATCTTGGTTGGGACACATCATTAACCAAATCAATAATTAATTTGGAGTCCCCCTCTATGGTTATCTCTTTAAGTTACATTTCACTAATCAGCTGAAAACCCCATAACAAGGCCATAGCCTCAGCCAAATTATTACTTCCACTCCCCACGTTACCTGCATAGACTAACAACACATTGCCATTCCCATCCCACAACACTCCACCAGCCACTCCTATACCTCCTCTAGCAACACCATCAAAATTTAGTTTAAATTGTGTAAGGGTAGGTGGTTTCCATCTTGTTTGTTGTATCCTTAACATTTTTGAGTTATCAAAATGGTAAAAATCCTCATGAACACCCCATTTTGCAGCAATTTGACCTTCTTGCCTACTTGGTTCTTCCTTTGGCATCTTACATTTGGAAACCCTAATATTTTCCTTCAGCAATTTCTCCATTATTCCAAAAACCACCTCCACTGGTTTTTCCTCCTCCCAAAATACTCTGTTATTCCTTTCTTTCCATATATTCTAGTAAAGATATGGTGGAACAATTTTCCACAAAAGACCAATTTTGGGTGATAGAAGGGGTAGTCCAAGTTCTCCACAAATTGCCATAGGTTGTCCCTCATAACCCAGTCCAAACTAAATCTCCCCCACACCATAGCTCATATCATTAAGCTATACTAACATTCAAGGAATAGGTGGGAAATACTCTCCTCCTTTTTCCTATAGAGATAACAAGGGTTTGTTATATAAAAACCTCTTCTTTTCAGATTGTCTATGGTTAAAATTTTGCCATGTTGAATCGTCCACTAGAAAAAATTGATTTTAGGGAGAAGGTTACTAATCCAAACATTACTCCGCAATGGTGGAAAAAGATCCTTGCTAAAGAGGTGCTTGTAAGCCGTTTTGACTATGAAGTTACCAATAGAAGTTAAGTCCCAAACTGTATTATCCTCTTGGATTAGAATAGGGGGTCTCTGTGTTCTTATCAACTCTTCCAACTCCTTAATAAGCTGAATATCTTCCTAAGAGTAAGTATCTTTATACAGTTTCTTCCACTTCTTCTCGTGATAAATATAGTCCTCCACCTTCCTTCCTATTTCTACATTAAGTATCTCCATTAGTCTTTTGAATTTATTGAAAACTAGCGGTTTCCTTCCCAACCAATTGTCTTCCCAAAATCTGATGCTATGGCCATTCCCCACTAACCAACTTGTCCCTTCCCTCAATAAGCCTCTACTCTTAACTATATTCATCCAAATTTTGGAACCTCCTAGGAGGTCATTATTGAAAAGATTCCAATTGAAGAGGGAATTAGACATATATTTATCTTTCATAATATTACCCTAGTCAATATTATGTTCTCCTAATCTCCAGCCAATCTTTGAAAGGAAAGCTTTATTAAAGTCATGCAGAAAATTAGTTGAGTGTTAAGAATATGATGTTTAGTTGATTTATTATTATGATTGGGATTCGTTATCATTTATAGGTTTATTAGGTTTAAGGTTATGGTTCAATTGAGGTCAACATTTAATCAGTAATAGGGTGCACTTTTTTCTAGGGTTATTATGTAATGAATTAATGAAAGGTTTAACATTTTGGTGTATTTAAGGTTATTTTGTGGTTAGAGTTTAGTTCTGTTTATTTTTTTCCTCTATCTTTCAATGTACTCTCTCTCTCTCTCTCTCTCTCTCTTGTGTGTGTGTGTGTGTGTGTGTGTGTGTGTGTGTGTGTGTGTGTGTGTATTTATACATATGTATAAATATATATGTGTGTGTATATATCTATGTGTGAGTATATATATATATATATATATATGACTGAACTTTTATAGGATTATATAAAGAATAAAAATTAGGTTTTAGACAATATTTTTAAACCTAATTTAATTATGGGTTAACAGTCAAAATGGATTTTTAACGTTAGTTTTAATTTTGGTTTTGTATTATCATTTATTTTGGTTTAATAGAAAACCTATTGTTCAATTATTTTGAAAAAATGAAATAGAATCTAGGTGTTGATATCACATTAAAAATTAAATCAAACACTAATTTTATTAGTGTGTCATATCTAGAGTTATTAGGAAAATTTTTGATGATACAATTTCCCTAAAAGTAAGTTTTCAACTTAATTTAGTATATAACATTAGATTAACCATTTGGTTGACAAAAATATTTTATTTTTATTTTTTAAGTCTATCATATCTAGATTTATTTTTTAATTATAGGTTGTCTTTAATTATTTCTTAGTTTAATACTAAAAAAATATAGGTTTAATTTTATTTTTATTATATCTGTGTGTGTGTGATATATATATATATGTATATGTATAATTGAACTTTTATAGGATTATATAAAGAATAAAAATTAGGTTTAAGACTTAAAAATTTAACCTAAGTGAATGTATGGGTTAGCACTCAAAATGGCTTTTTAATCAATTGGGGTTACCATTAGCTTTCAATTTGGTTTTGTATTATCATTTATTTTGGTTTAATAGATAACCTATTGTTCAATTATTTTTAAAAAGTGAAATAGAATGTGGGTGTTGATATCACATTAAAAATTAAATCAAACACTAATTTTATTAGTGTGTCATATCTAGAGTTATTAAGAAAATTTATGATGATATAATTTTCCTAAAAGTAAGTTTTCAACCTAGTTTACTATATAATATTAGATTAATCATTTGGTCGACATTAATTTTTTTTTTTTTAAATTTAGTCTATCATATGTAGATTTATTTTTTTAATTATAGGTAGTCTTCAATGTTTTTAGTGTATCATATCTAAATTTGGAAAGGTTTGAAACTGTGAAAGGACCCAACGGACATGTAAACTCTTATTCATATACTTCATGATATCAATAAGATAAGAAAGAAACATAACAACAAATAATTAAAAAATTGTTTCTCTATCCTTCTCATTGGATATTTTTCTAGAATTAACACAACATAGAAAATATGGATTTCATTGATCAGAAGCTTCTAGATGTCTCTTTTTTAATTTTTATAATAGGACAATGACAAAGAGCTTTGTGGTTCTGATGTATAAAAAGTTTAGATATTTCTATTTTTTGAATCTCCTACTCTCTAGTCACCTCAAAATTTTGTTGTAATGAAAAGCATAACATTATATTTTGATTCAATTTCAAATTAAAGATACAAATAAAAATGTCAACAAAATATTAAGTGAACACCAAAGCAAGATTTTGAACTTGGTTTGGATGGTTGTGAAATGGTTTCTTGCTGAATCTCCTTCCTTTTTTGCTATATTTTTTTATTTCTAAAATATGACAATGGCACATAGCTTAGTTCTAAGGTATACAAAGTTTAGATATTTATATTTTTTCCCCAGATATCCTTCTTTAGTCCGTTCCTCCTGCTCTCTAGTCACCTCCAAATTCCATTCTAATCAAAAGCATAACATTAGATTTTGAATGAGTTTCAAATTAAAGTCACACATAAAAATATTAACACAATATTTTTTATGTATGTGTGACTTTAATTTGAAACTAATTCAAAATCTAATATTATGCTTATGATAAGAATGAAATTTGGAGGTGACTGGAGGGAAGGAGAATCAGAGAAAATAAGGAGATGGGGGAGAAAATCAAAAAATCTAAACTTTGTATACCATAGAAAAATTCAAGAAGGTGGAATTCACATTACATCTATGTCCATTCTCAAGCCCCACTACATCCATTCATTGTCCTCTACATCAAGCTGCTTGGTTACCTACAACATTTGCATGTAAGAGTTCAGGGATTGATTGGATTAGGTAAGCGAGTTTAGTGACAAATTTGTTTATTTTTACAAGTGAAACCAAAAAGATGTAAAATTTGAAACTTCAAAATTATATTAGAATATATAATAAATAAAATACTATTATGAGTGAAACTAAAAAGGTTTTAAAAACATTTTAAAAATATGTAACTAAATAAAATAAACACTAAATAAAATACTATTATTAGTAAAACTAAAAAGTTACATCTCCTAGTTCATACTATTATATTAGTACATTAAAAATACTTCATTACTATTTTTTTCCCATAATTGTATTTAAAATTTGGATATACTCTACACCATTGTCAAATACATTGTTCCCTAATACTCTATTATGATGGTCCAAATACTAATGTACAATAATTTTGAAATACTGAAATGAAGTGATAAGCACATAAAGTTGTATTCTTCTATTTTGTCACCACGGGAAGGAAAACACTCATCCACCACAGATATGAGATATGAAAATATTTGATATTAGTGATGGATGAGTGTTTAATTGTAAAGATTATTTATATTTTTTATTTAAACAATAATATGATTATTTTTAAGTTGTATAAAATAATCTATATCTCTTCAATACACTACTACCAACTATAAAAATTACTAATGATGACATATAAGAAATAATATACATGTTTCAAATTCTACCCAAATGAAACTCTAACATATGCCACAAAACATAAACATGACTTCTATACTATGGTCTTTTCTATCTGGTATGGATCTAAACTGTAAACATATTTGTAAACAACTTGTATGATAAAAAGTTACGATACAAACTAATTGTTATGATGCAATGACCTTATAAAATAGTCACCAATGAGAATAGTGTTATAGCTTTCATTCTCATTATGATTATGTTGCACTTCTTCCAAATATTCTGGAAATTGAGATACTCGATTAAACATCTCCCATATCTTATCCACAACAATGTGCATTCATAAAATATCATCATCTGAAACATAATCTACTAACAACGTTGTAGATTCAAAATGTTGAATCATTTGGTAAAATCATTGCAGTACAGACTTTTCACATTTATCGATTGGTGTTTCAGGTGAGCCATTTGAGTTTAAAGAAACAACGAGACTTGGTGCAATAATTTTAGATTCATTATTTGATAAATCCATTTTTTAATCGTTCTTGAACATGGAAATATTTGAAGAAATAATTAGATTCTATTATTTCTTATCAATTAAAGAAGGAAAAAAATATATGATACAAATATAGGAAAACCAAATGACAAGAAGGAAAATAATATTCATATTGAGCTTGAGACAGATCAAGGGAATTTTTTTTTTGTAAAATATATATTTGAGAAAAAATGATTGTAATGTATAACATAGGTCAAATCAAAAGATAACATATGTCAATTGAAAAGCTAAAGAAAAAAGGCTAAAGGCTTTAGAAAGAAAGCATCATGATTGTATAGTTTAACAAGGTCTTTTCTACAACTGTTAAATAATATGCATTTGTGACATATTCATATTCATAAGGTCTTTTCTACAACTGTTAAATAATATTCATATTGAGTTTGAGACATAGATGAAGGGAATTTTTTTTTTTTAAATATATATTTGAGAGAAATTATTGTAATGTATAACATAGGTCAACTCAAAAGATAACATATGTCAACTGAAAAGCTGAAGAAAAAAGGCTAAAGGCTTTAGAAATAAAGCATCATGATTGTATAGTTTAATAAGGTCTTTTCTACAACTGTTAAATAATATGCATTTGTATATAGAAATGTTATAAAAATAGCACTTATTATATTTGAAAAATAATAATTATATTGAGTTTGAGACATAGATTAAGGGAAAAATATATGTAAAATATATATTTGAGAAAAATGAATGTAACGTATAACAGAGGTCAACTAAAATGATAGCACATGTCAACTGAAAAGATAACAACAAACTATTTGCATATTTAATGTGAGTTATAAAATTTTCATTAATTAGTAACAAATTCTAAAACAATTGAAAACATCTATGTAATTTTTTAATATGAAAAAAGAAATGTTAAAACTTACCATATATCAAATTATTACACCCAAAAGGATATAAATCATATATTTGTAAAAACAAAATAGACATATAAAATATGTGAATGTAAACTATAATACATTTAATAAACTTTATATATAATTCATATAAAGACAGTTGGAATGTTCACCAATTTTATAGTAACATTAAAGTTACATTGTTTTTGTAAAGTAAAAGAAAGACAAATATTCTAATTATAATCACTATCATCATCAAATTGAACAATGTTTTGTTCAAACAAAACAGAGTCCGCAAGATCTAAAATATCGAACCAATATAGATGTTCATAAGTTCTACGTCGCAAACACCATGTTTTTGTAACTCCTTAGCTTATTCTTTGAAAATCACAAGTAGTTTGTGTTCATGTAGGTATTTTCTTTGCAACAATATTCCTTGTTCTTTCATGGATTAGTAGAGTTAGGAAGACCCCTTGAGGTCCCCATCTATCTACCACAACTTGATTCCATAGGGTGTTTTGTAATCCACTAAACTACAATTTTAAAATCTGACCATGCTAATGATAGTTAGCTAGACCTTGAGTACTAGTTTGTGGAGACTAAAGAATTTTTTCTAACCAAATAGGACCATTTTCTACAAAGTCCATTGGATAAAGAGATTGCTCTATCCAAAGCTCTATAGGAACAAAATAAAGCTCTGCGAGGTCACAGTCTTCACAACAAACCAAATGCGAAAAATCAGGATCTTGGTAGAAGTGATCAAAATTTCAAAGAGCTAGTGCATAAAATTTCAACAACCCTGTTTCTAAAAGATGTCTTTTACAAGATAAATAATTTTTTCTTTCCTGAGCATGTATTGTTTTTAGATCAAAATGATGATATGTGTCAACAACTTTAATTGTTCTTCCTCAACATTTTTTTCCTTCTAATATCTGGAAATAAAAAATAATAATTAAAGAGACAAATTATATTTTCTATCTATTCTATAAATAATATTGATTGTACTGTGTTAAGTTCCAATAGCATATTAAATAAAAATAATTGATTAACAATAATAAAAAATATTGAATGAGAATATTAAACATTCCAATTTCATTTTTTTGATAAATCTTTAGCAATTGTTTTTTGTTATATAAAAGAAGAAAGAAATTATAGGAGAAGTAAAACCTACATTGAAAATGATGAACATCAAAGTAATAACATTTTATTTATTTATTAACTTTTTGTCGAATTTTGTATTCTTTGCTCAAATAGAATATGTGCTATGTTTATAACATGTCTATATAGAAATGCATATAATTTACCAGTTGTAGAAAATACCTTATTAAACTATACAATCATGATGCTTTATTTCTAAAGCCTTTAGCCTGTTTTCTTCAGCTTTTCTTTTTTCTAACTATTTTCTATTCTTCATTTTCTTGTACTAATCGAAAGAAAATGGTGGCACTATCCTTAGACCCTATAGTGACTTTACTTGAGAAATTACAACAAATTTCATTCCTATTCTTTCTCTTGGTTCAATATTGATTGTTTCTTTTTCAAATGTCAAACCCTATGATTTATGTATTGTCAGTGCCGATGCTAGTCTCAATGGCATCTGAGTGATAGAACCTCTTTGTACAGCATTAATAGGTAGTATTTGAGGGTGTTCATTATTGAATGGAAAGCCAGAGTAGGCATCAAATTTTACCATTACATATAATGGTAGTTGAGGTGGTGCACTACTTGGCTTGTAGACTATTTCCTCAACATAACCCAAAGCTCCATTTACAAGGCCGGCTTCTATCCACAAGTTTGATGTGAGCATGACTCTTGATCTCTTTCAAATCAATAATTCAATATCAAGTTCATCTGCACAATTATCATCTAGTAAACTATAGTTTGGCAACTTTATAACAATTACACATGTAACTGGTTCTCGAAAAGAATGCAGTTTTCTTCGACTGTGTTGGTGAACATTATCATTTGTAGAGAATAAATGAACATTGTTGTCAAAATCATCATTAATTTTTTTTGGAATATTGCATGTTGTTCGTGACATTAGTAATTTCCTATCATCAATTGTTAGTAGAGTCTCTAATATTTGTGAGCAAGTGGAAAAACTTATTTTAATCTAGATTCTCTCCCTCTTGTCTATAAACTTTTTCCAATGTAATCACAATATTGAAGTCTTGCCATAGTATTTTTTCACGTCTTCTACTATCATATGCTACCCTGTGTTTTATAGGAGGGAGTTTCCCAAGATCACCAACCAAAAATCAATGAGATACCTAAAAATATATATCAAATATTTAGTAGTAGTTTAGTAATAAAAAAATAGTCATGCTTATTTTTCATTTCTCTAGTACATAAATTATAATTTGGAAATAAGAATATCTCCAAAATTAAGATGGGAATTGTGAGGAAATGCTTGATGAAGTCTAGAGTCTATATTCTCAAGCAACTTCTCCCCAAGAAAGCTCATTTCATCTATTAATATATATCTTATATGACTTAGTTCTTCTTGGAAACTTTTCAAACACATTCCTTCCAATTGTCTAAAATCATTTACTTGAATCTTCAATTTGGAATGTACAGTTGAACCACCTATATTGTATGCAACCACTCCTATTGGTGCTAGAATTAACAATGGAAAATGGTCAGGGAATACAGATTCTTTAAAAAATTAATTGATTGCACCAATCAAATATGACTTTCATCTACCAGTTGTACCATGAATTATCATATACAGGGGTGTTATAGTATGACCACCATTATAGTGTGTGACAATAATAGCAAATGTCCTTTTCTATTTTTCACCCAATTTACTGCTATTGATTTCTTGTTCACATTGAAGATTTAGAGTGTATCCATTTTCTCTCATTCTACCAATAAAATTGATTGCATCTGAAGTATATTCATCTGACTTGTATTGCTCTAACCAACTATGTTTCCTATCCATATCCCTTCTTCCTAGCATATCAATTTCAGAAATCTCCATTAGTTGACCATGATGCATCCATGAGATGATTTCCCATTCATGCTCTATAATGTTAGGAGGACCCATTACATTGTCCTCACTTGTAGATTTAGAATTGCCATCATTACTTTGTACATCCACTCTTCGTTCAACATGCCATGGAACATAATCTAGTGACTCCTAGTTTCAAATTATTGTTATATTATCATCACCAATATTAGCTTGAGTGTCACAGAATGGTTTATATAACAACAGTTCTGAAAAGAAAAAAAAGAAAAAACTTGTCTGATACACGTGGTGGAATGAAAATAAACCTTGGATAGACTCTAACAATTGCAACTATTTTTCTACGCTTCCACGTATTATCTTTCTTTCTATTTTTATTATATATCCATGCTCTAGAGGCATCAATCAAAGAGATGGAGTCCATAGAAATCAGTCTTCTTCTATATGAATCTATGAATGATTCTATTTTCTCTTCAATACAATCTTCATTCTTTGTCTTAATAGGTTTAAATATTTTTTAGGAGACATTCAGATTAAAAAATCTTCTACTGCATTCCACCAATGGAAGTTCTAGAAGCATGTGACATGTTTCCTAAGCTCCAACATCTTTTTCAATAATAGTCTCAGTTAAAAGTTTTTTGTAGACTTTGGATGCAAAGTCATTAGGATTCTCTATATTTTCCAACCGTGTCAACATTTTATGGTAGGTCTTATAACATTTCTCTACTTTGAATGCATAGTTTGCAATATACTTAATAACAACATGTGCTGACAAAACAAGTTGCCAATCTATATTTGCTCTCCACAATTGCAAAATGTAACAATTATGAGAGTTGACTCTATCATTGTTCCTTTGAGGTTCAAATTTTTTTCCTCCACATTCTACGTCCTCATACAATTTTGATCCATTTATATTTACTACCCAAGGAGCATTATACCTACAATTTAAGTTCAATTAGTTACAATGCAATAAATAATTCATTGCAATAGTTTTGTTAAGAGAAATTAAATAGATAGTACCTGCATGTCATTTTTCCCCTTTTTTTTTTCTGAGACATGCTCCCTCTTTACAGATTGTATGTCATTGTATGATATTCAATATTTCTTCATAGTCCTGGTCCACATTCATTTCTAGTATTTGGCTTGTGTTTCTGAGACACAGATGTTGTGTAAAATTCTGTAATGGCTTGATGAAAATAAAGACATTTAAATGGAGAAAAAAATGATGGTTGCAAAAAAACAATGATTATAAAAAATTAATTATAGAAATGTCTACACATTGAAACTCAGTGTAGAACCATCTACATATGCATATGTTTTTCAGTGTCACATGCCCATGGATTCCATGCATGCACAATGTGATGGAAAAAAGATTCAACTTCTCTTACTTTTTCTTCATTATGCCAATCTAACTTATCCATATTTGGAGCAACATGAAGCCACAAAAAAAAATGTACATGTGGAGATCCCCTATGTTGCCATTCATATCTTGACCAAAAGTCTTTAACATTGAAGCCTTTCTCCAAAATTTCTTTACGAAACATTGCATGTCTGAGGTGCATGTAGTGCGCAACAATATGAGGATAGTCAATAACATTTTGTCTCCTCCACTTTTGAGCCTCCCTTGGATCTGACAATTGAGTTCCAGGAATGAGTGCATGTAGATTGGGCCAATACAAATTAGCTACATTAAGTGTAAAGAAAATTGTGGGGGTCCCTAGCTGTTTCAGCAAATCATATAATTATGCCTGAATTTTTTTCCAATATGACCTTGTACCTCTTAAGGTTTTTCCAAAATGTATTAATTTATTAGCAAGGTGTTTTCCAAAGAAATTTTCCATATGTTTGCGTAACTCATCAATGGTCATTGGCAACTCTTCAATATTTCTTTTTAATAAAACTGAACTGGAATTTTGTGCACAGTGCCTCAGTATCATGTTTTCCATGTAATATCTAAATCGGGGATGTCTACCAAAGAAATGATCCCCATATTGAATTAGATGCTTCACATATTCATGAAGGTATACTTTTCGTAGGTGTGGCTCCAACTAGTCACATTTTCCATTTGGAAACAATGTCAAAAATGCGATGTCTATTAAACCTGGTGTAACATATTCATTAATTGGAGATGTACCTATTGATGGCTAGACAATCAAACTCAAAGGATCTACGTTGGGGTTATTAATCCATGCATGTATGAGTTCCATTTTCTTTTGAATATTCACTGGTCTTGTTGCCATTGATGTGGAATGATTTATGTTTGTTTCATTAACCTCATCCATCTCAGTTTGTAAACATATGATTTGTTCTGAATCATTGTCAACATCTACATGAACAGTCTTTATTTAATGGAATATATTACAATCAATATTTTTTTCAATTTCATCCAGTGCATGAGTATCTATGCTAACATTAGTATAAAATTTATCATTTTCAATTTTATACCTTAGAGCATGGTAGACCCAAATTTTGTTAACTGTAAAGTCATAGTTTGTACCATGTTGATCTTTTTTTCAAACTATTATTATAGGCAAGTCTTTTATTGGGCATGGTAGAATTTGATAGACATGCTCAATATTTTAAGGGAAACATATTGTGTGTACCTTTTATTTATATTGGCCCCCTACTGCATGTGTCACTTGGAAAATTGGACTTACACGTGCAATTAAAATTTCTTCAACTTGAGTCAAATTTGCAAGTTCAGATGGTTGTGAACCTAGGTCCATATTGTTATCAATTGAAAATCTATTATTTCCTTTTTCTTGCTGACACCTACTACATATTGGACCTTCTTCTATACACTTAACTTTAATGCCAACATAACACTCCTGACACATGTAGCACATTGTAGGCATAACCAAATTATCTAGTTGATGTCGAAAGAGTATTTGGAGGTTTTGATAACTATTTCCAAAAATTCCATTGTTTCGCCTCTGAATCTTTATACCGCAACCAACATCTTTATTTTGTTTATTGAAGTTTTCAACCATAGAATTCAATGATTCTACAACTATCAATGTAGGACGATCATTTTCAACCACTGATGTAGTTATGGACTTATATTTCTTCTGGTATTCTTTGTGTTCTTCTTCTAGCAACACGTTGTCTATCTTGTTCGTTGTGAAATGAGATGTTTATTTTCTTTTTTAGCTTCATTCATTTCATCTTGTCATCATTTTCTATAATCTTTATGATATTGCATCCTAGAATTCCTTCTAATCACATTTATTTCAAACAAGTTTCCACTTTGTGTTCTTTCCAACATTCTTTGCTCCACGTCTCCAACATTATGCTCATTATCTTGTAGAACATAGACATTGCAATTATTTTCTTTTAGGATTTCATCTATTTCATCATGCTCACTTGATATATAGTCCATTTGATTTTGAGATATTTGAGGCATGTCATTCTCTATAGAATGAAAGTTAAAAGCTATAATCGAAAGTTGTTCTTTTTCAACTTGTGATGGTCTATATTGTTCTAAGACATTTGGACTACCTAAATTACTTGTACTCCTTAGAAATTTCTTTTGATGATTTGTTTTTGTATCCATCGTGTCTTCTTTTTTTTCTGGAATATCCCTCTCTCTCTCTCTCTCTCTCTCTCATTATGGAGTAGACATTGTTTCTCCCTTTCTATATCATCCATCTTTTGTTTTTGTCTATGTCTGTATTCTCTCTGATATTCTCTTTTATATTGTCTTCTCTCATCTTTAGACTAACAATTAGCACATCTTGGTGGCATATCTAAAAATTGAGAAGTGAAGTACTATTTAGACTATGTTTCTTTACTTTGATTGATCGAGCAATTCAAATAAAATAAAAGAGTACATAGTTTTATGTAACAAAATATGATTTTAATGTATTTTACATAAAATTAGATTGTCTTAGTATACATAATTTTTAAAATATCATAAAAAATATTTATTGTATTTATTCAGTTACATATAAAATCATATTTTTTTCCATAGTTAATTGTATCTTTCAAAGAGATAATCATAAGACTCTATTTCCCTTATTCTAAATTAAATACCATGTTTAAAAAAAAAACATTGTTTATTGAAAAACATAATAAATTTGAAATATTATAGTATAAAAGCAAGCAAAAAATATACATCATCTTTAAAAAGAGTATGTTGTATTAGTCACACATGAAACAACTATTTAATAGTGAGATTGTATGTAAAACATTTGGACATGTATATATTTAATACATTTTTAACAAGTAAATAATAGGACTCTATTCTAAAAACAAAAATTGCATTACATGTAGAAATATAAATTACATAATTGGAGTATTCTCAAAATATATATGATTGTGTTGACATTGTTTGTTATCTATACAGAATAGTGTCGTGAAAAGGCACCAACAACTTCTCTCAATAGATTCTTGTCAGGACCCAAGTGATAGTTGAGCTGCACGTTCACAAAGTTAACAATGTTTTTTACACCTTTAATAGTATCCACAGCATTCAAACTTTGTGACTGAAAATCAAATATTGTTTTTTTTTCTCTACATCATAATATCAATGTCCTCTTTTTTTAATTTCTTGTGCATTGACTCAGATAATGTTGAATTATTTGATCAGAGGAACACAATGCTGAAGAACTATCAAAAAAATTACAACCCAAACCTTTGATAAATTTTTGTATCCCTATCATGGATATATCTAGCAAAATTTTTATTGTGTGCAATTTTTTATGACAATTTATTAGTTTTGATCTTCTCAAATTACACACCTTTAACAATTCTCGGAGTGAGGCTTTGCTATGACTAACACCAATTGAGACTAATTGATCAACATGCATTGTCTTCACCTTTCTTACAATTGGAATATCCTCTTTTTAGAAATCAAGCTCCCCAACTATTGTTTCATCAATATCTTGTGCCACAATTACCTTCTCAAGGACACTTTTATATTGTTTGATTGCCTTTCAAATCATGTGAATACCTAGAATTTCCAAATCATCCCTCCATTCTATAAACGCAGTGTGTATTCCATCCTCATTGTTCTTATCTGAAAGAAATATAGAGTCTTTGGCCAGTGATAGAGAAAATTGCACATGTTTATATGATCAAACATGAGGTGAGTTGCATGTATTTTCAACATTTTATGGAGATTGAACATGAAAATTTTGATCTTTCTTCAAACCATCACAAGTCACATCATTGATGTAGACTTCAAGAGGAGATGAATTACCTTCATCCTCATCTATATTGTCATCATTGATAATAAAATCATTATTTACACCGATAACTTCATCTGAAACCATAGATGAGCCCACTATGGCATCATCTCTCACAATATCCATTGCATTTATGAAATTATTTTGTATGATATTCAAATGTGTGATATATTGAGTGCATTGGAAGTAATGTAATTGGATTTTGGACCCACTCTATTGATATCAATATGACATCCATTGATTGACTCTCAATCAAAGTTTCTTCATGAGAGTACCAATCTATTGGATCAAGTGGGAGACTAGATATATTCTGTGTTTCATATAATGGAAGCAACCGATTCCCATCTTCTTTTAGGGCTTCTGGAATGTTATGAATTTTACAAGATTGCATGAGCTCTAGTGACAATCTACAATAGTCCCTTTTTTTAATTTGTTTTTCATTTACACAATTTGCCCAGTGGTCCTCTAAAGTAGCCTAGTTTTTGTAACTTCTATTTATAGTTCTAGATATCCTTCCTACTAGATCAAAGTTATATCCCACATCCCCAATAGTATTAATTGAAAGATGAGCCACATCAAGTTTTGCACTTTCTTCTATTTCAAGATCAGCACAGGAGTAGTTACCAATAGTTATTGGAAACTTAAATAAATCTAAGCATCGGTCCCCAAATTGTCTTGTTACTTGAAAAAATTGTCTACACAACTCCAAAAGCAATAGTTTATAGGAAGGGTAGCGTGACATCTTCCATGGATAACCATGGAAGCCAGAAACCCTTACATAGGTGAATGTTTGAAATTGGATATACCAATTTCGATATTTTGCAATTTCATCAACAGCCTCATTGGATATTCTTCTTTCCATTTTATTATGAAGTTTTCTTATGATAGTGAAAGTGAAACCATCATTGACTCTATAAAAATTCTTTTCACTTTCAATCATTTCTAACTAAGGAAAATAATTGTAAACTCCTGGCTGAACCTCTCCAAACCTATCATTCTTATTTATTCCTAGAAATATATTCTACAAGGCCAACAAATAGACAAAATATGATTTCATATAGAATGTTTTTCTATGGAGAATATCAATTAACTATGTGTGCAAGAAGTTGCTGATGATGGATGCCCAATAGAATTGTTTTTTGTTACAAATTTTGTGGATGAAATAAAGCATCCATGTCTCAAAATGAGTTGAGCAAGGACAACCAAAAACCCTACTCAATAGAGTGATATAATCTCTACCCTCTTCTATAAAATCAACTTTGTGCTATCCTTTGGGTAGTTTTTTCACATTGGTATTTTGTTGATGCATCAATTTATCATTCAAAAACCATCTTGCAATTGAATCAGATTGGGAATAGTAATCATTGGCAATTTTCATATCAACAACAACATAGTGGTCATGATGTGGAATATTGAATGCTTCTCTAACAAATTCAGGTGTATTAACCAACAATGTTACACCCTAGGAATTTTTAACTTTCCTATCATTTGCATTGTAATATTGTGTGCATGCTAAAACCAATTCCATAGATTAAAGAGAAATTGGGAACACGACTACTTCAACCAATCCTGAAGTTGTCAATCTCTGCCAGAGAAGAGACATTCCCTCACCCCTTTTCATTCTATTTGAAAATTCCATAATATCAATGAACCCTAAATTTGTGTCTCCTATCTCCTTATATGCTAAAGCAAACTTAGACTTATGAAGATTCCTTGTAAATTTGTACTTCATAGTGAAAAATATAATGTATGTGACCTGAAAATATTGTTCTTTTAAAGTAATAAGCAAAAAGCCCTAAAAGACAAATGAGAAATGGATTTAGATAAAAGAAAATAAAAGTGTGGATGCAAAAAAAACAACACACTTTTCATTATTTTTATCGAAGAAATATTTAATAGCACGAAGAAGTTGAATCAAAGATCAAAGCAATAAAAGTAGTGACAATATAAAATAATTACATCTATGGTTATTTTTATATGAGAAATATTTTATGGCACAAAAAAGTTTAATGAAAGATTAAATCATGGAAATAAATTTCCATAGCCATTAAGAATTGAATATATTATGTCAAATGCAATACAATTCATGCTCCAAAGATATATGGATCTCGACCCAAACAAAACAATGTCATGTTGAAATCCACTATTTTAGTATCCATCTTTCATTAACCCAATCATTGGCTTGACATACGAGGGAACAAGAATATGCTTGAAGAGTTGTAGTTTTGAGAAAAAAATATTTCAAAAAATTGTTGGTGATTTAAAGGAGATTCAAAAACATCTACAACAATACCTATCAACCCACAATTATTCTCGAACATGTCAAGAACTAAATCCACTGAAATATATTCAAGTGGGCTAACAACCATAGGTGAAGGTTGAATAAATTCAGAATATAATTCCTCTATAAGATGCTCTCAGGCCCATTCATCTATTATAAAATTATCATATTCAATGATGAACTTAGGCATCTGTGCATTGTTGACATATCTTATTATGGTCACAGGGATCCATGCTCCGTTGAAACCATTCTCTTCACAACACACTTCTACCTTCATCCTGTAATGAAAATCCATGTTCTATAACTTAACCTTGAAAATATTTTATAAAAGATTAATTTTCTAATTTAAACATTTAAATCAAATCCTAATAGAACAAAAAATATACATTCAATATTCACAACTATATTCATTGTTAAAAAAATTAAAACACAAATTTAGCTACCAAACCACAATTTGAACCACATCCAAGCTCTTCTAGGATTACACAAAGAAGACATTTCATTGCTCATATTTCAAATTTAATAAATTGATAGAGCAAAGAATAATATCATATGAAATCCTCTTGTAATCAAACATGTCAAAATATTTCATATATCTGATGGAGTATCTTAATTGGTGACATCCATTTCCCTTCGTAAATTATTTTTCTTTCTCCTATTTTTATAAATAAAAATAGATTATTAAATAATATACATTCTTACATAATTTATGATAGATTCTGGCTGATTTTTATTATATAATTTTAAATTTAAATACTTCAAATTTACATTCAAAATTTATGCTTTATTTTACAATTGGAAATTTCTTAATGTTTAACAATTTTGGGTCTAACACTAATTATTTTCTAGGTAGTTTGAATGCATCTAACAATCAATGTCTCCAATTTCAAACTATGTAATCTCTCAATTCAGCTACCAATCTAAAGTTGTAAATCATATTGTATCAATATTCTTAATCAAATATTATCACTCAAGAATTGTTAATTAAAGATTTATTTTGTATAGGCTTGGAGTCTGAAATGGTTGAGGTTTAACAATAATGTCTCATTGGTTTAGATATAGGGTTAGCGTTCAAATATCTTTATAATTAGTCCCTTCCTCAATTTGGTTTATTGTTAAATTTAAACACTTCAAATTTACATTCAAAATTTATTCTTTATTTTTTAACTGGAAATTTCTTTATTTTTAATTATTTTGGGTCTAATTATGGTTATTTTCTACCTAGTTTGAATGCATCTAACATTCAATGTCTCCAATTTCAAACCACGTAATCTCTCAATTCAGCTATCAATCTAATATTACATATTTTTAAATTTAAATACTTCAAATTTACATTCATAATTTATTCTTTATCTTGCAACTGAAAATTTTTTAATGTTTAATTATTTTGAGTCTAACACTAATTATTTTCTACCTAGTTTAAATGCATCTAACAATCAATGTCTCAAACTATGTAATCTCTCAATTCATCACAACACACTTCTACTTTCATCCCATAATGAAAATCCATGTTCTACAACATAACCTTGAAAATATTTTATAAAAAATTTATTTTCTAATTTAAACATTTAAATGAAATCGTAATAGAAAAAAAAAAGCATGCATTCAATAGTCACAACTATAATCTCTATTTGCAAATTAAAACACAAATACAATTACCAAACCACAATTCCAACCACAGTCATAAAGATAATTGAATACTAACCCTAAATTTGAACCAATGAGACATTATTGTTAAACCTAAACTAAATGAAACTCTAAGCCTATATAGAATGAAACCTTTATCCAAACTCATCCTTCATTGATAATATTGATAGTATATGATAGATTCTGGCTGATTTTAATTACATAATTTTTTTTAATACTTCAAATTTACATTCATAATTTATTCTTTATTTTGCAATTGGAAATTTCTTGATGTTTAATTATTTTGGGTCTAATACTACTTATTTTCTACCTAGTTTGAATGTATCTAGCAATCAATGTCTCCAATTTCAAACTATATAATCTCTCAACTCAACTATCAATCTAAAGCCTTGGTAAAACCTATAAACTAACCATAATAAAGCAACAACCATAATCCTACTATAAAATAACCATAATAAATCAATAACCATAAACCTATAAAATAACCATAATAAATCAAATAACTATCAAACTAAATTACAGTAATATTGAGAAGGTACTAATTTATGAGTATGATAGCTATATCTCATAACACAAAACTATAATTCTACAAAGAAATGAAAAATAAAAATAATGATTGTTGTCACCTAAACACATAAACAAATAACTATCAAACTAAAGTATTATATAAAGAATAAAAATTAGATTAAAAGTTGAGGAGAAGGCTATAATTTTTCATTGTGATAATATTTTGCTAAGTAAATGAAATATTATTATTAATTATATTAAAATAAAATTATAACAGTTCAATATGTTGTTTTAATTATTTAAATAAATTTAGACTTTTCAACAATTTTAAATGAATTTATTTAATTTTTTCTTTTAAATAATATTTATAAGATTGAGGAAGTTTTTTAAATTTTTTTTAAAGACAATTATTTTTATAATTTATAAGTATAAATCTAATAACTTTGAGTACATTTTTATGTTAATTTCTAAATCAATATGTTTTCATTTTACACATTAATAATTAAAATAAATAAGAAATAAAATTTTAATAGAAACTTTTTTTTACAATCAATTATTTTTGAAATAGTTGAAATTGAAATCATATAATATATGAATCAATATATATATATTTGAAAAATGTGTACTTTTTATTGTCAAATTTATTTAATTGGTTTTCTTGATTTCTGTTCTATAATTTACTATTCATAATCTTAGGTCACTTTTTACATTGCAATGTACATTAATAAATATTTAACTACATATCAAATTATAGATTTATAAACATACTTGTAAATATTTTTATTTTTAAATTTCTTTTCTTATAAAGTTTTGTTTCAAAATAAACATTTTTAAATGATAGTTTTGTAGTGCTAATATTTTTTTTAAAATTATTATTCTTTAATAAATGACAAATTATCCTTAGAAAATGAATGTTTTGAAAATAGACTTATATTTTACTTTATTTTTAATAATGTTTACATAGGACTTAAAAAATAATTTACTTATTCATATATATTGTCTCAAATTATTTAATTTAAATATTAATATGAAAAAATTGTAATAATATGTTTTTGATAAGATAAACAAGTTTTAAAGGGACCCTGAAACCCAAAAGTAGCTATAAACCAAGGCTGATAATAAGCAAAAAAGCTTAGCCAGAAAAAATGAGTCTAAAGGTTTATAATAAGCACGAGGCCTAGACAACAACAAAGGCCAACAAAAAGGGTAGAACAAACTATCTTTAATGAAACTAAGCAAAAGCCAAAACGAAAAGCTAGTAGTGAAACAACAAAAACACAAAAGACTGAACTAGAGGACTACTCTTCATTCTTTTTCTCGAAATCTTGCATGGTCTAGGTAGCCTCATAAATCTTCTAGTGCTCCTTGGCCTTCTGCTCTTGGACTTTCTTTGTTTCCTTGTCCAAACTGGTAAAGGTGATGTTAGTAGCCATATCATCATCAAACCTGGCTCTTTCTCTATCCTTTCCATCCTCACCTACTAGCAGGCCTTTGTCTTTGGTCACATTGGTTAAAGAGAGCATATTGTCATTGATTGAATTGAGGAGAGAGATCATCTGACTAGCCAAATTGTGGTTGTAGTTTTCAAGATTCTTAATTCTCCTCTCAACCAGACTGGCTCTATCACTCTGATTCTCTTGGTTCTCATTTTCAATCTTCCTGTTGTTGCCCTCCAACTTACACACCTTTTCTCTAACCTCTTCCAACTCATGGTATAGCCACTTGATTGATCTGAAATTATCAATCATGTTGTTATGAGCATTTTTCAAAAGGTTCATTCTTGTCTCCCTTGCATTAGTAGAGATGGCCACAATAGTTGGATCAATGAGCTCTTCAAGCCGGGGCTCTTCCCGATTCTCCACCAGAATCTGAGGATTCATAGCTTCTCTATAAATTCTCAATGTCGCAGTCCTAACATTGAAATTCCTCCAAGATTTTCTCCTATTTTTGACAAGCACTTCCCCCTCTTTAGCACCAACAGTATCCTTTTCCTTCTCCTCGGAATGAGATTGAGGGTGGGGATGAACAAGGGGAAGGGGAAGAATCAAAACATCTAGTTCCTGATTTGAAACCCTCTCTTTATCCGCATTATCCCTCTTCTATTTTTTCTTAGTATGGTCCTCCTTACTCTCCTCTTCCATCTTCTTGTCTTCATCCTCAAAATCCATGTCCTCCTCATCCTCATTGTAATCCGTAGCCTCTTTGCCAGAGGTTTGGTCATGGTCCCTAGGGCTCTTTCTCCTAGGGGTTAAATCAAAGGAACGCTTCTTAACATGACCCTTAATTTTCTTTCTAGAAGAAACATTCCCTTCCTCTGAGCTTATCTTATGAATTTCATCAGAGTCAGAAGAATAGTTGGAGCTACCATTGTCCTCTTTCACATACAACAAAGGATTGTTGCTAATCATCTAAGCTTTGAAGTACTCATGGATTAGCAATAACAATCCCTCATGCAGATCAAGGTTGAGAATTGGCTTCTTCTTAAAGCTAGTGATAACCTTACTCATGGAGTTAAGTAAATAGTAAGGGAAATAAATTTTCTTATCATGGTGGAAATGATTAAGAAGAACAAAATGATGGGTTCTTACTCGATCAAGCCTAGGGTCTAGAGTTATATACTCAATGATAGCATCCAACACATATCTCTAGAGCTTTTTGATGGATTCTGTCACATAAAATGTCTCACTCTTAATCAGTTCATTCATTTCTTCAGTGCTCTTCATAAAATCCTTCACAACATTGGTGGAGATTGGTTTATCCCTGTAAAACTTGAAACCCTCCATAGGAATCTTAGTGACCATAGTGACAACCTCCTCAATAAAAAAAAAAGAGACACCATTCACTTTCACCTTGCCATCTTTCCATGAATTCACCACACTGTTGGTGACCTCAGGATCGAAACCATGAAGTTTGGCAATGTATCTAGCAACCCCTCTCTTTTTCAACTTTTTCTAAACTTTTCCCCTTTTCCTCCACTTCTCAAGATCCCCCACTAGCCCCATTCTGCATTGTTCTCTCACCATCTCTTCAGTATTTGCACCAACAATTCTCATAAATTCCAGGCTCTACAAATCCTTCGCAGACAAAATTTTGGCACTATTTCTCTAATACACGCCAACATAATTCCCCTTACTAAATCACAAGTAGTAAATGACAATTTTGACCCACAAAACGTGTCAAAAAGACAAAGAAAGCCTCAACTGCTTGCGTAAACCAAAAAGGCCTTTATGACTCATACTCATATCCCATATACCTTTAAGATTCATAATTACCATTAGATCTCCACCATACACCCATAGATTTTTTCTAGGTTGATAAGGGTCTTGGCTTTCACTGAAATATCTATTCTTGATTTCCATGTAATCAACTTGTTAGATCCCACACCTTTATTGGCAAACCAATCCACAACTGGATTTGCTTCTTTGAATGCATGTGTGATATGGACAGTTTCAAATTTAGCAAGGGTTTCATGTGTCTCTTCAATTAGATTGACAATCAACCAAGAAGGATGAGATTTTCCATTAATAAAATTAATTATGTTATTGGAATCCCCTTCTAACCAAAGCTTAGTTATTTTGACTTCAAAAGCCAGATTCATCACTTGGCACATTGCTTTGGCTTCCATGAGATGATTAGTTTGGATACCCAAAGGAAGAGAAAAATTCATGACTCCCTCACCAAAACTATTTCTTATTATTCCACCACTTCCCAAGGGACTTGGATTTCCTTTTGAGGCACCGTCAAAATTGGCTTTGTGCCATCCCACTGGGGCAAGAATTTTTCTGGCTTCATGTCTTTCTCCTCATCTATCTTGCTACCACCAACTTCAAAATCTCCCCCCTTCTTGACATGATAGTTTTCCTTAATGTTTTTAATAATCTTCCTCCCAAGAACAAGAGCTAGCTCCTCTCTATCCCTAAAAATTCTATTGTTCCTTTCCTTCCAGATACTCCAGCAAAAGTGAGGCAAAATCTAGGTGCTTAATTCCTACAAAACAGAGGATTTAAATAGACTTTTCCATTGACTGAAGAAATCCAGAACATTACCTGACATGCACTAGCTAATCTCAAAATCCTGGGTTAGGAACTCCCAAACCTCCCTAGAGTAAACATAATGAATGAAAAGATGGTTTCCCAACTCTAGCTGGTTTTTACAAAGAGGACATGTATTAGGCATTACATGTCCTCTCTTTTTAAGATTATCTTGAGTGAGGATTTTATTCTGAAGGGCCAACCAATAAAAGATGTTGATCTTGGGAATGAGGCCAGAAAGCCAGGCATTCGCCCAAGGGGGTGTCTCCCTCATACACCAAAGAGAGTTGTAGCCTGAATCAATAGAATAATTTCCATTAGGATTATCCCCCCAAGCCATTTCATCTCTCTTATTACTGAGAACCATACTGTTTAATATAATCATAATCAGATTCAGATCTTCAAATATTAGGGAAAGATCTCTCCATCCCTGGCTATTCCTATAGTTGCTAACTTTATACCCAAATTGTCACGTACATTCATTCACACAAACTTCATATGTAGGATTATTAATAAGAGGACCTTGAAATAGCCAACTATTAGACTAGAACTAAATTTCCTCTCCGTTTCCTAGTTTCCAAGAAACCTTGGCCCTTGCTAGGTCCCTAGCCTTCAGGATACCATTCTAGATAACCGACCCTTTTGGAATATCTTCATTGTTTAAAATAAAATGAAGAGAAGGCCTTTTGATATATTTATTAACCAGGATATCCCTCCATTCACCAGTGCTATTGAAGATATGCCATATTTGCTTTGCCAACAGAGCCTTATTGAGATGGGTTAACTTTCTTATGCCAAGGCCATCATACCTCTTTGGAAGACACACATTCTCCAAAGCAACCAGAGGATATCTTTTTCTCCCTTAAAGTCTAGTCCATAAAAAGTCTCTCTGAATTTTTTCCATCTTCTCTACAAATCTCCCAAGAATTCCATACAAGCTCGAAGGATACATAGGCAAGTTCTATAGAGTTGATTTGACCAACTGACATTTTCCTGCCTGGCTAAGCGAAGCACCTTTCCATCCAACCGACTTTCTACTAAATCTGTCCAAAATACCATTCTAGAAGGAGTCTAGGGGAGAAGATCCCAAAGGGAGACAAAGATAGGTAGAGGGAAGCTTTCCCACTCCATAGCCAAGGATCCTAGCAATTTTTCTCTGTCAAACTTTGGGGTGTTAACAAAGAAAATCGAGCTCTTTTCCTAATTGATCAGCTGACTAGAACCTCTAGTGTATATATCAAGGATCTCATTCATATCCTTAGCCTCCCTTACAGAGGCCTTCCCCACATTATTGTGTCATCCACAAATTGCTAGTGGGAGAAAGGCTCACATTTTGATGAAGGTGAGAGAAATTGTAATAATATGTTATTATAAAAATAAAAATTAAAACTTAACTTTTTAAAATTTAATAACTTTTTAAAATTTAATATTATTTGAAAGAAGAAGGAAAAACTTTATTTACTTGAAAGTTAAAAAGACAAACAATTGAACATATCAAATCTATTAATTCCTAAAACAATTTATATCATACACTTTATAAGTTCTGATAGTATTTATGTGGATGCATATGCATGTATGCACATATGGAAGGACATCCGACCAGTGCAAATATGTTGCACCGTAGCCAGTGCTGATAATCTAGACCTAAAAGGAAAAAAAGGTAAAGGAAAATTATTAATAGATGATGTATTTTGAAAATAGAGGGCCTCCTACCTCTCCTCCTTCCACTCAATCAGATGAATGATTGATTACACTTCTCTTTGCTATGAACTTGTGTTAGAATGTGAAGATGATCAATTACAATGATGTTTATAAAAGTAGTTCTGTCTATAGATGCATTTGTTTGAGCAACAATGATGGTCCACAATATTCACATAGATAATCTCCCTGTCATCATGTGTTTGCAAAGGAAGGATCTCCAAAATAGAGAGGAGATTATTGAGAATCCATCATGGCTAACATAGAGCGGGTGGACTACAATAAAGCAATTTAAAAAATGTGATTTTTGTTATGCTAAGTTATTCAATTTTATTTCATCTTTGTCTTTTTAAAGTTACAACATTCATACTATTAAGGTTGGCTGCCATTGTTCTCTTGACCAACCTAAAACACAAGATGAGCACATACACAGACTTTTTAGGATACCTAAACAATGAGATTTTGGGCATAATAATAGGATTGTTTAAAAATTTGATGCATCAGAGTGTTAGCAGATGTGGTTTGAAAAATGAGGGAGAGTGTGTGATTCTAGACTAGTGCAACGTCCTTTGTTGAATATGAAACCCTAGGCACCATGGTTTAAGTGGTAATTTTAGGTCATCTTTTTTGAAATTATTTATTAATGGTTTTAAAAACATATTCAATAGATAAACTCTTGCTGTGAAATTTAAGAGTGTCATTTATCTTGTGGGAAAGGCCATGCTGAAAATGGCTTATTTCGATACTGGTTAAATAATAATATTAAAAAAATTGATCAACTTTTTAAGATTTATGTTTCTATTGATTCTTATCAAATTATTATATCCCATTCTCCAAAAATTTCTCTCTAAATATACAAGTTTAAGTACAATATCATATCAATTACGTCTTTTACTCAACCTTCTAATTTTGCAACAGCTAAGCTTTTTATTGAGTTAAATGAGTTAGATGATTTATGTTATTTAATCACTTTTTTAATGTGATTTATGTTACTTGGTATTTAAAATAAATAAATAAATAAGGTTAGTATATTAGTGATGTTCATAAAGGAAAGTGACAAATTTTTAAAATGATAGATCTATCATTCATTTTAATTATTGATGGCCAAATGAATTTAGAAGGTTATGTTATTGAAGTCAATTGTGAAGGTATCATTTGTATTCACTTGAACAATGAAAAATATGGAGAATAGAAAGAATTTAAAAAAATATTTTCTATAAAAAACCAATTTCTAAAGTATCTGTTGTTGCTGGCATCAAGAATGATAGGATATACATAGGATTAAATGGGCTTAGGAACAATCCTCTTATTATTTGCTTCTTTACTAAGATGATTGTTTGGAAGCTGATTCCAATTCAAAACAAAAATGATGTGATTTCATCCTATGATTCAAAACATATGTTTTTTACTGATAAGAATGGTCTTTCAACAAGAATGTATGATTGTTGTCAAGAGGAATGGGTTGAAAGTTCAGGAGAAGGGGCACTTCCACAAATTCATAGCACATTACAACTGCATGACAACAAAGCTTCAAGTGGTATGTGGTACAATTTTCAAGGGGAAAATGTTTGGACCTCATATATCTTTCATCACCAAACAATTGATCTGTGGCCTCATCAAGTGGTAACTTTAGTAAGTAGAGAGGAGATGAGTGAGAAAGAAACACAATATAAAACTTTTAAAACTTAAGTTAAGCAACAAACTTCTTCTCTACACCACATAACTATTTTGTCTATTCTTGACCTATTTATTTCAATGAAGACCGTAAATTTTCCCATTTGACTCTTTTGTATTTCTTCTACTATATAAAATAGCCAAGCCAATGACCAAGAGATTTTGTTAAGGCAAATAATGGAAAAGAGGAAGTCACTAACTAAATTAGCATAAAGGATTGCTACTACCACTGATTCGATAGCACACAACACTATCAAATACCAAATTTGGTATTAAATTTGGAGTCTATAAATGCATTGTGTCTTCTAGAAACTAAAATATTTCAAAGAAATGTACATATATTATACCATCGAGTAATAAAAAAAGCTTAGAATGATGAATTTTTAACATTGAAACTTTAACAGAGGGTTGGAGAATCTCTTCTACTCTCACGCGGTATAAAACAAATGGTTGTAGCAGCCTCTAAGTTTTCCATTGTAATTTTGTCCTCATCGGACTCTTTTACAAAGCTCAGAAAACCCAGTCTAGTTTTCATCCATGTTTCACTAAGCAAATAATCTAGTTTGAGTGACAATACAACATTTTTAAATGTCTAGAATTTTAATTCTTGGACACTAGTGAAGTTTAAAGGGTTTTCAAAAGTTTATTAAAGATCAGTTAAAAAGATGTGAGGCTTTCAATCAGTACTCCTCACTCGATCTAGATACAACCTAAAACAGTTGAAACAGATAATGGAAAAGAAAGAGGAATAAGTACCCACTCATGTTCAAACATTTGAAATAGGCTGATAGAAAAATTTTCTTTTTAAAATCAAAATTCACCATAGTCAGTATAACCAAAAAAAAATTAAGTTGTGAGGTACACTATACAGGTTCAAGCAGAGTTAAAGGAGTTAAAGGCATTGTAATAGAAGGATATACAATAACATGAATAGTCTCAAACAAATGTGGGCCAGAGTAGGTATCAGGAGGCATACATCCTATGCATATGATGCATAGAAGGATAAATCAAGGAATAAAACCACTATTCTCTTTGATCTTTAACATTCATACACATTGAGAAGAAAAAGAAAATGCAATAAGTGTAGACATTCATACACACTGTGAAGAAAATGTAATTCAATAAGTGCAAAGAAAGCCAAATTTGGAACCTGGTTGAGATGGTTGCCAACTGATCTCAAATTCTTTGCATTTCCCTAACAATTCATCACTACAAAATTCCCTGCTTCAAACCAAACAATACTATAGAATTATGAAAATGCAATGACAGACAGTAAGAAACAAATAATTGGCACAAAGCAGAAAGATCTGACTTACTCTGCAAGTTTTAGATTTCCAAACAATGTTGAGTTACAATCAATGGGATGCAATGTATATCAGGTGATAGTTACGGAAAACAATTTTGGATGGCATTGTTATCGCACATACAATTATGCTAGCCTTTAATTAAATTTGTTTAATTATTATTCTGCACCATATGAAATTAAAAATTAATAAATTAGAAATATTTGTCATCCTTGATTTTCTCATCATGGTCGACATGGAACATTGGATTCTAGCACTTAAAACCAGATATTTCACAATAGGCTCAGAGATAAGAAGGATAGTTGTGACTATTCAGGCATGAAGGCTCCTATTAGAAACTACTTCCATGATTTAAGCTCAATATGTTGAAAACACATATTATATTTCAAATTCATTACATAGTTCCATCTTAACATCCAATCAAAACCAGTGGAGTAATAGGTCTTTTTTTTTTTTTACTAATGAATTACACAAATTTGAAATGTTGCACGGTTTGAGCAAGTATCATATGAGACTGAAATAGCCTCTCAACTGATAAATCATTATTGAAAATAACTTTAGTCTCAAATATTAATTTTGAATAAGTATTCATTATATATTGCATTTATACAAAAGTTTAGCTTAGGAAAAAAAATTTAAAATTAACAAATTTCATAATCCAAATTATATAAGAGCATAATAGTTTCTATAGATAAAAGTGATAATTTGTAAGTTTTCTTAACCAATCATATGATAAAAAAGTAATAGAGAATCAGATATTTAATTTTAACTATTAGAGATTGGTTGCGAAAGAAATATTTAATAACTAGACAATTCAAAAATATGCAGTAGTACTTAGTCTACCAACAAGTACTAATAAACGAAATATAAATAATTTTAGATGTAGTAAATTAAATTATAATTTTTTAGTGTATCTTATTGCATTTCTTTAGATAGATTTATTTAAGATATCTATACTAGTATTAAAATATTTAAAATAGATTTACAATTTAGTATTCTCATATTAAATATTACAATTGTGTACTTTTGTTGTATATTAATACTATTAGTAAAATGTAAAAACATAAAGATATTAAAATTAAAAGTCAAGTATTAAATATATGTTAAAATTAAAAACCAAGTATTCAATAGTTTTAGGTAAAATTAAGACCACTTTGTTTAAATAAAATAATTTTTAATTTTTAAATAAAATTAAAATATAAAATTATAATACACATACATAGATACTTTTTTTTTTACCGTCCAATATAAATTTAATCTGACCTTAAAATTTAATTCCATACTCCCCAACATTAATGAAAGTTCGCTAGGGCAGTAAACAATATATATAAATAAATAAATTTAATCTGGCCTTAAAATTATTCAATATTCCCCAACATTATTGAAAGTTAGTTAGGAGAGTAAACAATAAAAATAAATAAATAAAACCGCCACCCTTAAATATCACACATATCATGATCATCTTATATGATAATTCCATGCCGTGGTAGCAAGTTGCTAAACTTGCAGATCTCCATGTATATTCACAAGGAGCTTCTAGAATCGCATATTTCCATGATGTATTCACACTGTATATCTGTCAGCAGGTGAAAGCATGTTTGGATGTTCTTACTTTCAGTACGGAGGAACAATGGATGCCGAGATGACAGATGATTATTTAGCAAACTACGGGCCTCTGGTTATCCTGCCCTTAAATATCAACAAAGACATTCCCAGCGTGCATCGTAATTGGCAAGCCAATATGAGAGAAATTAGGGTAGTTGAAGAAGAAGAGGAGGATATATTGAAGGTGGAATTGGGAGAAGATGATGACAGATTTCTCACTAGGGTTTTCATGGCAAGGGATGAAAGAGTTGGGCATTCAGTGAACTTTGGGCCTTCCTGTATTGTGCCCTTGGATGTTTTTGAAAACATGGGTAGAAGGGAAACATATGAAGGAAGGCTTTTATTTCAAAGAGAAGATCAAGATCAAGATCAAGAAGAAGTGAGGCTGGATATGGGCCAAGAAGGTGCAAGTTTTTTCAGGAAGCTTTTGACCAGGGATGAAGAATTAGGGCACTCGTTTGAAGATCATGAGGATGGGAGAGATCTAAGGGTGGGAGTTCCTTTTAGTTGGGAAAGTAAGCCAGGGAGTTGTAGGGATAATGTTGGTGCAAAGGATGATTCATTACGGTCTAGGGTTTTACCCCCACCTCCTCCATTTCATGCTAGAGCTCATTTTGAGACCAATTTGCCAAGTGGGTCTTCTACTTCTAGGAAGAAAAAGGGTCTATTGCATAAAATAAAGAACATTTTATTAGGAAGGAAAGTTAAGGAGGAAACCAAGCATGTGGCGTGTGAAACATCTACAAGGGTAAGTAATTTTATCATGCCAGCTCGGAGGAGTATAAGTGAGGCATCTCATTCCATTGGTAAATTCATTATGCCTCGAAAGAGTATATAAGGGATTTTTTTGTAATGGCAATTGGTGACGATCCCTCTGGTTTACATTAGATGAAATGCTGCATCAAATGTTCTATATAAATTTCTCAATATCCTGTGGTTCTTGTGAGATTCATTTCCTCTTTTGTTAGGTCAAGGAACTCAAATCTCAGAATATAGAAGATATAATAATAAAAGATTGGAAGTCTCTCATCTGAGGTCTTTTTTGATTTTGTGGGTTACTACATGGTTTGACTGTAGATTTACATATCAAATAAGATTGTAGAAATTTAATGTTTCAATGAATTGTTATTGAATTCTAAATCAATGAGTTCACCATTCATGTGACTTAAGATGTTTATCTGCATAGCAGTTTCATAGCAGTTTCAACCCCAACACAAGAAAATTGGGGCAATTGTGCTTGAAACAGAAAACTTGTGCCAGCATTACACTATCAAATATCTCTGCAGGCAAAATGGACCTAAAAGGATTTGTATAATTTGAATTTGATATGTCAAACTATGGCTTTTATCTATCTGATTTATGCACAACAATATTAAAAGAAAGTCTGCACAGAGTATAAATTATTCCATACCCAAAAGATACAAAATGGATTTTCGATATATCATTTTGGAACTTTGTATCTGATTTTGTATTTGAGGTAGAATGATTTGAGAATAGAAATGTACATTGCGAATAGGAATGACTATTTCAATAACAGTTATTTTTTGGAATGGGTATAAGCTCATTTGTATTCCTATTTCCTATTTCAATTGACAAACCAAATAGAAAATAGAAAATGTATTCCTAATCTTCTATTCCTATTCCAGAAACCAAACAAGACTATTATTATTCTTAAATATCAAATGATTCAACAGCTAAAAGATCACAATTATCCGTATTTTAATGATCAAATAATTCTTTTATATTATAAGATTGAAAATTAACTATCTTAGCTTTTATAATTTATAACATAGATTTATATTAGCTTGAGGTTTTTGGATTTGATTGTAGATGGATTTATACTTAATGATCAAATTCTAATTTTAAAAGAAAAAATCTGATGACTTTTTAAAATTAATATTTGATGAACTTATATTTTAAGCTAATTGATTATAATTCACCATTCATCTGTCTCAAGAAGTCATTCGTCTGTCTCAAGAAGTTAACTGCAGTGCATTTTATTTGGGCAACATTTTCTACCCAACACATGAAAAGTGGGGTAATTGTGCTTGAGACAAAAAAAAACTTGTGTATTGTCAAAGATTTCTACAGGCGAGGGCAACTTGCTTTGCATACCAATCTGTGGTTCTATCGGCTTAAATATAGTGACTTGCTTGACAAAATGGTCAAGCAATATGGCAGTGTACGCAGGCCAAAAATGATGGGATGTATTCAAGGCGTTCCAAATTGTTGATTAAATATCTCAGCAGATCTTGTCACCTTGAATGTCTAATCACAAGGGGTATTAATGTACTTTCAATAAAATAAAATATCAGGAATAAAATGTCCTCATCTTGAATGGCTTGGAATATTTTCGATCATAGGATGCTTTAGATGCTTGTTCAACTTGTGGACTAGGATAAAGCTATGTAGTTCTCTTCGTTTTTTGTGGACTAGGATAAAGCTATGTAGTTCTCTTCGTTTTTTGTGTTGTTCAGCTCTCTTTGATATTCAATAAAAATTTTACCCCTCTTTTAATTGGAAAATAGATTTGTTAAAATACTTTATAAATTTCAAGTGAGAGATCAATAAAAGGACATAAATAAAGAATTTGAATTTATCAGATGATTACAGTCTCAGGAATCTCAATTGTTGAGGGATTCTGTGAAATAATAATGTGCATAATTTCCTCATTTTGCATCTTTGTTCGGTGCTCATCATTTACCTACTTATTCACTATATTTGTAAGGTTTTATGAATTATTTTCTTGTATAAAACCCCAACTAATGATTGTGATCAACATATTCTGAAATAGCTCCTTTATTTACATTATTCATTGGATTGAATTCTACGATTTATATAAATTGGTGGTATGCTGTCCCACATTTCAGATTGCTGAATATTACAAATTTTGAGTATGTTTTCTTTCCTCACAATTCTCTTTAATGGATGTGAGTTATTTAATTGTCTTAATGTTTATTTTCATATTCTACAATTAAAATAATCTACATGTTAATCTTTTCCCACGGGCTGAGGAACATGTTATGTCTCCTAACTAACTTTAAGATGTTTCTTTAAATTGCAATGTTCAATTATATTATGATGTCTCTTTTGCAAATTTAATTCTTTTAATATTCATTGGTTTATATACTATCTCTTTTGCAAATTTAATTCTTTTAATATTCATTGGTTTATATACTATCTTACAGTCACTTCCTATTCTTCCCTTCTTCTTTCCCCCAAAGAGTGGGATTGACTCTCTACTTATATCTTATGTGTGGGAAGCCTAAACTAAAACGTAAAACTTAGATTTTTTTAGTGTCAACTTTGGTAAAGCTTTACATTTTATTTTAGGCTTTAGCCAATACCTATGTGGGACTAGATGCTAATGGAGAAGTGTCTTTTCATGAATAGTTCTTACATCCTCATAATTATGTTTTAATAACTAGGTTTCAATTTGGTTAGTTAATATTATTTGCTATTGATATTGACTAATTCAATATAGATAAGAATTAATTAGTTACGCAAAGTAAAGGATATGTAATATCCTCTTAGCATTATAATAGGGTATATCTATATTGTATTATACAATTAAAATATTAGTTTGTAATATAAAATTACTATATTATATTTCACTATATCAATTATATTATATTATTATAGTTATTTAATAATAAATTATGCTATAATTTATTATTATTCATTTGTTTATTTCTATACAATCTCATTTTGATGGGGACATTGCACTTTTGTAGTCTACGATACAAGAGCCTACACATGAAAGATAGCAATGAGTGATAAAGTTCTCCATTCATTGTATGAAAGATGGATTATTTGTGTTTTCTTAATGATTTCTAATGCATGAGATTTTAGTTTTCCCCATCTAATAACATTATCAAAAAATATGTTATTATTGTATTTAAGATTTTTTCATTTTGATTGAAATTTATGAAGATGTAAGATTATGATGATTGAAGTGTGTCTACACACTAATATATGTATATACACATTCATACTTATACACACATTTAGATATACATATGCATATACTAATCCTATGTATCTTATAAATGATTTTTTTACTGATTAAAAATAGATTACAATATATATATTTTAATAATATTAAAATAATTTATATTTCTATAAAAATTCTAAGATTTTTAACATTCCCCACACTAAATTACATGACTCCAAATAAATCATTCTAGAATTGATACTTATTGTTGTTCTAAAGAAAAGTTCAACTATAGAGTTAATCCAATAATCCTTTTATAGCTACAATTGTTATTTATTCTAAACCTATAATGAATAAGTGATTACATTATGTTGCTTTGTTAATTGTCAAGGTTTGTTACTCAAACATGAGAAATAAATCTTGGACAAAGAAACAAAGTTGCACCATGATCTTAATAGTTGTGTGTGTGTGTGTGTGTGTGTGTGTGTGTGTGTGTGTGTGTGTGTGTGTGTGTGTGTGTGTGTGAGAGAGGGGGGGGGTAATATATATATAGAGAGATGGACATGGAAATTTTATAGGGGCGGAGTGAGAAAAATAAATAACGGGATGGAAATGAAGGTATAAGAGTCAGTATGATAGAGGGAAAAATAGGGGGAGAGTGTAGATAGATGGATCAAAATAAAATATCAAAGTTTGGGATAGTCATGAATGAAGCTTCAAAGAGGAAGAAGTTGGAGGGAAACAAATAAGAAGGGAAGAGAGGAGAGGGAGGAGATGAAGAGGCCAAACAATATATATATATATATATATATATATATATATATATATATATATATATATATATATATGAGGGGATAGATGAATAATAGCTATATGGATCAAGATAGATCTAGATCGATAGATAGATAGATAGATCAATGAGAAATAGAGAAAATGAGATATGTATAGAGAGAGGTGGGTATGTGCAGGATCATGGTGTGCTAAAAAGTGAGTTTTAAAACATCTAAAAATCTTTCCAAATGTGCTCTGACTTTTTTCCACCCATCTTGATACCAAAAAAAGAGGTGATACTAACCCTTTTTGGATATCTAATCCCATACTAGGTATCAGATATAAAATCAGGTACTTGAAACTCGCAACCACAAATTTAAACCAAAAAGCCAAGCATATTTTTATTGTTTTTGGTTTGTTTGTTTTGTTTGTTAGCCTCCATTTTGGGTATACGATTTGAAATTGGGTATATTATTTAGGAAATTTCAAGCAATTTTTTTTTTAAATCTAATTATTTTCATCGAATTTTATTTTAAATTAGGTTTTTAAAATAGAAATCACTAAGTTTATTATTTAAATTAAAAACTATTAATACAAACAGTAATTGTCAGATTCTTTGCAATTTAATAGGCATGGATGACATGAATGATGTTGATAGCATTGAGCCATGAAATAAAGTTCATCGAAACCCTTTGCAAAATGATCCAATTGTTGGAAATATTCTTAACAAGGCTAAGTTACTAAGAGGGGAGGGGTGAATCAGTAACTTCTAAAACTTCTACAATTTTAACTCTTAATCCAATAGTCCAATTAGAATTTAATCCTTCACATATAATCTAAACTAATTGTATGCATAAGAAACTGAAAACATATAAGCATTCATAACATTTTGATACAAAGATTTGGTGACCCAGAAACCTTCCAAATAGAAAGTAAAACTAGGGTGGGGATGATACCCACAAGCTTTAGTACTACAGTATAAAGTTGGCTCATTAAGGCTTACATTAATCACTTCTGATGATTTTCCCTGTTAGAAGCAATAAGGACTGCTAGGTCCACCTTGTTAAAGGATTTACAAATGTACAATGAAGTATCCACTCAATAAAGAGATTTACAAAAGACTGTTAGGTCTACCTTGTTAAAGGATTTGACTGATCCACCTATTAGGATGAAATAGTAGGTGATCTTTGATCTACAACTTGGTTTTCTAAATGAGATTCCTTTAAGTGTACAACTCACCTTGCTATAATAGATGAATCTTTGTTTCTCCTTATACTATTGTAGCCTTTTTAATTCACACTTTTTGCTCTTCTCTTAAGATTACATATGCATCATTATTACACACATTGGATGGGATACAATACACTACATATATACCAATCCAATTATACAAATTACAAAGTTGACCACTATACAAGTTTACACAAATATTACAAAGTCAGCTCAAATGTAGACACTGGGGCTTCAAAGACTTACTCGGTGAAGTTATGATACTTAGCATCCACTGTCTTTGCTCGGCATCATCGTGCACTTGGTAGACGTAGAAGTTCAATCCATATTGATCACTTTCAAGTAGTCTTGAATTCGGTTTGCACTGGTGACTTGGTGAATACTGTGAAACTCATCATATAAATTGAGTCTCTTGGTTTACATTGTATGACAAGGTAAACACTATCACCTTGAGCTCAGTATAAACTGAGTCACTTGGTTAATACTAAGTAGCTCAGTTAACACTAGACTTGCATCACATAAACTACAAACTTGATAAGCACTGCACATCTCGGCTTGCACTAGTAAACTCGACATACATTGAGATGCTCAGTTTACACTGCTAATCTTCACAGTAGTTGTAACTGCTCAGTAAACACTGGAATTAGTCCAAAGGACTCAGTAGCAACTATAGAACTTGGTAACAACTAAAATTCTTGGCAAACACTATTAACTATACAATAAGCTTAGTAGATACTTACAATCTAAATAAGTGTTTGTCACTAATAACAAACTTGACTAATATGTCAACAATCTCCCCCTTTGGCATTAGTGAAAAAAACACTTATCATCCAAAACTAAATTCAAAAAGTTTCCTGAATACCTTTATCCATCACCTAGTGATTCCTACCTTGGTAGAGTATACTATTTTTGAGATTTTTCAAAATTGGCTTTGTAAGATATATATATCTATAAATGGTAAGGCTCCTATATAGTATATTGTACATCTAAATACATTTCCTTGCTATATACAATGTATATTTTTGTACACATTTGTCTCTCCCATTTCCTTTACAACTTATGTATCAATTCTACAATGCATTTTCTTCCCCATAACTTATTATTTCCATATCTTCTCTGCATGTTCTTATTCATAGTGTATACTCCCCCCTTTTGACATTAATGCCAAAGATTTATTCTATATATTTACATGTTAATGCCAAAATGAGACAAAAAGTTTGAATGTACCTTGAGTATTGTAGCCAATATTTTCTCCCAATTGTCTTCCAAGACCTTACATGTGTGAAGTGCAATTTGGACTTCTGCTGACAACTCAATTATGTCATCTACTATGGAGAAGTTATTGTCATGGATGAGGGTTTTGGAATGTGCAATATGCTTCTGAAGTGCATCCATATTGGGAAGAATCATGTTCTGAATATCTACTAAGGTAGATCTAATTTTGGCCTCTTCCTTAAATGATTCCGCTTGTAACTCAGTCAAAAATTTTAATCTTATTGAAATGTACAGGGCTTGAACTAGGGTCAAGTTGTAGCTGTTGAGCACTCTCCTTGAGGTCTTCACCTATCTTGTACAATTTTTCCTTTATTTCCTTAGTGAAATTTGAAACATCATAGCTTACCAAAAAGTATTGATACATTTGTACATGAAGTTTCTAGGGAACCCAAATTTGTAGAGAGTTCTACTTGATAAATAGCAATTTTGTTGAGCAATGTGCTCCAACACTTTATTCTCAAACTTCTTTTCTACCTTCTATAGTAATTTTTCCTATCCATCCAAGTCTTCATTAGACTTCTAGACTACCTCTGCTAATTGATACAAAATTGGCTGTGAAGAATCAACTCTTTACCTACCACTTTTGCCAAAATATTCTTGGCATCTTCAATGATTTTAAATTCCTTATCTCTTTCTTCTCTAAGCCTCTACTGTTTGGCTTTCTTTAAGAGGATTTCACGAAATGTCAACAATTGGTTTGGAAGGAGATCTTGGAAATGTCCTAATTTGGGATTACAATTTTCTCATCTAGGTCTATTTCTTCCTCCATCTCCTTTCCTTTTGCCAAAAATTTTGTGCTCGATTGAGCCTTGGTATCAACTATCCTTGCACTTATTGCTTGTGTACCTAGAATAGAAATAATAGTAGAGGACTAGCTATAAAAATTGATACTACACTTATTGTAGAAATACTTGAAGTAATACCTATAGTAGCCAAAATTGATGAATTCAAATCTGATGTGTCCAAAACTGATGTTGCTAACATGGTAGAAGAGGGAAGAGTCTACAGCTAGATGGAGTGGAGGTCACTTTAGTTAATGATGTAGTTAGTTGAGTTAGTGCAAAGAATGATTGGCTAGTTGTGCTTTGAGTGTTGGCCACAGTCAATCCTGCAAAGGCTGTCTCCATGCTTGATCTAGTCAATACCTTGCTTGGAGAATTAGGAAGTGAGGCTATAATCACTATAGCAATCTTGACTGGGTCAGTTTCCTCATCATCTTGCTTTTCTTTCTCTGTAACCTCTTACTCCTATTCCTCTTGATCATTAATGTTGTCAAAATGAGTTGCTTCTTCAACATTTTCCTCTTCATCTTTATCTTCTTTATCATCATCATCATCATCATTTACTTCAACAAAAAAATCACTCAGTTTATGAAGAAGATATATATTCTTCCATGTATGTGTTGCATTTCTTACAACATGCTCAATATCTTTTATCAAAACTAGACGAGTATTAAACTTTAGAGTTAATTTCTCCTCATTTTTCTTTAGAGGTTCCTTAATCTCCTTGTTTATTAAGCTTGGAAAAAGCTGCTTCAAGGTTTACCCATAGATGTCTTTTATAATTTGCATAGAAAATTCCCATCTTGGCTTTATCTTATCCAACAAAGTGTTAGGGAGCTAAGAAGTAAGCTAGTCTAGTGAGTATTTTGACTTACCCATTTTGTCCATCACCAGGTCTTCAATCTACTTCTTTTCTTTCTTAGTTCTAGTTTCATACTTTAATGCTTTAAAATTTGTTATACCTACTCCTTCATGGAGTTCTTTCAGTCTATCTTGGAAGGTGGGTGGAGGTTTTCTAAATATTATATCACCTCCTTCCTTATCATCTTTCTTTCTTGAAGTTCTTCTAGTAAATACAATAGTGGATGTCTTGGCAGGCTTGGTGATAATTACCTTGCCCTTCTTCTTTAATGGTTCTTCGTCCTCAGATTCTTCCTCATCATATACTTCCTCATCCTCACCTTTTCCTTAAGTCAACAAAAGGTTGGAGCTGCTTTTTAATTTAGCAATTCTTTTCTTTCCTTTGTTTACTACTCGAGGGAACTTGATCTCTAGTTCTATCCTAGCTTTTTCTTCATCGTAGGTACCAAAATATGCAGCCTTGGGATCAACTAGTTTATTTACAAGTTCCATGATATCCTTAATTTCATCAATATTAACCTCATATCCAAGAGGTTTTGAAATTCTAGGCCTAACTACTTGAATGTATACCTTATCACTACCTACCATGAAACATACATCATCCTTGTAGTCTTCCACTAGTTTTCTTGGAATTCTAAATCTTTTAGTCATTTTCTCTTTAAATGCATCAAAATAATTATCCATGATACTATTATAGTTCTCACCCATCTTAGCAATATACTTATTAATTTGGTAGAGAACTGGCACATCTTTTCTCCATACAACTGATCCTTTTGAAGGGAAAAATTTATGAACATAAAAGAATAAACAAGTTAATAGAGAACCAAACTTACATGGGTTGTTCTTTGTCATTTAGATGTTTTTCATGTTTTTGTTGAATTGCTTCAATAGTAGCTCAGTAAGGTCAAATGAAAGATTGTTCTTAACTACCTTGTAAGCAAGGTCAACTACTTCACATGACACACTGTTCAACTAGCTAGAGCTATAAATCTTGTACACTATGATATGAATGCCAAATTTTAGTTCCTTATCAGTCATACCGCTTATCTTCATACCTCTACCATCCCATTCTGCTAGGGTTTTCTTCTCAAGTTTAGCCTAACCTAGGGTTTTGGTCATTTTAGCTTTGGCCAACATTGGGAGACCGATGATTCTATGAATCATCTTCTTCATGATTAAAATTGGTTGCTCCAACTATAACTGACCATTGTGCACCTGGCTAAGAATATACCTAATCCATTTTAGTTGAAATTCACGGGGCATATGAGGAATGTGTGTCAACCCTTTTGTCTCTAAGTGTTGATGCTCGAGTTTTAAGACACCATCAACACACAACTATTAAGGGCTTCATCCATTTCCAAAGTGCCAATATCTTGAATCATGTATTTAAAGTAATCTAATGAATATCATTTATCAATAGTACCTTTGGAGGGATTTGAGACTGCACTCTACTCGAATATAGGGTTTTAGTGATTGTAGGGGTGAGTTTGAAATCTAGAGCCTTCCATTTACCACGAACTAGCATGTAGGGTTTGAGAAAACTCAAAATATTTTGGTTACAATTCTCTCAAATTGCTTGGAAGCTTTTGAAGATTGCATTGCACAATAGTTCTAAAAAATTCTCAATGAAAATGACTTCGATTTCATTCCTTTTATCAATTTTTTCTATAATTTCTTAGTATGGATGGTAGATCAAGTTGAAAGACTATCATCCACTTCTATACATTGATTACTCAGAAAAGTCTTCCATCATTTTGTAACCATATGAAATTTTAGTTACTCCTGATCTCGCTTGATAAAGTTTGTAACCCAACCTCACTCAGTAAGGAAAGTAACTTGGTGGTGACTGCTACCCTTTTCACTCGGTGACCCCTTTTTATCTTGAATACAGACATGTATCTTCTATCTTTTCAATCTATAACTATTTTGGATGTCTTCTTTGGTAGCCTAGTCCCAATTTCTCCTTTGAGAAATTAAGTAGAGATTATGGAGTCACCCAATTCTTGAGTGACTTATTCATCATTGTATGGACTTTCATTCTTAGTAGACTTTGGAACCCATTGCTGTCTCATCTATTTTCAAATGTTATTAGCTTTTGCCTTCTTATCATCTTCAATTCTACCAGTATTCATGCAATTCTTGGCAAGATGACCAAGTTCTCTACAAATGAAATATCTTTTAGTAGTATCTCTTTTCCTCAATGATGCTTTACACAATTTATTCCAATGTGTCCAAATTCTCCACAATAATGACATCTGCACGAGGTGTTGTAGTTCCAACCAAATATAGCTTTCACAATTTGTTCTAATAGATTTAATATCTTGGTTTTGCATTGTAATGATTTGTGCTTGTGCTTCTTACATTTGTGACATTTTCCTTCAAATCTTGGTTTTTCTTTGCATTCAGTAGCCTTATGACCATGCTGATTGTAATTGTAGCACTTTACATTAAATTTTTCTTTTCCATTGCTCCAACATTTGTTTGAAGTATGACCTATCTTACCACAATGATTGCAAGTAGGTCTTTGATTCTTTTGAGCTCCTTGCTTGGATGATTCTCCTTCTTCTGTATATCGAATTCATGCTTTTCCTTTTTGTCTATAGAGATTTTTCTCATTCAATTGATTCATGTCTTCTTGGGATTTCATCATTCTTTCATTGATTTTCCTTTCAGAGTTTAGATCATTTTGCAGTCTTTTATTTTTAGATCTTAGGCTCATGATTTCTTCATTTGCATTGGAGAGTTGATCAATGAGGTCTACTTGCAAAAGGTATTGGTGTTGGATTTCATTGTTCTTTCCTTCTATCTCATCTTTTATCTTGTTCTTCTACTCCATGATTTCACATAGCTTTACTGACTGAATTTCTTGTTCTCTTCTTAGTTTTCTTACTTCTTGCGGGGAACCATTCTTTTCTAGGAGTTCTTTGATTGCTTCATTGGCTTCATCTTGACTAATTTAATGAAGATATTCAACCTTTTCTTCAATGTATAGATGATCATTCATTTGAATTACAAGTTATTTTCTTCCTTTCAAGCACTAAGAGAGTTTCTCCTTTGCTTCTTGAGTTGGGCAATAGCTATTTCTAAATCTAGCTTTTCATTGTCAATAGCTTTGTCAAGTTTGAATATCTCCATGGCTTTGATCTTTGCTCAAGCTATTAAACTCTCTTTTGAGAACCACAATGCTCTAATACCAATTTTTGGAAATATTCTTAACAAGGCTAAGTTACTAAGAGGGGAGGGGTGAATCGGTAACTTCTAAAACTTCTACAATTTTAACTCTTAATATAACAGTCCAATTAGCATTTAATCCTTCACATATAATCTAAACTAATTGTATGCATAAGAAACTGAAAACATGTAAGCATTCATAACACTTTGACACAAAGATTTGGTGGCCCAGAAAACTTCCAAATAGAAAGTAAAACTAGGGTCGGGATGATACCCACAAGCTTTAGTACTTCTAATGATCTACCTTGTTAGGAGCAATAAGGATTGCTAGGTCCATCTTGTGAAAGGATTTACAAACATACAATGAAGTATGCACTCAGTAAAGAGATTTACAAAAGACTATTAGGTCTACCTTTTTAAAGGATTTGACTGATCCACCTATTAGGATGAAATAATAGCTGATCTTTGATTTGCAACTTGGTTTGTTGAATGAGATTCTTTTAAGTGTACAAATCACCTTGCTATGATAGATGAATCTTTGTTGCTCCTTATATTGTTGTAGCCTTTGTAATTCACACTTTATGCTCTTCTCTTAAAATTAGATATGCATCATTATTACACACATTGGATGGGATACAATACACTACATATATACCAATCCAATTATACAAATTACAAAGTTAGCCACTATATGAGTTTACAAAAATATTACAAAGTCAGCTCAAATATAGACACTAGGGCTCTGAAGATTAACTTAGTGAAGTTCTGATACTCAACATCCACTATCATTTCTTGACATTGTCATGCACTTGGTAGACATAGAAGCTTAGTCCATATTGATCACTTTCAAGTAGTCTTGAAATCAGTCTACACTAGTGACTCAATGAATACTACGAAACTCGTCATATAAACTGAGTCTCTTGGTTTACATTGTATGACTTGGTAAACACTATCAGCTCAAGCTCGATATAAAATGAGTCACTTGGTTAACACTGAGTAGCTTGGTTAACACCGGATTTGCATCACATAAACTATGAACTCAATAAGCACTACATAGCTCAGCTTGCATTGGTAAACTTGACATACATTGAGATGCTTGGTTTACACTAGCCGATCTTCATAGTAATTGTAACTAGTCCTTAAACACTAGAATTAGTGCAAAGTACTCAGTAGAAACTATAGAACTCGACAAAAATTAAAATGCTTGGGAAACACTATTAACTATACAATAAGATTGGTAGATACTTACAATCTGAACAATTGTATGCCACTAATAACAAACTCGACTAATATGTCAACACCAATAACCCCTCAAAAATCTCTACCAAATGTTCCACTACCCCCTCAAAACCCTCCTCTAATTGAACATTTGATAAAAGAAAATCTTCAAAACTAAGGGGTTTTCAAAACAACATATAACACTATACCTACATTGGCTCCCATGTTATACATGTTAAACACCATAGTGGATAATATTGAGACACTTATCAATGAACAAAATGCCACTCTTCATTGGCATGAAAAAATTCATGCCATGTTTGATGATGGGTTGGACTATGATGAGGTTGCAACCCTAAAGATAAAAAAAAGATGATATAGTAAACATATTTGTGAACCCAAAAACTAGCAAAAAAGTAGAACACAAAAATCCCAAATTATCAATAAAATGGTACACAAATGAAGCTATGCATACAAAATTTTGGTATCATTGGTGGATGGTTTTTGAAAAACCTCCACACAACAATTTAGAGGTCTCATTCTATTTCATTAGAAAATAGTATGTTGAATTTATGTTGGGCCTCAAGGTGAACTATTGTCCATTATGAGGCCCAACATGGGTGTAGGAGGAGGAGCTTCTCAAGATAGACCCTTTACCGAGTGGAAGAAAGATGACACTTTTTCCCCCCCTACTAATGTCTTCCCCTCTCCTCCAGTGCAACATCCTGATATCATTGTAGAGGCTAGTTCTCAAACTATTAGAGTCATCCATATATTGAGTAGCCTATTGATATCCTAGACTAGGTCATTGTTGTGTTCTTGTGTTGATGATACTGGCACAAGCTCATCATTGAGCTGATCACATGTTTGTGTGCCCTATACTTGCATAACATGTAAGAATATTTTATGGGTCCCATTGGTGATCATTCTGAGTATTAGTTTTTATTTGAGTAGGATGATACAATAGACACACTATAGAGAATACACACCTTAATGTGAGAGAGGGGCATGCAGAGCCATAGGATCCTTCTATGTCAGTATGTGTATATATTTTGTTGTTACGACATAGTTGATTTAAAGTTTTAATCTTTATAATAGAATAATTTTAACCCATACTAACTTATACATGTATGTGATCTTAATTCATGTTTAGTTGATGACTAAGGAGGAGCTCAGATAGGTTGATGATGTCAAATCCCTGACTATTTCATTTGGTCTTGAGACATCTAAGACACATTATGTTGTATTCTCATTATTTTCCTAACTAATATTGGAACATATATGGTTTCTAATATTTCTTTTCTCTTGCAGTCATCACTTGTCAAGGGGGGGGGGGGGGGGGTGTTGGGGGTGAGGCACAACCCATTGACAAGGAAAAGTTAATTAGGTGATTTTAAAATGATTAAATATCAATGCATTCTTATAAAATCTTTGTGCTAATAAAATTTAATTACACTCTTTATTGTAGTACAGGACATGGTTATTGATGATGAGTCTAGATATATTTAGCATTGTAGACCCTCTAGCATTTTTGCTTGTAGTGAGAGCCCCATCATATGTAGAAGTATCTTTTTTTGTTATTTTCCTTATTTTCATTAAAAAAAATCATAACTGATTCCCATGATATTAAAAACTATGCTTTTGTATCTCATAGAAAACACCTAGTGTGCAAGAGGCTTGACATTAGAGTTTTGTATCTTTGCTCAAGCAATCATTATATCTAGAGGATGAGTTGAAAGAGGTGATTTTTAGTTTGAATTCTTGATTATATGTTATAAATTTATTATTATATAAATTATAATTTTACAATCAATGAGGTTCAAGAATTGTTGAGGACATATGGAAGGGCTCATGACTGCCATAGGAGGTTGATAAGAGAGGAATTTATGATGAAAGTTTAAAATGATAAATCTTCATTTAAAAAAGGATCATTATGCATTTGAGGAATTCAATGTTAGATACAAATAATCATATAAATTGAGTAGTCTAACTTTGGATTTTCCTTTTTTGTTTATGTGGGATGCATCTGATCCACCTAGTTCATTGAAGATGTTGCATTTTGATGATCCACCAACAACATAGGATAGTATAGTTGTCATAGAATGCATCATGAGACATTTTGAGATGGGATATGCCACATTGTATACAGAAACATTGATATTATACATATTTTGATGGCATTATCAGCCACATTTTATGTATGGATCTATGTATTTTGATATATATTTGTGTAATTTGCCTATGTATAGATGAACTTTGATATATGTATGTATGTATGTATGTACATACAGACATATGTATGTATGTATCTATGTAATTTATCCATGAATACATCTATTTTGATATATATTTTTGTCATTTATGTACACAAGGATATAAATATTAATTTAGTATAGTATTGTTCAATTTATCATGGATCATGTGTATTGTTCATGTTTATGGAATATCATTTATTTTGATCATGTTTGTTATATTCGATTCAACTGCACTAATTTGTAAAGAACATTTTATGAACCTTTATTATCAAATTTTGATGCAATGTTTAATTTGAAATTATATCATATATTTTTAATTTGAAATCATGTTTGCAGTCCTTTAAGATGTCTACAATTATCCAAATCCATGGCCAATTGGTCTTAGGAGCCCATATTTGGTCTTATGAGATGTTTTTGTATGTAGTGGTAAAAAATGTTATAGGACCTCTGTGGTCAAATAGGAGTGTCTATAGGGTTCACTAGCCCATCCAAAGCTAATAGAACCAACAATTTGATGCCAGGAGTAGCGGTTTGAAAGTTACATAGTGATGCACCAATGAACAAAGGCACACTGCAAGTTTTGGAATTGGGCGAGATCACCGTGCCAAATGAAATGTGATCTCTTTGAAATGAGATAGTTTATTGTATACCTTGACATCATTGTCCTATAACATTTGAAATTTTAGTAATAGCCCCCACAAGCTCTGAGTTACGACCCTTGAAAGATCGATTTCCAAATGCACTTAGAGCATCTTAGAGACTCTTTGGTACAAGATGGCCTTAAATGTTGTAGGCTCTTCATAGTTAGAAAAAGGTTTTCACTATGGTTCAACCTCCCACCTAGAGCTAATGGAAGTGATGATTTGATACTAGGAACAATGGTTTCAAAATCACGCTATGATGTACCAATGAACTGAGGCACACTGCAAGTTTTGGCATCGAGCAAGAGATCATTGTACCAAATCCAAATAGAATATGATCTCTCCAAAATGAGATAGGTTATTGTAGACTCAACATCATTTTCCTTTAGAATTTTATTCTTCAATGATATGCCCCATGAGCTTTGAGTTATGACCTTCAGAAGATCGATCTCCAAATGCACTTACATCATCTTAGAGACTCTTCGATATGGGGTGGCTGCGAACATTGAAGGTGCTCCACAATTAGAATAAGGTTGTCACTAGGGTTCACCTACCCATATGAAGAAAATGGAGCTAACTATTTATTGCTAGAATTAGTAGTTTCAAAGTTATGTAGTGATGCACCAATTATCTGAGGCACACTCAAGTTTTGGCATCAGGTGAGATCATTGTGTCAAATCCAAATGGGATGTGGTCTCTCCAATATAAGATAGGTTATTATATACCTCAACATCACAATCTTGTAGCATTCAACATTTCACTAATAGCTCCCATGAGCTCCAAGTTACGACCCTCAGAAGATTGATCTCCAAACACACTTGGAGCATTTTAGAGACTCTTTGGTACGGGGTGGCCACAAATGTTGTAGGCTCTTTGTGGTTAGAAAAAGGGTATCACTAGGGTTAACCCACCCATTTAGAGATAATGGAACTAATGATTTAATGTCAAGATCAATGGTTTTAAATTTATGCAGTGATGCACCAATGAACTGAGGCATACTACAAATTTTGGCATCAGACGAGATCATTGTGCCAAATTCAAATAGAATGTGATCTCTCCAAAATGAGATAGGTTTTTGTAGACCTCAACATCATTGTTTTGTAGCATTCAAAATTTTACCAATATCCCACATGAGCTCCAAGTTATGACCCTCAAAAGATCGATCTCCTAATGCACTTAGAGCATCTTAGAGACTCTTTGGTACATGGTGGCTGCATACATTGTAGGCTTTCTGTATTCAGAAAAATGGTATCACTAGGGTTTACCTACCCATCTGGAGCTAATGGAACTAAAGATTCGATGCCAAGATCAATAGTTTCAAAGTTACATAGTGATGCACCAATGAATTGAGGCACACTACAAGTTTTGGCATCGAGCAAGATTGTCATGCTAATTCCAAAAAGAATGTGATCTATCCAAAATGAGATAGGTTATTGTATACCTCGACATCACCATCTTATAACATTTAACATTTCACTAATAGTCCCCACAAGCTCTGAGTGATGACCCTCAAAAGATCAATCTCCAAACACACTTAGAGCATCTTAGAGACTCTTCAGTATAGGGTGGCTGTAGACTTTGTAGGCTCTCCATGGTTAGAAAAAAGGTGTCACTAGGGTTATTATTAAGTAAAAGCATTATCTATTTTATCTCCCTCAAGTTTTTGGTATCGGGCACAATGGAATGTTTTGTTAGTATTATCTAAAAACATTAATTTTTAGCCCCCTCCACATTAATTACATTAAGTAAAAATATCCTTATTGCTTACATTAAATCAATAAGTTTGTATTTACAATATCTCAAGTGTTTCATCATTATTATATCAATACACAACTACCAAAATTTTTAGTGTCAATAATCGTAGTATAAAAAATAGAATAGATTTTTCTTCATTCCGCTCCTTATTTGGTTTTTATCTTAATGCACTACCACTCTTCATGATGTACCTACATTCCAATATCATACAAAATATTAGTATTATGACTACATAATAATAATTTAATTGAATTTAAACAAGATAAATCATCGGTTCACTAAATCATTATGAAAAAAAAAAACATAAGAAGTAAATATACCTAGTTGAGTGTTCCTGTAGGGTCCTATCTCTTCTTTAGGGTCTCCAATAGGGCTTCATGATCAGCATTACCAATAGTAAAAAGTTCTTTTAGTTTTGGTCTTCCTTGATTCTTCAACAACTTCACATTTTTTGTTATAATAAGATGTGAATATATGAAAATTATTTTGTGCTTCAGATAGTCTTCAAATGTAGGAATTTGATTCCTTCTAAGAATGTATGTCCGCAACAATGTTCCAAAAACAAAAATTGAATTAGTAGGATATGTGAATCCACCATCATCTGTAATTGTTTGTGCAATCTTTTGTTTACCACTTACAAAACATGCTAACCAATAATATGATTTCTCATCATTCCCTTGTGGTGTGACCAATGCAAAAACATTTCCTTGCTAAAGAAAATCCGATAGATAGTTATGCTCAATTGAACTTTCCATGTCATCATTTCTAATAGAGGGTATGATAGACAATGGGGGAAAGATAATGTAAAGCCCATGTGTCCACCCACTCACTTGATTCATAGTGATCCCAATCACACTAAAAATAATTAGGACAAAATAAAGATAGTTTTGGTATGATAGACAATGGGGTAAGATAATGTGAAGCCCATGTGTCCACCCACTCACTTGATTCATAGTGATCCCAATCACACTAAAAATAACTAAGACAAAATAAAGATAGTTTTCATGTTCAAAAGGTCCATGTACTAGAATCAGAGCTCCGAAATGAATGTATTTTTTATGAATCTTTATCAGTAGCATAATCTACTCTATCACCTATGGAACCCTCCTCAACCAACCAAAAGAACTCGTGTACTATTGAATTAAGAGTCCCCCCTTGTGATAATGTTGAACTACACCAATCAATAATGCTATGAGCATCAATAAGCTCTTCTTTTGAAATATTTAATTGCTCCTTAACTAGAGCTCTCTTCACACATGCCCCTACTGCATCATGTTCCATTTTCCCATGATTGGCTCAAAAGAATCCAAATGTGAGGCACCCCCTCTCCATGTTCATCTACACAACCAATAAAACATGCCAACATTCTTGAATTGAATTGTACAATTATCTAACCAAATGATATATCTATCCATAGCAATGTCATACTCCTATAAGAAATCAAAATAATTTTTGCAACAATATTGCACAAACTTGTGAGAGTGAGATCTATCATCACTCATGTAAAAATAGTACTCTCTAATAATCTTTTAATTATCTTCTACACTATTAGGGTCATGGCTATGTGTTATGTGGACAAAAATAGCAATATGAATGGAGTTGTAATATTGATATTGTGTCTCATTTTGGGGTTGCAATGTGTAGTTCTCTGCAAAGTCAAAAATTGATATAATAGTGTCAATGGGAAAAGTATCCTTATACATTATAGATTGCCGATCCAACCACTAAGACCTATGACTATGCCTTGCATACTTGTAGAAAATATTTGTTTTGAAATCTAAAATAAAATTAGCCAAATTGATTTCTTTTCCAACTAATTCACATCTAGAGCCCTCACCTCCCCTCTTCAATGTGTATTTCACCATTGCATATACCTTTTTAAAAAAAAATTGTCCTCCCAATTTATTGTTTGCACCCCTCATGGAAACATGTGTCAAACTTGGATAAGCCACCACATTCTCAACACTTATCATTTAAGCATGCATTTCTATAAAAGAAATAACCATCAACTCTAGGACATAAAAATTGATCTAGCAAGTCTCTTGATGATTTTGGAATCCCAATAGAACCACAATTCTCCAACATTTCATTACTATGCAAAGTAGAAGGGATGTAGCATAATAGTTCGTGGTGCATAGAAAAATCCATATGATATTCACGATAACATGTATTTCAAATCTTAACTGGTACATAATAAAATAGCTTCAAGGATTCAAAATCCCTTTGTGATACATGCAATCTTGGATGACTCTCTCTAAATTATTTAAGAAAAATATGGTTTGACTTACCTCCAAATAATTTTTATGATGTGGCATGCAGTCTCTAATGCGAATTCTCAACTTCAACATGTCTTTAACATTGGGTGGGACTCTTTGGCTAGAGTGTCAAAATAGTGCAATTTCTTGCTTCACATTATTGGTTATCTTCTTATCAAAATGTGGATATCTCTCACCAAAAGCTCATGTATCGTTTTGAAGGAGATCATCAATTCTCTCTTGTCTAGTAAGTGCTCTTCTCAAAGTAGTATGAATTAGGTTCAAGTCAATACAAATTTTTCTTATATATCTACCCTTTCTCAAATGATGACCTATAAAGGAGGTTGTAATAACCCTTTGAGAAAATCTCTTATCCTTCTCCTTGCTATTTTTCCCAATGCTATTGAAAGCATTGAAAATATTCTTCACAACAGTGTCATTTCTTTCCATTTTCTTATTGACATGAATCTTCAATTTGGAAAGCATAGGTCTCATCTTTTGCATCTTTAATAAGTGCATAAAAAATTGACATTGATCCACCATATCCTGTTGCTGACAAATATCTTCTATAATCTTGAAGCCTATAACTGAATGGTTCTTTGTGATTTTTTTCCTTCCAAATTACTAATAATTGTTTCATCAATTTCAATTAACCATTTTGGTGTTTTAGGACCTTCGTTTTGGTTATAATTAGGAGATATGTAATTTTCTTATGCATTTTCATTTTTGACATGGTCAATCATGGCATTTATATTATGAAGTAGTAAATTTTCATTCTCCAAATTTTAAATCCCAACATTATCATTACCAATTGGTACATTTTTATTGTCCAAATGAACATATTCATTTTATAACTCTATAATTTCACCTTCAATCAATACATCTTCAAATTTGTTGACATTTAACATACCTTGTCTCTTACTTTGGTGATTTACCATGTCTCTTTCCCTAGATGTGGCAATATCTTAATTCGATACCTTCCTTTGCATTTAGCCTTTTGACAACTACTGCCCCCTATTACGACAATAATACCAGGCAACTTATCAAATTTTGTAGCTACATTTTCAAATAATGTGTCATGACCCCTCCTAAAAGGGGATCCTACAAATTATATCTGAATAAAATTATATAATATTTTATTATATGAATAAAATATATATTGATTATTGTCACAAGGAACATTATTAATGACTATATAGATAAATATCTATAGTCCATTTATTCTACACAATTATTTATACCAATCATAAAATTATAAATTTGTATTATTCCTAATAATAATGATTATTAGTAATATATATTAATAAATAATAATTGTTATATATATATATATATATAACCAATGGCATTTACATTATAAATATTTAAATATAAACTTAACAAACATAATACCAAAAACATACCAAATCAAAATATATATTTAAAGACAATAAACAAGGTACTAAACAAATTGATAAACTTTCCATTACGCATAGGGGCATGACTACTCCATTCATAAGACACATCTTCAGCAGTATTTATGAGAGTTACTAAGTAAGGGAATGGCAGGGATTACAACCAATGACACATCATCAAATCACATTCATCGAAGAGGGAGGACGACAGATTACGTGCACCAAAAAAGTGGAGCAACGAAGCATTAAGATCAGCGTTAATGTGAAGATCTGCCATCGTATGTATTGGCAAGTAAAGGTCAGAAGCCGTACGTGGGTTGACACCAATTTATTAGCCGATAGGCTTTCCCATTGGGATTGCCTGCAATCGGATATTGTCTCACACCGGGAAATGAAGTGCCGGTAAATAGCATCAGGCGCCAGAGAATGGTTTAATCGCCTCAAAAAATTCTGCTACACAATCTATTTAATGTCATAAAAAAATCTGCTATTCAATCTATCCAATCTCATCAAGTGAGATACAGCTGGATTAATGTCATCAAAAAAATCTGCTATTCAATCTGTCCAATCTCATCAAGTGAGATACAGCTGGATTCCATCTAAATTAATCTGCTCCAGCTTGAGATAAGCGTTGGAAATTATGTGATGCAAATGGTAACTCCAATTCATTTATTGTGTTGCCTGCTACTACCCCAAACGTCCGCATATTACTATATTTACTTTGCAGATTATTTTATGGCTCTAACTTTCCTACGATTTCTTATCAGCGCTCTGTTAAATCCTGCTAAGCGGTTGTTGTAGGAATAGGTTGTCGTTAACGGACGGTGGAGAACGCCGGCGGCGAGAACTCTGGGCTGCACGATCAGCAAGAAATGCTCGATGTATAAGGTACATGTTTTGTCGTGGCAAGTCATTTTAGGGCCTTAGAAACCGGGGTTTCGAGGTGGATTAATTTGGATTTGTTTGCACAGGTCGGGGAGAGATTCTGATACCCATTGTCCTCCGCATCATTTCTTTAGGTTTATATCTGATCGTAAGTTTATATTTGGTGGGGAAATGATTTGGGTTCAAATCCGTTCCTTGTTTCTTGATGGCAAGTCGAAGATTATTTAGGGCGCTATTCCGTGTTATTGATAATGTTTATGGCCTGAGTTCGAATATTTTGTTCACTTATTCAAGTGCAAAGATATGCAGAATTTGGAATCTCTATTTAGTCTTTAGATTTAACTGAAGATTTCAACGTGTTGAATGAGAAACAGTTTATTATGACATTTGGGAACTAGCAGAAAACAATGAAATAAATTTTTAATATAATTGAATATAAATTTTTTAGGTTTTGTTTTGTTCATCTTAGATTTGAATTTTTTTCAGATGTTTTATGGGATTAAATCGAGTTGTAGTCACTGCAGCCGTGAAAAGGTTGATAATGTAAATATTTAGCTGGATTAGAAGCGTATTAGATATTTAGTTAAGTAAAATATTATAGATTAGTGTTTATTTTTTCTTGATTTTCTATATGAATTTTTTCTCTGATGACAAAATATATTTTCTGAGTCAAATCCATGAACAATGAATCTTAGTATCTTACAGTGGAGAAATTACATGTCTGCAAGTATTATTGATGTGTAATGAGAATCAGAGATGAGATGTAGGAATCGTCCACTTTTTATAAGATTGAATATGTGAGGTACATCCAAGCTTTGTCATGATGTCGAAATATAGACAATCAAAATTTGGACACTATATAAGGCAAAAGAAAATAATTACCTTCTGCACATCTCGATCTCATATGGAGTTTGGGGCATGGCTTGCCCTTTGACAGAAAAAGCTGAACTGCCATTCCTCCACTATCCCTAAATCTAGACCCTAGATCTCCCTGTCCCTGTGTCCCTACGCCCCCTATCAGAAATCCATAGAATTATGGATACATCCAAACCCTGTCACTATAGTAAATTGCAGCCATATAAATTTTTGCCAATGTATAAGTTAAAATAATATAAATTCTGATGTGGACATTTGGATCTCTTATGACAGTTTGGAATGTGGCTTGCCTGAGACATAGAACATTCTCAGTCTTTTCTTTGGAACTTAAATTTTATCTTGATTATTATTTTTTTTTTATCAATTTCAATATATATTATTTAATAATATATTGGGTTGTAGTAGGAATTTATGGAGCAGGCTATGAGAAGATTTATAATTGAAATATTTGCTACAATTTAGTAATGTCATCGATATTTAGGTTTTGAGTTGAAATTACATGTAAGATTATAGCATACACTTCAGAACTCGTGGATCAAAAAGTTTGAGGATCATTTTAAGCATTAAAAAGGAATGAGACATGTTATAGTTTTTGCGTGGGCAATTGTTGATTATGTGCATTTGAATAGGTTTTGAAAATTAGAATATGTTTTTAAATCTTTGTTTGGTTGGCGGAATTGGAATGGAGAATAGGATTACATATTTTCATTATAGCCCAAAATAAGCTTTTATCTAATCCCAAAAATAGCTGTAGTTGGAATTTCTATTTCCATTCTCTTTTTTACTTTTGACTATTTTATCAAAATTTCAAATCCGCTTAAGAATGTGAAATGAGATGATTCAAACAATAAACACGAGACGACCTTGTTTTCTCTGATACTCTTCTGCAAGCTCATTCAATGCTGTAGACACACACTTGGGAGTTGCCAGACGAAAATTATTAGCACACTCGCCCACACAGCTTCGGACTCCCTCGGATTCGATGCCGAGATCAAATGAGCCAGCGTGGCCGTAGGATGCTACGTCGGATGCCAGCTGTGCATCTGCCGCCAACACAATAATACACGCAGTAACCACAACTGTTGCTATCTGCGTTCCCGCTGCTGCCATTGAAGCCTGCTAAAGCTGCAAGGAATAAACCAGTAAAGAATACGAAGGCCAAGAAACCTAGCGGACTTGAAGAATAAATAAAAAGGGCGGGATTATTAGTGCGCCAGGCATAAACAGAACCATTCTCTCTGGAGAAAAATGTCACTTTTAATTCGAATTCCAATTTCAATTTGGTGTACCAAACAGGTGGAGAATAACAAATTGCAATCCCCATTCCTAATCTGCAATCCCATTCTTATTTTCAATTCTAATTTTCAATTCCCAGGAACCAAACGGGCCCCAATAGATTGGTGATGATGATTGCAGGTTTTTGTAGGTGCTGAAGCCTGAAGCGGTGGCAGTTGTTTTTTTTTGTTTATTCTGGACATGGTATTTTAGATCCTGAAGAGGTAGTCAGTCGTCTATGGCGGGAAAATTTCGCCAAAAGCCCCGTGGAAGGAGAAGATGGGGGAGGAATGTGCAAGTTAGTCGGAAGCCCCGTGGCAGGCGAAATCATGGGTACATGGAAGCTAAGAAACGAAGGAAAAGAGGGTATAGTGATGGTTCAGATAGCTCTGATGAATATTTTGTGCTTGAAGAGGAAAATATGATATTGAAAGTACATCTGGCGAGGAACTAAATGAATCTGATGATGAAGAAGAAGCTCAAAGCACTGAGAGTGAAGAAAGTGAAGAGGAGTGTAATCTGCCAAAGACGAGAAGAAACTTGATGCCAAGGTAGAAAAGTGGTAGTAATGGGAGAAGTTGGGCACTTAAGAAAAACACAACAAATCATCCGATTACGCGAATGAAAAGATCTTCCAGTGACGATGATGAAGATTTTGATCCAGATTTCAGTTCCACTACAGAACATGATGGTTCTGTTGATGACGATAATGAAGGAGAAGAAATTGCCAAATCTCAGAAGAGAAAGCGGACAACAATGAAATCCAGTAATTCAAGCACAAATAAATTGAAGAAGCGAAAAACAGGGTACAGCTTCAAGTAAAAAGTTGGTCCAAATTGAGAAGTCAAGACCCACTACGAAGAGGAGGAGGACAACAACGATGTCGCAGAAAGTAATCAGAAACACAGCCTCTGCATGCTCTGAATCAGAAGAAGATTTTGAAGTTGTACCAAGTAGGCGAACCAAACATCAAGGGAGGTCTTCCCAAAGTGCAGAGATGGGGTGGGTTTGCCTGCGTAGAGGGAAGCTAAACAACTGCTTGAGGAAACTTGACAGCAGTTCTGATTCAGATTTTATTTGCTCTAAATCAGATGCTGATTATACAATCTCAGAAGATGAAGGGGAACTGCCTTGTCGGTCTCATAGCTTTACCAAATCTGCAAGTCGTTCAATGAGAGCATCGTCAGTTGAGAAAAAGGAAATAGTTTCTTGTTTCAGAGAAGCGTAAAAGTATTTCTGACAGTGACATTAGCAGAAGTGGAGATGGAGTGAGAAAGAAGGGAAAGGAAAAAATTGGTGAATCAAATAATTTTAGGGATTCAGATTTGCGAAAACCAGTTTGTGGAATTTGCTTGTCAGATGAAGGGAAAAGCTATTAGAGGTAAATTGGATTGTTGTGATCATTATTTTTGTTTTGCTTGTATTATGGAATGGGCCAAAGTGGAATCTCGATGTCCAATGTGTAAACAACGTTTGAGCATGCTATCGAAGTCTTCAATATCAGGAAAAGGTTTACGTGGGACTGCAATTAAAATTCCTGTTCGAGACTAGGTATGATTTTTGTTCTTTTTCGAGGAAGCTATATATAACAGTTCTGGTTGTGTTTTGTCATGTTCATGTGTTTTGGTCCATCTTGGCAGACATGTCTTACACATTAATTGCTTCTTTAGTCTTTCTTGGAAACAGTGGTATTAACTGTAGCATCATGTTTAATTTGCTGAGTGCTTTCTTATGATGTTATTGCACTATTCACTAATGATACCTTTTATTTTAAGTACCAGCTTTATCTTTTATTTTTTGAACGTTGAAGGGTACCAATCTAATGATCTCCTCATTCCTTTTAGGGCTCTTACCTTTAAATATGATTAGAGACACTAATTATATGACAATGATCAGCTTTATCTTTTATTTTTTGAACGTTGAAGGGTACCAATCTAATGATCTCCTCATTCCTTTTAGGGCTCTTACCTTTAAATATGATTAGAGACACTAATTATATGACAATGATCAGCTTTATCTTTTATTTTTTGAACATTGAAGGGTACCAATCTAATGATCTCCTCATTCCTTTTAGGGCTCTTACCTTTTAAATATGATTAGAGACACTAATTATATGACAATGATTAGAAAGACCTGTAGTTTTATATAGTTAAATTGTCTCAGCTCTCTTATTTGTACTCTTTCTTTCTGTTTTTTGAGGCTATTTTATGCAGTGAAATTGTTATTTAAACAGTTGTTGGCCTGAATGCTATTGTATGCCCCGGGAATATATTATTTGGTATCAGAAAATCACGGTACAATGAAATCTATTGATAAAAATTGTTTATGCATATTTGTTTCTTTTAAAGCTATATTTCATGTGTTGGTAGAAAAGTTGTCTTCAAATGTTTTAAACTTTAGGGAAATTGCTCTAACAGTCATTTTTATAAGTTTAGTCTGAAATTGCAAGGATTTTTGCATCAGTGTGTGCCCACTTTTTATGTTGTAGGAAGCATGTTCTTGAAATATTTGCTTATAAATTTATGTCTTGTGAATGTTTATGTCATATCTACTTATAAAGAATTAATCCTAATTTTCTTCTTACATACAGGTCTTTGCTGCCTTGCCACAAATAAGACTCTTATTATGTTTCTACTTATAATTTCAAAAAAATTCAAAAAATGTGCAATTCAAATAAACTCTTGAATTGGGATGCCCTACAATAAAACAAATATTATAGTTGTACATTTTAACCTCCAAAGACATATGTCAAATGTATATGCCTTTATTCTCTCTCTCTCTATATATAATCTACACTACTAATTCAAAATACTTCTTTTAAATCTACATCTTTTAAATTTGTCTTTTCATTAAAAAAAACTATCGACGTACCTCTTGCACCTCTTTCTGGAGCAAGTGCTAGTTATATAAGATGTAAGGAATATCTAATTCCAAATTAAGGAGGATGAAGGACATATCGGGCTTATGGGAAGTTGTTACATATGCAAAGGCCAAGACATAGTAAGGAGACTATTAATATTACAAGATTGAAACACATTCCTAATAGACTGTGCTAAGTGTGCAAATGAAATATTAAACAAACCATAAGTGGTAGAAGGTAATATTATAAGGAGTACCCTTAGACAAAGAGGGTATTAATAATAAGTTTTTAAGTTGCTTTACAATAAAGTAAAGGGGCATAAATCCATAAAAGAGAGTTGTACAAAGATTATATTCTTAATTATTTTATCCTATACATGAAACTATCATTCCTTATATTATTCAAGAATTTTGGAAACCCTTGTCGATAAGTACTAATTTTATATATTTCCAAGTATAGAACACGTACTTGAAGTTACTTATAAGACCTTAAATCGGCAACTAAGGGCAATTAGAAAGGCATTAAAAAGGAGGCATTACACAATGGGTCCCAAACAAAGTTTTTTCTTTAAAAATTCCATTGAACCTCATGAAAAATCCAAAAGAAAATGTGATTGTGAGGTCTACAGTGATAGTGAATGTTTTGGTAAAAGTCTACTAGTAAATAGATTCGGGTACCCAATCCCATATTAGGTACCCAAAGTCCGCACCCAAAATTTGGAGGAAAATCAAGTGGGGACAATTATATTTGGTATTTATAATCATATATATTATTTACTTGAGAATAATTATATATTACTATTATATAATATAGTAATATATTATTATTATATGGGTAAAAGCACAAACTTGTGTCACCTTTTGTAAAGGAAAAGGCTAACAAAAGTATAACTGTTCACCTTTAATGACATAGAAAGGGTATTATTATTTAAAATTTGACAATGAAGTAAACTAATGAAATGTGTAGAAATGGATGAAGTTTAGGATTATAATTTTTAATAATTATTTGAAATTAGAATTGATATATTTTCATAATCTTTATAGATAATTTTTAGTTGCTAAAAAATGTTGAAAATTAGGGGTTTAGTTCCCACGACAAAACTATATGAAAATAAATGTATTTCCATTTAAACTCAGACTATGTTATAGATAACATATATAGCGAAAACAATCAAACATAAAAATTAACTTTAGATTTATATTTTCTTTTTTATAATGATTCAAATTTAAACTCACCTGAAATTGATAGTTCTCATCTCCCATTGCATTTTTCAAAACAAATCTATTTTAACTAGAAGAAAAATTATACATTTTGAAAGAGGACTCTCTCCTCTAGAATGTCATAATTTTAAAAAAAATTCTGATATGATTTAATATTTTTCTCTTTTTGAAAATAGACATTTTTTTTAGTGTTAAAATACATGGTTGTAGAATTTCTTAATTATAATATACTATATCTAATTAAAACTCTATAAACTCTATATGAAAATATTCTTGACTTTGAGATCTATAAAATGGTGTTTATATGTTACTAAAAATATATCATAAAAAATCGTAAGAGCTATTGAAATGTGAGTTTTCTGAAATAATTTTATTTCTCTAGTAATTGGATACAAACTAGTATAAAACATACATTTAATAGATATTTCCAATTGGAAAAGCGTAAGACCATATATAAGTTAGCTAGAATGAATGTATCTAAATCATATGTTTGAACAAAATTGATTTTTGGACAAAAATACTCAAATTCAGTTGTTCTAATAAGTCAGCCTAAAAGGTGACACAACTTTGTACTTTTACCCTTATAATAATAATATATATTATTATTAGATTATATAATATTTATTATATAATCATATATATAGTTGACAATAATTATATAAATATATAGAATTTGCTTATAATATATTACTATAAAATATATAGTTATTACATATTATATATTATTATATGCATTTATTAATTTGTAATCAATCATATGGGTTGAAGGGGGTTGTAAGATAACCTACAAGCCTCTTCAATCCATTTGATCATGACATGCGTCTGGAACATATTGTAATTAATCGTATGGTTCAAAGAGGGTCGTAGGCTAATCTGCAACTCCCTTCGACCCATATGATCATGACATAAGTTTCTAGAGATATTTTTTAATCAATCGTATGGGTTGAAGGGGGTTATAAGCTAATTTGTGATCCCCTTCAACCCGTTTCATCACAAGATGTGTCCCTAGGGTTTTAGGACTCCTACGAACATATTATAATTGATCATATGGGTCAAAGGGGTTATAGCCTAACCTATGGACCCCTTTGACAAATTTGATCATGACATGTGTCCTTGAGGGTCCTAAGACTTCTAGGGACATATCGTAATCGATCATATGGGTCAAATGGGGTTGTGGGCTAACCTACAATCCCCTTTGACCCATTTGATTGTGACATGTGCCCTAGGAACATATCATAATCCATCTTAAGGGTTGAAGGGGGTCATAGGCTAACCTATGACCCCCTTCGACCCATTTCATCATGACATGTGTCCCTAGGGTTCCTAGGATGCCTAAGGACATATCATAACTGATCATTAGGGTCAAAGGGGGTCCTAGGCTAACCTATGATCCCCTTTAACACATTTGATCATGATATGTGTCCCTAGGGGTCCTAGAAACATATCATAATTGATTGTATGGGTTGAAGGGGGTCTTACACTAACCTACGATCGCCTTTGACCCATTTCATCATGACATGTGTCCCTGAGGGTCCTAGGACCCTTAGAGACATATCATAATTGATCGTATGGGTCAATGGGGGTCGTAGGCTAACCTATGACCCCGTTTTATCTATTTCTTAATGACATGTATCCTTAGGGATCCTAGGACTACTAGGGACATATCATATGAGTTAATGCACAAACCCCTTCAACCCATTTCATCATGACATATGTCCCTGAAGCACTTAGGACCCCTAGGAACATATCATAATTGATCGTATGGGTCGAATGGGGTCGTAGGCTAACCTATGACCCCCTTCAACCTATTTCATCATGACATGTATCTCTGGGGTTCCTACGACCCCCAAGGACATATCATAAGTGATTGTATGGGCTGAGTGGGGTCAGACACTAAACTATGACCCCCTTTAACCCATTTCATTATGAAATGTATCCCTAGGAGTCTTAAGACCCCATGGGACATATTATAATTGATCATATGGGTTGAAGACGGTTGAAGGACAACCTACAAATCCCTTTGACCCATTCGATCATGACATGTGTCCCTGAGGTTTCTAGGACCTTGAGGGACATATTGTAATCAATCATATGGGTCGAAGGGGGTTGTAGATTAACCTACAACTCCCTTCAACCCATTTCATCATGACATGTGTCCCTGAGGTTCTTAAGACCCCTAGGGACATACCATAATCAATCATATAGGTTGAAGGGGGTTGTGGGTGTTAGGGTTTGAAAGATCTAGAACAATATAATAATAAATAGTTATATGTAGAAGATAAAAGGAGAATACCCAAAGAACATAGATAACACATAAATATAACATGGTTCACCCAAAACCTAGGCTACATCCACCTGCGTAGCCTTCAACCTTTCTATTATCTAGAAGAAATGTAAACCAACATTACAATGCATTATACATCTTAGACACTTATAAGACATTTTAGGGCAACCTCTAAAATTGACCATTTTAGGGTTTTTAAAATTTTGGTTTTATGTTATCAAAGAAGTCACCACTACATTAACACCCACTACATGATCATTCACTATAATATCAACAATCTCTCACTTGGAGATTGACCAAGCTCCACACCTAAACAATCTCCCACTTGGAGACTAAAACCAAATGATAATATAGGATGAGAAACTCTCATTGGATAAAAGTATTTTTTGTGTAATACCTCCATGATCATCAGTAAAGAAGCCCAATAGAAGCTGAGAAAGAAACCAACTTCTCCTTGAGGACTACCTTTATGAACATGTTTGCAGGATTTTCACTTGTGTGAATCTTTTCAAACCACAATTGGCCATCCTCCAAAACAAACCTTATAAAATGGTAGTTGAGCTATATGTGCTTTGTGGATATGTACAAGATCATGGTCAACTAAACTATTCTATAACTAGAAATAAAAAATTAGAAAATTAGGGTTATGTCAACTTGACATGCAATTTTATACTTTTTATAAACTTTATATCAAAAAGCTTAGAAAAGAATCTCTAGTGTAAATTTTATTTAGTTTCTAAATTACTAGGCCTTATCTGAAAAAAATAAAAAATTGATTTGTAAAAATTGACCACCTTAACTAATTCAAAACTCTATAAAATTTAATTTTTCTATTTTTTTCCTTATAGTAGAAAAATCATAGAATGTGATGCATCTTTTGGATTTCAAAAATCTTGTAGCATTTGAAAGTTATAGTTGTTTTCAAGTAGTGTGTCAATCAACACTTTATATGTAACTCTATTAAAAAATAAGTAATAATTACTTACTAAACTTATAATTTGACAAACCTTGTATTTATGGAAAACTAAGAATATTCTTAAGAAACCTTTTTCATTTCATCAAATTTTGGTGAAGAAAAGGTTGTCAACTACATGTTTGAAGTGAAAAACATATAAGAATAGGCCAAAAATACATATTTAGGACTTTTTAAAAGTTGACCATGTAGGGTTGGTATCAAAAGATATAACAGGCCTTATAAAGTTATTAGTTTTTTTTTTTTGTATCAAGATAGTTGGGAAAATAGTTGGAATAGATTGTGAAATGCTTTGATGCATTTCAAAACTACATAATTTTTAGATTTCCACTTTTTGGCACACCATGATCATGCACATACCATTGTACTTGAATGAAAAGCACAATTCATTGCAAGATGAATGACACTCTGTCTATCACTTTATAATGGGTGATCTTCCTATTTTTGACCCAATTCCTCTAGAAAACATTGTAACCAAATCATCTCCTTGCTAGCTTCCATAGTAGCTACATAGTCAACTTCAATGGTTGAATGTGCATTAACCTTCTGCAATCTAGAAGTCCAACTAACTGCAATACCCACTACAGTGAAAACATACCCTATAGTACTCCTCCTTGTATCAATATATCCTACCATATTAGAATCAAAAAATCCACTCAAAGAAGAACTAGATCCTATAAAACATAATACCTTTGTAGTAGTACATTTCAAATATCGAAGAATCCATTTGACAACATTCCAATGTTCCATACCCAGATTGCTTGTATACCCGATGACAATGCATACAACAGACTACCAGCTACTAATGAATACGAGATGTTAGACATTTTATCTACCTCTTTCTGTGCCTTTGGGCACATTTCCTTAGTCAAATTGAAATGACTAGCCAAAGGTGTACTAACTGCTTTTGCATCCTACATATTAAATCTTTTCAACACCTTTGTATACTCACTTTGGGACAAATTCAAGATTCTATTTTTCCTATCCCATGTAATCCTCATACCAATGATTTTATTAGAAGCACCCAAATCCTTCATAGAAAATGACCTTGCTAATTTCTATTCAAGTTCATTTATTTGTTGCATATTAGACCCAACAACAAACATGTCATCAACATAAAGTAATGGGATAATGTAACTCCCATTATCCAATCTCTTAAAATATACATAGTGATCATAATGACATATATGGTACCCTTGTTCGGCCATGAAATTATAAAATTATAAATGCCATTATTGAGGTGCCTAGTTTAGGCCATACAAACTTTTCCTTAACCTGCACATCAAATTCTCCTCACCCTTGACCTCATATCCCTCTAGTTGTTGCATGTAAATTTCTTCCTCCAAATCTCCATGGAGAAAAGCTCATGTCTTGACATCTAGTTGTTCAAGATGCAAGTCATCTACAATGACAAGACTTAGTATAGTTCTAATCGAAGTCATTTTTACAATAGGGGGGAATATTTCATCAAAATCTATATCCTTTTTTCTATGCAAAACCCTTTATCACAAGTTTGGCCTTATACCTTTTCTTTCCTCCATATTCCTCCTTTAGCCATTTGTTAAGAAAGGCTCTTTTTTCTTCAGGTAGAGGGACTAAGTCCCAAGTCTTATTTTTGAACAAGAAATCCATCTCCTCTTTCATGCTTTGCTTCCATTGTTGTTTGGTGTCCACCTACATTTCTTCTTCATATTCTTCTAGTTCACCAGAATTAGTCAATAAAATGGAATACAAAGAAGGTAAAAACCTTTTAGGAGGTCTACTTGACCTTGTATAATGTCTACCACTTACAAGAGTTTGTGGGATAACCTATTCTTGCTAAGCATTAGGTACTAGTGGTTTTTCATTTTTAGAAGTCTCATCCAACACCACATATTCTAGTTTGACTTGTTCGTGCTTCTTTTCCTGCAACTTTTCTTTATACATAACCTTCTCATTGAATATAGCATCTCTACTTTTGATTATTTTAAGATTTTCAAAATCTCATAATAGATAACCATAGTCATCTACTCCATATCTAATGAAGGTAAATTTTAGAGATTTAACATCAAGCTTGGTTCTACTTTCTTTATCTACATGGACAAAAGTTTCATAACCAAAAGTTTTCAAAAATGAATAATTTACCTTTTTTCCAGTCTATGATTCCTCTAGAATACAACAATCCAAAGTGGCTAAACATCCTCTTTTTATCAAATAAAAATTAGTGTTTACAACATCTGCCTAGAACTAAAGAGGCAGACCAACATGCAATCTCATGCTCCTTGCACATTCCATGATTGTCCTATTCATTCTTTTTGAAACCCCATTTTCTTGTGGGGTTCCTAGAACTATCTTCTACCTTCGAATTCCATTAATAAAATGGTAATATTCAAAGGTTGTGCTGCAATACTCACCTCCATTATTGGATATGAATTATTTCAACTTCTTTCCTATCTCATTCTCAATCAAAACTTTCCATTTCTTAAATGTTTCAAAAACATCAGATTTCTATTTCAAGAAATACTCACATGTTTTCCTAGTTGAATTATATATAAAAATAGCATGATAACAAGATCTACCAAGAGATAATACCTAAGTAAGTCCAAATACATCTAAATGCACCAGCTCTAATTTCTCACTCTTATTTTCTTTCCCAACTCTGAGAAATTTGACTCTTTTCTATTTTCCATAAACACAATTTTCATAGTACTCTAAATTGATATTTTTTAGTAATAGCACTGGATTTTTAGAGTGAAGGATTTTTGTCCCTTTCTCACTCATGTGCCAAGCCTATGGTGCCACATTTTTGAATCTATTCTAGCAACATCTATAGTAGCTTTCCCTGCGTTAACATTATCAGTAGTAGCCATGGTACAAAAAGTGTTACTAGTACACAAATATAGTGTGCCTATCTTCACACCTTTAGCTACTACTAATGAACCTTTAGTGACCTTCTAGATATTGTTTGAAAACATGACTATGCATCCTTCACTACTCAATTGTCTAGCATAAATTAAATTTCTTCTTAAATTACGGACATTCCTTACCTCTTGCAATATCTAGTCATTTCCATTTGGCAACTTGATCTTAATTTTTCCTTTCCCAACAATGGGATAGGGCTCATCATCTCCCAAATATACCTATCCAAAATCACGTTGAACATAATCTTGAAAATATTTTGTATGGCATGTAGCATGGAATGAAGCCCCAAAATCTATTACCCAAGAATCATTAATATTATCCAAACATAAGATTAAAGCATCTTGTAAAGTATTACTTGTAACATTAGCTTCATTACTGTCATCTTCATTTTTGTTTCCTTGTTTGTTTTTCCAAGACCAACAATCTTTCTTCAGGTGTCCGGGCTTTCCACAATACCAACGATCTTTCTTTCTTTTAGATTGAGAATCTCCTTTCTTTGACTTCCCTCATGACTTATCATGTGAAGACCATTTTCCTTTTTCCCTTGTTCTTCCTCTATTCTCCACATTTAAAGTGGAACCTGATGAGGTTGAAGTTTCACTTGTTCTTTTCCATCACATTTCCTTGCTTAGGATAATATCAATAACTTCATCAAATTTCAAAATATTTGAACCAAAGATAGAGTTACTTATAGCCATAACTAATCTATTCCATCTTTTTGGCAAAGAACATGAGATTAAGAGAGCCCTAACCTCTTCATTGAATGAAATTTGTATAGATGACAACTCACTGGTAACTATGTTAAATTTGTTTAAATGATTCACAAAAAATCCTCTAGCCTCACCCGTTTTCATATTAAAGAAATGCTTCATAAGAAATACCTTATTTGAAGCTAAGGGCTTCTTGTATAATTTAGATAATGTCTCCATCAATTCTACTACCATCTTTTCCTTTGATATGTTGAATGTTACAAATGGTGCAAGGCATAGTCAAATATATCCCAATGCATTCCTATCCAAGATCTCTGAATCTTCATCTATGATGGTTTAATGCCCCACTTAGAGATCCTTGGAACACGGATAAATATAAGCCAAGATAATTGTTTTAAATAAGTATGGATGGACATGACATACAACATACAAGGATCAAAATGATCATAATGGAAGAATAGACAAACATCCAAACACCAACAGATCTCCAAATGCCACTACTGACCAAAAATGACAAACTACAGTAGAATGCAAATGATTTTGAATCCAAAACATTTTGAATTCAAAATCCAAAACTAAGGGATTCAAGAACACCATAGAGGATAGTCAAAAGACCTCCCAATTTTTTTTGGACAAACTGCATAGTACCTACCATCTGCCTAGATAGGTTTTCCTAACACCTAAGTGACACTATCATGCAACATTATGAAATACTTTCCAGTATTATATGATATTACTACAATGGGTGTATGATACTTTTAGGGTCTGGATGACACTTCTCCAAAGGCCATGTGATATTTTATAAGTATTGTATGATGGTTCCTCAAAGGGCATGGGATACTTTTTAGTATCGCATGATATATCTTCTATGGGCATGAAATCATTTATAAATATCACCCAGTGCTGGAACACTATCACCCAGGAAATGAAAGAATGCTCCAATGAACATTTAAAAAAGTACAAAGAGAGTTAGAACCTCCACACTATGGAGTACTATATCCACAACTTGAGGCTTAGACACCCAAATGCAAAAGTAGGAAGACATAACACATCTAACCATATAAACCATAATGTATAAGAAAACTTACTGAAGGTAACATTGCAATGTGAAAAATTGAACTTCAAAAATCTTATGCATGGTTACTTCCAACTGTAATAGCATTATGAGACCGAGAAGGTCCTAGCCATCCCCCATGCATAACACCCCAAACTACCAACTAGGTAGTTAGGGCTATCTTATGAGGATGACACTACTAAAGCATAATAACATCATAAGAATAAGGAAATCTAACATGCTAACTAGTAAGCAATAAATACTCAAACTAAGAAACTAACATTATCTAATCATATGCTAAACATCATAATAATGGAATGCATCAAATATACTAACATCATCTAAACATTATATCCAAACATTCTAATGAAAGCATAAATCACAAGTAAGCATACTTTGGAACTTAAAGTATCAAGTGAAAACATCAAGCAATGGTCACAATGGAGCAATAGATCATCTCTGTACACTGGCCCCCAGTAGTGGTATAGGTAGCTAGGCCTCCCAACCATGTGAAACCCATAGGTCCACTCTTGTCATGCTAATAGAGATAATGATCCAAGCACAAACACACATAAAGAAAATATCCATTGCTAACACTCATGCTAGATAGTAGTGACTGAAACCAAGATCATGAAACAATGCAAATAGTATAGTTCCTAGTCAGACACTTAATGGGTAACTATGTTGGGGCTGACAACAGGAAGAGTCACTTGGCATCAAATAGCCCAAGCTTGGATCATGTGGACTTAACTTCCTATTGAAAGGCTTACACATTGTGTCCTCAAACTTAATCGGGTGCTCACACATGTTAGTATCTTAATTTTTATTACCACCTAGTATTGTATTTAGTTATCACTTGATTAAAACTTCTATATGCAAATGCACTAGGCATGGACACCATGCTGTAGAGATAGAAGCCTCCTCCATGGATGCTATCCTACCCTACCCATACTCATCCAATGATGAGTGCTCATAGGCATGTACATTCCCAACCCAACCCCAAATGATCATAAGTCAACCGCATTACCACCTGGAGATTGGGATTTAAAAGTCACCTAACAAATGCATGCACATGTGCTCATGTGCGGTCCACCATCATCACAAAGATCATAACACAAGGAGTAGATGAGAACATAAGCAAAAATAATAATCAAGCAAAACCAAGCTCTGGAGAATGGATGCAGTACACATCCCAATGCAAGAAAAAGTGCAACAATGATCTAACTGGCACCCCAAAGGATGATCGAAGTCCACAACTAACATCATGCCAAGAAAACCTGAGAAAACAAGGCGACATCAAAATAAAGGTAAAAAATCCAAAATTGGAAAACTTCAAAAATAAAACGCATTTGGTCTTAGGGAACAAATGCTATAAAAGTCTGATAAAATGTGGGTTCAGACACCATATGCAAAAATAACCAACATAATAGTGTGAAACTCCAAACTCCCATATCAAAAACTAGGAAAACATTCATACCTGACCAAATGGGTAGAACCAACAAATAGAAATAAAGGGAAACACTAGTTCTCAGCCTCCTAACAAACAACTACCAGAAACATAATAAGAAATGAAGTTGAAACACAAAAATGGGAGAGCCCTACCTAACAACCAAAAGGGTAGAAAGAAGTTTCAATACAGTAAAATAAATAACCCATAGAAGCTGCTAGAAATCATGATAAAGAATGGTCTCCCTAAGATGGATCCAACAAGACTGATATCATGAAGATCCCAGGCTCATAGCTCTCGTAACATACATAAAAAAGCCTTTTAGGAGAGGATTTTGGAAAAAAACTCTAAAATTCTTATTTTCCAAAAGTAATAAGTGAGGAATTAATTTCCTCTTTCAATACTTATTCACTTTTTGAGGGAATAATTGATTAGGGTAAATAACTAGTTAAATGAATTAGACCTTGAATCAACCCAAATGAAAATAGGCTATTCTAGGTAATTGGAATTCATGTACGAAAAAGCTACTAGAAATTAAAATTCAATTAAATAAAGTCCAAAAAATCTTAAACCAAAATCACAGAGAACCTTAACAATTTCACAACAATGTGAAACTATAAATGCACAAAAATGATCACTAGTCTAATCACATTATGCAAATGAATCTAGATTTATCAAATCACCAGAACATTTAATTAAAAAATTTAATTAAGATATGTTGACCATACAAGGACAAAATTGGTAACATATGAACAACTGAATCACTAAATCCATGTGCCACTGCCAGTGATATAAACCCTACACACTAAAACACATGATCAAGTGCAATTTCATATAATAACATAGTGGAAGCATAAATGCATTAAATAATCTAATTTAACCATTTGTTCAATTATACTAAATAATCCATTTACATCACTCAAGTTTTCATATAGCATAATCAAAGCAAGAATGAAGTAAATCACCATAGCATTAAATTCACATAAAACCAAATTAGAGATATGTCCAAATATTGGATAATCAAATATCATCATAAAACATATTGTCATCTCAAAATGGAATCAACATGCAAGTACAATCAACTGAACAACATAGTAATATAACCTCTATGATATTGAAATCAAAGTATAACATCTGACCCTTTAGTCATCTCAATGTAGAACTAATAACATGAGTACAAGTATCTCTTGAGTCAAAATATAACAAGGTACACATCAAACACAAGAAGAACTACAAATGGTTCCCTATTTCTTCACTTTTCCTTCTAATAGCTTCCACAGATCCTTTGGATATAGGTAATCTTGCATTTGTATTTTCTATAACTAGAAATTTTGGCCATTGAATTTTTCAATCTAGAATCATCCATTGCTCCTACTTAAATTTGAAAGTTTTGTCAATCTACAATAATAAACCTTGCTCTGATACTAATTGTTAGGGTTTGAGAGATTTTGAACAATATTAGAATAAACATTTCTATGTAGAAAAAAAAGGAGAATACCCAAAGAACATAGATAACACACAGATTTAATGTGGTTCACCAAAAACCTGGGCTATGCCCACCTACACAACCTTCAACCTTTCTATTATCCAACTAAAAACATACACCAACATTACATTGCATTATACATCTTAGCCACTTATAACATCATTTTATCGAAACCTCTAAAATTGACCATTTTAGGTTTTTTACAATTTTAGTTTTATGTTACTAGAGAAGTTGCCACAACATCAATACCCATGACATGATCAGTCACCTCAATACCAACAGTAGGCTAACCTATGACCCCCTTTAACCCATTTCATCAAAACATGTGTCCTTGGGGTCCTAGGACCCCTAGGGACATATTGTAATTGATCATATGTTTCTAAGAAGGTTAGAGGCTAACCTATGACCTTCTTCAACCCATTTGATCATGAAATGTGTCACTGGTGGTCCTAGGACCCCTAGGGACATATTGTAATCAATTGTATGGGTTGAAGTTGGTTGTAGGCTAACCTACGAACCCCCTTTGACCCATTTCATCATGACATGTGTCCATGGGTGTCCTATGAACCCTAGTGACATATCATAATTGATCGTATGGGTCAAAGGGAGTCATAGGCTAACCTATGACCCCGTTTGACCTATTTCATCATGACATGTGTCCTTAGGGGCCCTAGGATCCCTAGGGCCATATCGCAATTGATCTTATGGGTCATAGGGTGTCATAGGTAAACCTATGACCCCCTTTGTTCTATTTCATCATAACATGTGTCCCTAGGGTGCCTAGGACCCTAGAGACATATCGTAACCAATCATATGGATTGAAGGGGGTTGTAGGCTAACCTATGACCCCCTTCAACCCATTTAATGATAACATGTGTCCTTGGGGGTCCTAAGACCATGAGGAAAATATTGTAATCAATTGTATGGGTTGAATAACCCTTCATTTCATTTCATCGTGACATTTATCCCTTAGGGAACCCTATAACCAATCCTATAGGACGAAGGGGGTCGTAGGATAACCTTCAACCCCCTTTAGTCCATTTCATCATGACATGTGTCCCTAGGGGTCATAGACCCCTAGGGTCCTATTGTAATCAATCATATGGGTTGAAGGGGGTTGTAGACTAACCTACAACCCCTTTTCCACCAATTTGATCATGACATGTGTCCTTGCAGGTCCTCAAACCCTTAGGGACATATAGTAATCAATCGTATGAGTTGAATGAGGTCGTATGCTAACCTATCATCCACTACGATCCATTTCCTCATGACATCTGTCCCTAGATTTCCTAGAAGCCCAAGGGACATATCATAATTGATTGTATAGGTTGAATGGGGTCATCAGCTAGCCTATGACCCCCTTCGATCCATTTTTATCATGAGATGTATCCCTAGGGGTTCTAGCACCCACACAGACATATCATAGTTGATCATATGGTTTGAAGGGGGTCATTGGCAATCTATGACCACCTTCAACCCATTTCATCATGACATGTGTTCCTGGGGGTCCTAGGACAATGTGGGACATATCATAATCGATTGTATGGGTGGAAGGGGTCATAGACTAACCTATGACACCCTTTGACTCAATTCATCACAACATGTGTCCCTAGGGGTCCTAGGACCCCCAAAGACATATTGTAATTGATTTTATGGGTTGAATGTGGTCGTAGGCTAACCTATGACCCTCTTCGACCTATTTAATCATGACATGTGTCCCTAGCAGTCCAAGGACCCCTAGATATATATCATAATCTATTATATGGGTCAAAGGGGCTCATAGGCTAACTTATGACCCCCTTTAACCTATTTCATCACAACATGTGTCCATAGGGGTCCTAGGACCCCTAGGGATATATCATAATTGATCGTATGGATCAAAGTGAGTCATAGGATAACCTACAACCACCTTCAACCTATTTCATCATGAAATGTGTCCCTCGTGATCCTAAGAGCCCTTAGAACATATCATAATCAGTCTTATGGGTGGAATGGGGTCTTAGGCTAACCTACAACCCCCTTTGACCTTTTTATCATGACATGTGTCTGTGTGGGTCCTAGGAACCCTAGTGACATATATTCATAATTGATCATATGGGTCAAAGGAGGGGTAGGCTAACCTATGAATCCCTTCAACCCATTTCATCATAACATATGTTTTTGGGTGTCTTAAGACCCTTAGGGACATATCATAATCAATTGTGTGGGTTGAATTGAGTTCTAGGCTAACCTACTACCCCTTTAACCCATTTCATCATGATGTGTGTCCTTAGGGGCCTTAGGAACCCTAGGGCCATATTGTAATTGGTCTTATGGGTCATAGGGGGTCGTAGGTAAACCTATGACCTCCTTTGACCTATTTCATCATAACATGTATCCCTAGGGTTTCTAGGACCCCTTGAGACATATTGTAATTGATCATATGAGTCTAAGGGGGTTGTAGGCTAACCTATGACCCCCTTTGACCCATTTAATTGTGACATGTGTCCCTGGGGGTCCTAGGACCATTAGAAAAATATTGTAATTGATTATATGGGTCAAATGGGGTAATCGACTAACCTAAAAACCCTTTCATTCCATTTTGTCATGACATTTATCTCTTGGGATCTTAGGAACCCTAGGGACATATCATAATCAATCCTATAAGTTGAAGGGGTCATAGGATAACCTACAACCCCCTTTGATCCATTTCATCATGACATGTGTCCCTAGGGGTCCTACCATAATTGATCACATGGGTTGAAGGGGGTCGTAGGCTAACCTATAACTCCTTTCCACCCATTTAATCACAAAATGTGTCCTTGGGGCTCCTTGGACCCTTAGGGACAGATAGTAATCAATTTTATGGGTTGAATGAGGTTGTAGTCTAACCTACGAACCACTTTGACCCATTTCCTCATGACAGGTGTCCCTAGAGGTCCTAAAAGCCCAAGGGACATATCATAATTGAATGTATGGGTTGAAGGGGGTCATATGATAACCTATGACCCCCTTTGACCTATTTTATCATGGAATGTATTCTTGGGGGTTCTAAGACCTACAAGGACATACCATAATTGATTATATGGTTTAAATAGGGTTGTCAAATAATCTACAACCACCTTTATCCCATTTCATCATGACATGTGTTCCTAGGGGTCCTAGGACCATGAGGTACATATCATTATCAATTGTATGGATCGAAGTGGTTGTAGACTAACCTATGACACCTTTCCACCCAATTCATCATGACGTGTGTCCCTAGGGGTCCTAGGACCCCCAATGACATATGGTAATCAATTTTATGAGTTGAATGTGATCGTAGGCTAGCCTATGACCCCCAATGACATATGGTAATCAATTTTATGAGTTGAATGTGATCGTAGGCTAGCCTATGACCCTCTCGACCTATTTAATCGTGACGTGTTTCCCTAGGGGTCCAAGGACCTCTAAGGACATATCATAATCTTTCGTATGGGTCAATTGGGGTCATAGGCTAACCTATGATCCCCTTCAACCTATTTCATTACAACATGTGTCAATAGGGGTCCTAGGACCCCTAGGGATATATCATAATTGATTGTATGGATCGAAGAGGGTCATAGGATAACCTACAACCCCCTTCGACCTATTTCATCATGACATGTGTCCCTAGGGATCCTAGGAACCCTCATAATATATCATAATCAATCGTATGGGTTGAAAGGGATCATAGGCTAACATACAACCCCCTTCGACCTTTTTATCATGACATGTGTCGATTTGGGTCCTAGGAACCCTAGTGACATATATTTGTAATTGATCATATGGGTCAAAGGAAGGGTAGGCTAACCTATGACTCCCTTCAACCCATTTCATCATGACACATATTCGTGGGTGCCTCGGGATCCCTAGGGACATATCATAATCAATTGTATGGGTTGAATCAGGTTCTAGGCTAGCCTACTACCCTTTCAACCCATTTCATCATGACATGTGTCCTTAGGGTTTCTAGGACCCCTAGGGACATATTGTAATTCATTGTATGGGTTGAATGGGTTCATAGGCTAACCTACGATCACCTTTGACCAATTTCATCATATATCCTTGGGGGTCCTCAGATCCCTAGTGATATCATAAGCAATTGTGTGGTTTGAATAGGATTGTACTCTAACCTATGACCCCATTCGACCCATTTCATCATGACATGTATCCATAGCGGTCCTAAGACTCCTAGGGACATATCATAATCAATCACATGGGTCGAAGGGGGTTTTCAGATAACCTGTGACCTCCTTCAACCCATTTGATCATGACATGTGTCCCTAGAGGTACTAGGACCCTAAGGAACATATCCTAATCCATTGTATGGGTCAAAAGGGGTCATAGGCTAACCTAGAACCCCCTTCAACCCATTTGATCATGAAATGTGGCCCTGGTAGTTCTACGGCCCCTAGAGACATATTATAATTGTTCATATGGGTCAAAGAGGGTTGTATGCTAACCTATGACTCCCTTCCACCCATTTCCTCATGACATGTGTCTGTGGGTGTCTTAGGACTCCTAGGGACATATTGTAATCGATCGTGTGGGTGGAAGGGGGTCATAGGATGATCTATAAGATTGTTTGACCTATTTCATCACAACATGTGTCCCTAAGGGCCCTAGGACCCCTAGGGACATATCATAATCAATCACATGGGTGATAGGGGGTTGTAAGCTAATGTATGACCCCCTTCAACCCATTTCACCATGACATGTATCCTTAGGGGTTGTAGGACCCCTATGGATACATTGTAATTGATTATATGGGTCCTAGGACCTCTGTCCTCTTTTGCTTTTACTAATGTGTCAATTATTTGTACTTCATCTTGTTCCATTTTACAATCATCAGTTTCACCATATTCTAATTGTTTTGCATGAACAAAATCTACCATCCACTTGTCAAAATGTGTGTCATCTAGCCAATTAAAATTTAGAATATTATGTTGTTTCTTGATCACATATTCTCCCAATTTTTCAATATCAATAAAATCATCTCTCAAAGAATCATAGAATAATTACACTTTTACAACTTCTTTAGTTGTGGCTTCCCACCATGCATTTCCCTTTTCATTTATATTTCTATTCATCTGAAGATATAATAGGTCATTCAATTTCTGGGCCCATTCCTTTTTATTCTTCAACCTATTCTTTCTATCTAGGGCATGTGGGAAGAGTCAAAAACTTATTAATCTTATATTTTTCAAAATAATTAATGATTCTCCTTTGTAATGTAGTTCTCTTATCATAAAAATTGGAGAGATCATTAGTCAATTCATAAGTTTCCTCTATATGTTCACAAGACAAAGTAATAACTGAAAAACACAAAAGAGTAACATATTTGTTTCTCTTGTTCCACTTATTAACAATTGGCTTTAGAGCATCATCATTTTCTTTTAGCTCATCCCATATGTTTATTTCTTTTGCTAACTATTCATAAAATGTTGGCAAACCAATTTTATCAACTAAATACATGATGGCTTTCCTTAATCTATCCTCATACTAGATATCTAGCTCTACATGCAATGCCTATAGTTTACTCTTTTCTTTTTCAAAATCCTATGCAGTGTAATACTGAGGTCTCTATAGTGTGTCTAGATTTTCAATAAGAGGAGTGGACTTAAAATGCTCCACTAGTGGATAAAGATAAGTGATCCTAGGCCTACTAGATTGCCCTTGGTGCCCCATCAACTTATTTTCAAGCTCATTTCTCTTTTGAACTTCTCTATTATAAGTAGCCAAAACTTTCTCATACTTATCCTATGATTCTAATCTTTCCTTTTTATCTCTTTGGGTTGTGGCTAGGGTGAGGCTAGCTATTCCAATACCTAGCTCTATGGCTTCTTCACTTGTAGTATCCTCTAACCTTTTCACAATTAAATTTCCCATCAAACTAGTATCATTGGGTTGGGAAGAGCTAGTTTTGGATCCTTTTCTCATTGACTATATCACTAATGCAACATGGTCCTTGCTAAACTTGGCACCTTTCATCTCTTTCTTCACCTTCTCATTTGTATTCAATTTCTTGGTAATAGAATAAAAAACCATTGCATTAACAATGTCGTGATTCGGCAGTAGCAATACCCTAGATGATTTAATCATTTTTCTCCCTTCTTTAAGGGTCAAGCTTTTAAACTCTTGCATCATTTAAACAATTGAATATTGGTCCTCCATGAAAACTAATAAAAGGCTCTAGATTTAAAAAAATTGTCATTAGAAATTAACTCATGGTTGGTTTGTTCTACAACAAGGTATGACTCCCTTCCTCTATAGTCAGCTACAATTAAATCAAGGCTTAGCATGGGAGGCTCTTAAGGATTCCCCTCTTCTAATTCCATGGCATTGATAAAAACTCTTCCTTGGGATCCCAATTATTCCATCTACTCCTTAGTGAGGTGTTCATCTCCTATATGTAATGGGGACTGATTGGGTGAATATTCCTCTATTTGAGGTACCTATATTTCTTATATCTTCTGCCTCTTAGGCATGGGCTCATCAGGCCTCTCTTCCAAAATCATATTGGTTGACTCAACTATTTTTTTTTCTTTGTCCACTGTAGGCCTCTTATTCTTAATTATATTGTAGCTTGATCATCTTTGAATCACTAACTACCCTAATCCTAATATAGGAGTGAAATAAATTTTTCTCATGACTTCTTGGGCCTTATCAGGATAAGAATAAATAAAGAATATTTTATTCTCATTCAAAGCCTCCATGATCTTTGGAAAAGTTTTCATCAATTTATTTAATTTATCTGCCTTTATTTTTGCATCTTCTAGAGGCTTATAATCCTTATCAAAACAATTAATAAATTCTAAAACCCTAGAGTAAACTCTCCACTTCTCCTTTTTAATCTCTTGCTCTTGCAGAGAGAATTCATTCCTTATTATGTCCTCAGGGAAGTATGGTTGATGGTCTTTGACACTAGTCTTAGCCCTCCATCTAAAAATATCAAAAAATCTCTCACTATCATTGAAACAAACATGGGAGACAACCATTTTATATTGGTCCAAAAATTTATATAGAAACAACGAACCATCCTTAGTGATTATAAACTAGTGAACAACAAACAAGATGGGAAAATTGAGCCCCTAGACTGGCCAGTCAATTGTGCTTCCTCCAATCCACCTATCTACCATAGCATTTTAGCTATCCCTACCTTCAGAGGTACTTGGTAAGGAAGTACATGGTGAGTCCCTTGGAATCCATATACTCTACAAAATGTAGACATAGGGTAAGGTATAATATCTTCCCAATTGTGTTATACCTTCAAACTAGCAAGGTTTTTCATAGGTTGATAAAATCCAGTAGTACCTTGGGAATTTTGGGATTGTCCCTTAACATGAGGTTTCTCAACCTAGATGCGAAGTACCTATCAGATCTAAAAAGGCTAGACTCCTCTACATCCTAGGTTATACCTACCCTCCACAACTAGATTGTTAAAGCTTCTCCCTCATATTCTCTATTTAAAACCATCTCTTTTTCAAAGTAAGTAACCCCATTAAATAAGAACATATGCATCAATAATGAATAATGGCCAAAGGTTTTCTCAACTTTTCTCAAGTTGCAATCCCATTTAGACCTTATTGAATCTCCTCTACTATATAAGATACAAAATCAAAGATCATATCCACACCAAAAGAAGAAATCTAGGTCATCATGTACATGAACTTTATTGGCATAAAATCTTGTTCATCTTCACCAAAAGCCCTACATAAGGTCATGTAAATGTCTATGGCCCTAGTGTTGAAAAATTGCTTCTTGAAAGGCTCCTTAGTTGATGTTGTAATATAATTCAAGTTTCCAATTATTGCCAAGTATCCTCTCAATGCACCTTGCCTAACTCGATCATTTTTAGACAAGTATTTTTTTAACCAGTCCATAGAATTCAATGACCTCATGGTGATCTATGACTGGCTCCAACCTAAAAACCTCTAGAATTTCTTCAGCATTAATTCTTATCAAACATTCCCCATCTACTCTCTTCACTATCTTGGCTACTGGACCATAATTTTGGGCTATGGCTATGAGAAGTTCTAAATCCATGAAAACCCCAGGGACTACTAATTTACCCAAATCAAAACTCCAAATATTTCCATGGGAGGAAACAACTTCCTTTTTGAGAACCATTTCTTAAATAGCTAGAGCCCTATTTTAGAAGTAATGGCATCCCTAATCCAATTCCCTTTATCATATAAACAATCTACAATCTTGAGTCTAGGGTTCATGGGACTTAGCTTTTTCATTTGGACTAAATCATTTGTGGACTTAGTTAATTATTCTAGGAAGTCATCATGTATGTTCCTACTGGCATATTCTACTTTCCTTGAAAAACCCTTCTTGAGAGGTATATTTGATGATAATAATGCAAAAAAACCAGAATTCTTTGAGTGATATACTAGCTGATATACTTACTTGCTTCTCCTATTTCTTCTTTGAAATCTTTTGTAAATCACTAATACAAAAAATTCTTTAACATTTCTACCAGGCAGGAAAAACTCTTCAATAGGTTCTTGTTCTTAGAAAATTAGAAATATGTTTGCATGAAAAAAATCTTTGAGTTCTACAACATATCTCTAGTTTTTACTTCACATAGGGAGCCTTAATTCTCATAAATGGATCTTGGAGAAAAATAGAGTGGCACCATCTTCCAATTTTGAAAACAAGCCATTGATTTTTGAAAAATTTCATGATTGAGGAATTAAATCTTTAATGACTCAGCTTCAACCCTCCAAATTGGAAATCAACCCAATTAAATCCTTCCACATAAGCCTTTTTTCTCACTAGTGGTGATTTATATTGGACCCACTTGTGCCCTTGGATATGTATCATGCTGTCACTATGTCACCAAGGGTAAACATCAAGCAACTTCCCATGGCCACATAGCAACCATCATTGATGTCCTTTGCATTAGATGGTAGAGCTCATACAATAATCTTATTATGAACAAGGTGGGCTCGTAAGATTTTTCTTATGTCACTATGTTGCTAGTAGTAAAGTTTATGCAACTTTCCATAGTGACAAGGTGACCACCATTAATCTTGAAGAGATCTGATGGCTTAGATCAATAGTACCTTTTTATTAGTGTGCATCCTTTGTGGCATCTAACACTCTAACAAATTGATGTGTTGATGGGGCTATTAATGGCAAGTAAATTCATGATGTCATCTTTAGGTTTGGTCCCATCGTATTTCCTTTTTGTGGGTGGTCGCTATGTTGCGAGTGATAAAGTTAATGCAACTTCCCATAGTGATAAGGTGACCACCGTCAATCAAAGGGAGATTAGATGGTGTGGGTAGTTTACCTTGAAACAATGTTTACTTTTAACTAGGTCCCACATGTAATAGGTGTTTGGTTGCTATGTCACTAGCAGTAAAAGGCACACAATTTTTATAATGACATAATGATCACTATCGATCTTGAAGAGATTTGATGGTAAAGATTACTTCAGGAGCTTTAGGGAACAATGTGAATAACCTTTTAAAAGATTCTTGGAAGTATAAAGGATTATTTTAAAATGATTTCTCCCGCTCAAATTAAATTGAAAAGACACTTAACCAAAAAGTTTTTCTAGGGCTATATTTTAGTCAAACAAAAATTAGGGTTTTTCTAGGGTTAACAAAATTAAAGGTGCCAAACTCTAATTTCCATAAAAGAAACTTGGAATATTCACTTTGAAATATATTTAGATAAGCATGAAGTGAAAACATGACCAACATATTGGATGGGGTCGTAGGCTAACCTAAGACCCCCTTCAACTCATTTCATCATGACATGTGTCTCTGGTTATCCTAGGACCCCTAGGGACATATTCTAATTGATCCTATGGGTTGAAGGGGGTTGTAGGCCAACCTACAACCTCATTCAACGTTTTCATCATGACTTGTGTCTCTAGGGGTCCTAGGACACCTAGGGACATGTTTTAATCGATCTTATGGGTTGAAGGGGAACATAGGATAACCTACGACCACCTTTGACCCATTTGATCAAGAAGTGTATCCCTAGTAGTCCTAGGACCCTTAGGAACATATCATATTTGATTGTATGGGTTGAAGGGGGTCATAGGATAACCTACAAACCCATTTTACCCATTTGATCACGACATGAGTCCTTAGGGGTCCTAGGACCCCTAGGGACATTTTGTATTTGATCATATGGGTTAGAAGGTCTTGTTGGCTAACCTATGCCCCCTTCCTCCCATTTTATCACAAGATGTGTCCCTAGGGGTCCTATGAACCCTAGGGACATATTTTAATTGATCATATGGGTCAAAGGTAACCTATGACCCCCTTTGACTAATATCATCACAATATATGTGCCTTGGGTTCCTAGGACACCTTGGGACATATTGTAATTTAATAAACTATATAAATCTATGTAATAATTTCTAATACTATATTAAAATACCGATTATGGTAGTATATTTGATAATATATTTCTAATATTCTATATATAATATTAATATATCAATAATATTTATAATACTATAGATAACATAGAATATTCTATAATAATATATAATACTATGATCCTAATATACTATCTAATCATATTTAGTATCATATACAATATTTTAATAATAAAGTTTATTATATAATATATAATAATAAAAAATAATAATATTCAAATATCATTATATCTTAAATGTAAAACATATTTAAATATGTTTGTAAGACTTTGGGTTTCAAATGTACAATTGGTCCCCACTATCTCAAATTTAAAATTTTGTATTTTGCCACCACAATTTGGGTACTCAATTAGGCTTGTTATTTACCAAACCTATTTGATCAACTCAAAAAACTTATTTGAGCCATGTTTTACTAACATTCAAACTTCGACTAGCTATTTGACAATTTTTTTTTCATCCAAATTCAATGAAAGGAAAAGGGTTTATTGAGAACACTCTCAAGATTCCATCAATATAATTGCTATAACTTTCAAATGGTATAACATTTTTGAAATCCAAAAGTTGTGTCACATTCTATGATTTTCCTAGTATAATAAAAAAATAAAAAAATAATTTTATAAAGTTTTCAATTAGTTAAGGTGGTTAAACATGGGAGTTTTTTATTCTAAAAAGTTATAGTAGAAAATTTATATTTAATTATTTATTTGGAATAAAAATACCAAAAATATGTGTCACATTTGTGCATAAGTCTACTTTTTATATCTATAATTATATTAAAAAATATTGTAATTTGATTTTGATTAAAGTGGTGAAACATACAATATCTTAGATGGTTTTATCAAAATCAAATGCATTTATGGTAATAATGACAACTCCATATGCATGATTGTTCAATATTTTTTCACAATTATTATTTCTAAATTTAGTTACATGTCATTCATAGCTTCTAAAAAGTTCACCAAAATAGGAAAATAAATAAAAAATAATATCTATTATATATGTAAAAGATAATTTATTTTCCTACCAATCTATGAGGAAAAGCATAATTCTATACTCATTACGCATAAGTGGGTAGTCAATTATTGCCCCTATTCTCATGAGGATAAAGCATGTCCTTTAGTTAGAATTAATATCCTTCACACAATGCATTTTTTTTGGGAGGGGGGGATTATACCCCCTTGAACAATGTTCAATTGGTTGGTAGGAACTTAGCTTTTAATTTTTCTATTTAATATAATGCATCCAATGGAGGCAAAGATTATCTTGGAAGTTGGGAGTTTGAATATGGGAATAACATAACTAGAATTCTCCATTTTCTTAGTCCAAGATTAGAGATTTGGGTGGAAAGTTTTAGTAATAGAATTTAGGAGTAGATATTGAGATCTCTGGGGAAAAACTTCACCAATTTTAGACTCTGCAAAGGTAAGGGTTGCATTAGGTTCAACTTAATCTTGTGTTCATTAAGTAGAATGCAAGTTTTAAAACATTCTTAGATCTAACTTGTAGAAGGTTCTAATCTTCTCTTTTCTTTGTCTCGAAATGAATGTTATCTTATATTTTATTTTTCTATTATAGATCCCCTGTTTCATTATTAATGCTCTAGTTTATACCTATATTATTTTTAGTCTTTTTATGTGCTAAGTCTAGTTTCTTGTAGGGCATGTTAGTTTTCCTCAGAATTCTGATTGCCTGGTTGTATAGTGTCCCCCCTTTTCTATAAATGTTTAACATCTTTGTTTTATGCATTTTTTTATCTTTTTCTCAACATATGAGGTCTAATTTTTGACCATTTTATTGGGTGAGTCCTTTCTTTTTGTTTGACATAAAAAATCTATAATTTTCCAAATGTGGTCACACCATCATCTTTGGCTAATCTTATTTTCTCCTTGTATGATGTGGATATTGCTGAAATATTTATATTCTCAGTGCTTTACCTATCAATTCTTATGTGTCAAACCTCGAATGAGGGAATTAGTTTGACATATTCATACTCTCCTGAAGTGTTTATTTGCATCTTTGTCTTCTCATATTGGTGTTTTTTTATGGCATCTCAATAGGTTGATGTGTTAAAATATACATTTATGAATAGGTTTCCAATAGCATTTTTGCATTCATTTTGGAAAGTTTTTGGATATCTTAGCCTATCAATGTGAGTTTGGTTATTACTTACCATTTTGTATCATTGATATTCTAATCTTTCCCATATTTTAATTCTTCCCATCTTCTACCAATTTGTTTATGTTAAGCACATGAATAGATGATTATAGTCTTGATGATTCATTCATGGTGATTGATAGTCTTCATAAATGATCATCTCTGAATATGCCTTGTAGTTATTTTTACTTTTTAAAAATAGCGACTTTATGGGTTTGATAATTCATATCAACTCTATCTTTACTTTGTCTAGGGTTATGATAAATATGTTCCTTAGGTTTTAGCATTGTTTAGAATTTAACTAATATAATGAACAATCTTCTTTTGTACAACCTATAATTAAGATATCCTAAGGCTCTATCTCATATTACTCTAATTTTTTTAGATGATATTGTTGAAATAGCTTTACCATATCCTAATCTATCATTTTCCCATAGAGTTGTGATGATCAAATTATATACAATTTTTTCAAAACATCTTCTTGAAGAATTCATGCCAATTTTACTTGTATCGAATGTCCAAGACCTTGTAACTAAATATTTATAAGGTATGAGAAAACTATGAACGAACTTAAATTGTAACTCCCCCCCCAAGCAACCTAAGAGGACAACACAATAAACCTCTAAAGATGCTAGTGATAATTTTTTTTGAAGGAGAATAATAATCAGCATTTCTTCATATTTATAGACCATAATTATGCACTTACTTATAAACTTAAATATAAGAAATCAACCTTAGTCCTCATAGATTGCCTAGTGTCTCTACTAAGAAACATTGTCTAACCTATTTACATTCATAATATATTCATTGAATTATGAGATTTGTTTGATTATGTTCATTTTAATGTACCAAGGTGAATTATCTTAACTCTTTTCTTTTAGTAAACATAAGTTAATCATATAACAACAATATTTTTCTTTTTAAATAATTTCATTAGTTTCATATTGATTTCATAAAAATCTACCATCCCTTATATCACATACTTTTAACAATTCAGGCAAAAGATCAATATTCAATAATGTAGGCATGATCTTATGTACTTTATTAATCTATATTCATTTTATACAATAAGTAACCATAAACCAGGTATTAAACATTAAAATAAAGTTGTTGACTTATATTTATAATTCAAATTGCCTTTGGATGTTTCATTAAGAGATAACAAATACTTTACTAGGTACATCAATAACTAACTATATCTAAGATTATTTCCTTAATAGATGAGCATAAAAAAAAAGGAGCAATATGTGCAAGTAATATGAAAAACTTCCTTTTAACATTGACACCATAATACAATATTTTCACCAAGAACTATTCCTTATATGTTTCTTTTAAATATATTTTTAATAAATATAAAATATAAACTATTTATTATTGTCATTTGTACCTTATAGCTCTTCCAAGATTCTTAATGATCTTGTTTAGTATCTCCTTTATTGAGGGTTGACATGACTTAAACTTGCTTGATGTCAAGATTTGAGATGGGTTTCATCTTTACACGTTCTTTAGGCTAATGTGATATATACATTAGCCAGTGAATCCAAAAATAGAACATCCGTACACAATTAGCTTGCAATATTTTTGAATGGTAATTTTGAATCTCAGTTTTCTTTTATATCTCCTTTGATGGGGGTTGACATGACTTAAACTTGCTAGTTGTTAAAATTTGATCTAGTCTTAATCTTTACAACAAGTACTCTAGGCCAATGTGACATAGACATAGGCTAATGAATCAAAAATCACACCAATATAGAATTAGCTCACAATATTCTTAGATGGCTATTCTGAATTTGGGCTTTCTATTTTTTATGTTTTTTAACTCCATACAAAATGTTTGTACTCAAGTGGATTAAACCCCTCAGTTGGTTTAGTAATAGTATTTTTCTTTGATAATTGTGCCACAAAAGCAAAAAATCCCATCATAGGTTATGATCCCCAATTATCCTCGTACAACATGGAAAACATAGTGATAGTCAAATAGAATAAAATTTATGCCTCTCAAGTTATGCAAGTTAAGTTTCACCTATAATTTAGTCAACCATCTTGTTCAAGCATTTGTGCAAATTTTCTTCTATGAGAATTATGTTTGAATTTCCATTATGGTCTTAATAATGACTTCTTATGTATGTTCAATGTATTTTCACTTTTATATTGTAAGGTTTGTTATGTAATTGTTCATTCTAATTTGTCAGTTGTATAATATGACAATGTTATGCTTCATTTAAGTGTCTACAATGTTCTCTCTAATGATCATGATATGATTCCTACAACTCCTAGTAGTCTTATCTCAATATTCATTATTTTCTATCTTAAGAACATCTCGTGATAGTCTTATCCAAATTTTCATTATTTTTTATCTTAATTTTAAGAATGTTTTGATTTTTATTTACATTAGCTTCTTTTTACTTATTCATTTTTATTTTCTTTTTTATGTTCTTATAAGTAAAGTTCAAAGGAAGATGCTGAAAGGTAATTTAGACTAATTTCTCTTTACTTATTAAATTTCTTTATTTTTTAAGTTTTATATATTTGTTGGCTATGTGTAGGATCATGGTGTGCTAAAAAGTGGTGATGTGAAAAAAGTGGAGTTTTAAAATGCCTAAAAATGTTTCAAAATCTGTTCTAAAGTTTTTCCACCCATCCTGATACTAAGGCAAAAAGGTTAGACCAACCCTTATCGAGTATCCAATCCATTATTAGGTATTTGATTTAAGATTGGATACCCAAAACCTACTACTAGAAATTTTTATAAAAAAAAAAAAAACTAAAAGTAATTAATCATTTTCATTTTTCATTGTCTAGCATTATTTTTGCTCTCCATTTTGGGTGCTTGATACGAAAAATGGGTATATTATTTATCTAAGTTAATTTATTGTTTATTTATTTGATGGTTTTCAATGAATTATATTTAAAGTTAGGTTTTATTTGATGGTTTTCAATGAATTATATTTAAAATTAGGTTTCTTTTAATAGAAATTGTCGATTTGTTTTATTTTAATTGAAAACTTAAAATGTGATTTTGCAATTTAATAGATATGGCTAACTTGAATGATATTGATAACACCAAGCCATGAAATACCTCAAACCCCTCAATCAAACAATTGAGTACCCCCTCAAAACTGTCCACCAAATGATCCCGTACCTCCTAAAAACACCCCTTGAATTGAAGATTTGATACAAGAAAATCTTACTGAATTGAGGGGCCTGCAAACCACATATAACACTATACCTACTTGGATCCCATGTTATCTATGCTAAAAACCATAGTCAATAATACTTAGGCACTTACCAACGAACAAAATGTTTCTCTTCATTGGTGTGAGAAAATGCATGCCATGTTTGATGATGGGTTGGACTATGATGAAGTTATGGCCCTAAACATAAGTAAAGATGATATAGTGAAACCTTTTGCAAACCCAAAAAATGGTAAAAAAGTAGACCACACAAAGCCCAAATTATCAATTAATGGTGCACAGATAAGGCTATGCATGCGAACTTTTGGGATCATTGGTGGATGGTTTTTGACAAACCTCCACACAAAAATTTAGAGGTTCCATTCTATTTCATTAGAAAACTATATGTTGAATTTGTGTTGGGCCTAAAGTTCAATTACTGAAGCATGATGCCCAACATGGGTATAGGAGGAGGAGCTCCTTAGGATAGACCCTTTTCCCAACAAAAGAAAGATGGCACTTTTGTCCCCCCTACTGATATCTCCCCCCCTCCTCCAATGAAGCATCCTAATATCATTATAGAGGCTAGCTCTCAAACTATCAGAGTCATCCATAGATTAAGTAACCTATTGATATCCTAGGCTAGGTCAATGTTGCCTCCTCATGTTGATGATGCTAGCATGAATTCATCATCGATGAGCTCATCACATGTTTTTGTGCCCCATACTTTCAAAACATGCAATAATTTTTTTCTAGGTCCCATTGATGATCTTTGTGAGTATCAATTTCTATTTGAGGAGGATGATACAATAGATGTGTTAGACACCCTAAGGTGAGAGAGGAGGGGCATGCAAAGCCATGGGATCCTTCTATGTTGGTACATATATACATTTTTTGTTACAACATATGTGATTTAATGTTAATCTTTATAATAGAATAATTTTAACCCATATTGACTTAAACATGTATGTGATCTTCATTCATGTTTAGTTGATTACTGAGGAGGAGCTCAGATAGGTTGATGATGTCATGCTCTCATTTATGTCATTTGGACCTGAGACATCTATGGTACATTATGTTTTGTTCTCATTGTTTTTCTATTTGATATTGGAACATAAATGGTTTCTAATCTTTCTTTTCTCTTGTAGGTATCACTTGTCACTAGGGGGGAAAGTGCAGGGGGTGAGGCACAACCCATTGACAAGGGAAAGGTAATTAGGTACTTTTAAAGTGATTGAATATCGATACATTCTTGTAAAATGTTTGTGCTAAGGAAATTTAATTGCATTGTTTATTATATAGGGTGTGGCTACTGGTGATGAGTCTAGGTAGATTCGGCATTGTAGACCCTCTGGCATTTCCATTCATAGTGAGAGCCCCATCATATGTATAACTATGATCTATTTGTTATTTTTCTTATTTTCATGGACAAATTCAAAACTTATTTACATGATATTAAAAACTAGGTTTTTGTATCTCATAGGAAACATTTACTACGTAGGAGGCTAGACATTAGAGTTTTATATCTTTGCTTACACAGCCATTATATCCAAAGGAGGAGTCAATAGAGGTAAATTTTAGTTTAAATTCTTGATTATATGTTATAAATTTAGTATGCTATAAATTATTAGTTTAAGTTATAGACCCATATGACAACCATACTTGAACATATACAGGCCACAATCAACAAGGTTCAAGCATTGTCAAGGACATATGAGAGAACTCCTGACCATTGCAGGAGGTTGATGAGAGAGTTATTCATGATGAAAGTTTAAAACTATAAATATTCATTAAAAAGGATCATTATGAATTTGATTAATTCAATTATAGATGCATAAAACCATATAAATTTAGTAGTCTAACTTTGGGTTTTCCTTTTTTGATTATGTAGGAAGCATCCAATCCACCTAGTTTAGTGAAGAGGTTGCATTTTGATGATCCACCAACAACATAGGATATTATAGTTGTCATAGGATGGGTCATGAGACATTTTGAGATGGCATATGCCACATTGTATATAGAAACATTGATACTATACACATTTTGATGGCATGATCGACCACATTCTGTAGATGGATCTATGTGATTTGATACATATTTGCATAATTTGTCTATTGATACATAAACTTTGATATATATTTACGTAATTTGACTATGGATACATGTATTTTGATATATGGTTTTGTCATTTATGTGCACAAGGATATACATATTAATTTAGTATAGTATTATTCAATTTATCATGGATCAAGTGTATTGTTCATGTTTATGGAATATCATTCATTTTGATCATGTTTGTTATATTCAATTCAAATACAATAATTTGTGAAGAATATTTTAACAACCTTTATTATCAAATTTTGATGCAATGTTTAATTTGAAATTATATCATATATATTTAATTTAAAAATAATCTCAACAATCCCTTAAGATGTCTATAATTTTCCAAATCCATGGCCAATTTGGTCTTGGAGCCCATCTTTTGTCTTACAAGACATTTCAATATAAATTGGTCACAAACATTATAGGAGATTTGTGGTCAAAATAGGGGTGTCACTAGGTGTCACTAGTTATGGGGTGGTCATGAACATTGTAAGCTCTCCATAGCTAGAACAAGGGTGTTACTAGGGTTCACCAACCCATCCAAAGCTAATGGCATTAACAATTTGATGTCAAGATCAATGGTTTCAAATTTATGGAGTGACGCACTAATGAATTGAGGCACACTACAAGTTTTGGCATTGAGTGAGATCAATGTGCCAAATACAAATAGAATCTGATCTCTATAAAATGAGATAGGTTATTCTAGACCTTGACATGACCGTCTTGTAGCATTCTACATTTCACCGATATCCCCCATGAGTTCCAAGTTACGACCCTTAGAATATTGATCTCCAAACACACTTATAGCATCTTTGAGACTCTTATGTACAAGGTGGTTGCAAATGTTGCTACAAATAAAACAAGGGTGTCAGTAGGGTTCACCCACCCATCTAGAGCTAATGGAATTGATGATCTATTGCCAATATCAATAGTTTCAAATTTATGCACCAATAAACTGAGGCACACTGCAAGTTTTGGCATTGAGCAAGATCGTTGTCCCATATCCAAATGGAATGTGATCTCTCCAAAATGAGATAGGTTATTTTAGACTCAATATCACCATATTGTAGCATTCAAAATTTCACCAATAGCCCCCATGAGATTTGAGTTTTGACCCTTAGAAGATTGATCTCCAAAAACACTTAGAGCATCTTGTAGACTCTTTAGTACGGGGTGGCCGCAAACATTGCAGGCTCTTCATGGCCAAAAAAAGGGTGTCACTAAGGTTCACCTACCCATCTAGAGCTAATGGTGCTGAAGATTTGATGCCACGATCAACAGTTTCAAAGTTATGTAGTGATGCACCAATGAACTAAGGCACACTCCAACTTTTGATATCCTACGAGATCAATGTGCCAAATCCAAATGAAATGTGATCTCTCCAAAATGAGATAGATTATTGCAGACCTCGACATGGATGTCTTATAGCATTTAATGTTTCACTAATATCCCCCATGAGCTCTAAATTATGACCCTTGGAATATTGACCTCTAAATGGACTTACAGCATCTTGGAGACTCTTTGATATGGGGTGGCCGTGAAAGTTACAAGCTCTCTGTAGCCCAAAAAAGGGTGTAAGTAGGATTCACTCATCCATATGGAGCTAATAGAGATGAAAATTTGATACCAAGATAAATGGTTTCAAATTTATGCAATGATGCACCAATGAATTGAGACACATAGAAAGTTTTGGCATCAAGTGAGATCTCTGTGCCAAATCCAAATGGTATGTGATCTCTCAAAAATGAGGCAAGTTATTGTAGACCTTGACATCAACATCCTATAGCATATAATTTTTCACCAATAGCCCTCGTGAGCTCCGAGTTATGACCCTCAAAAGATCAATCTCCACATGCACTTAGAGCATCTTCGAGACTCTTCGATATAGCATGGCCACAAACATTCCAGTGTCTCCATTGTTAGAACAAGGGAGTCACTAGGGTTAGTATTAAGTAAAAGCATTATTATTTAACTCCCTCATGTTTTTGGTATTGGGAATAGTATAAGTTTGGTATTAGTATTAAGTAAAAACATCATTTTTTAGGTCTCTCCATATTAATTGCATTAAGTAAAAAACATCCTTGTTGCTTACTATTAGTCATATTTGCCCCTCCCCATGAAAATTCATATTTCATAATGGAAAATATGTCTCACATTCAATATTTGAATATTTAAATAAGAAGGCACATGGAAGGATACATTAAACTTTGGTTATACATGATATATCCTAACTCCTCAAGTTAATTCATGATTTAAGATTTAAGTGGAGCCGCACTTTCCTAGCCATCCAATCCCAGATAGATCAATGGTTAGTGCTTCCCCACTTTCTTAAGATGCAAGAAATTTAGACAATGCAAGGAAGCAATGTTTGGACACTTGGATAGGAAGGGACCCTTGCCTGAATTTAGACGCAATCATTCATAGAATATCATGCCACGTGTCCCATAGGGCCCATCTCAGGCTATAGTTTTCATATGTGATATTTGCCATCAAATCTTCCAAGATCAATGACGGGCACTTTACCACTTTCTCAATATACAAGGTCTTGAAACAATACAGGGAAGTGACATACCAATGCACAGACATGTGGGACCTATTCTCATTGTGGGTCATAGGCAAAAAACTTGTTAGGTTGAGTTGGCATACAAAAGGCTTTTGGTTGGTCAAAGTACTGACATGGATAGTAAAGTGATTGCATGTTTCTAGGTTGTTAGATGTGAGAAGATCTACGGTTGTCACATTCCCTCTTTTTGAAGAAGCAAGGTTTTTAGACAATGTGGGGAAGCGATGTGAGGGCAAGTGTCTTAGTGGTCTCGGGTGGAGAGTAAGTAGTTAGTGGGGGAGGTTAGGATCTGATTCGCAAAGTCACAAGCATCTAATGTTAAGTTAAGCATCTCTAAACTTCATGACATTCTACCTTATCCCTTTCACCCATTGATGTAATGTGTGAGATTCATTTACCTCTCATCACTGTATCATGATTCTTTTTTATTTGCATGATTATATCTCTTTTGTCCTATGAATGATATAGAGTGAAACTCTTCTTCCTTGTGTCACTCATTTGGTTGTTTGATCTACATGTGTTGCTAGACTAAAACAAGTCTGAATCTGTATTTTTTGTATATCATAATAGTTTAATTGTACATTAATGGGTAGAGATTGGGTTGAACACTCTATTTTGGTGCATCACCTCCATAAGATAGATTAAGTAGATGTTTCGTGTATGATTTCTTGCCTTTTCCTCTCTAAGTGTAGTTTAGGTGCACCTTGATAGCAAAGGAAGACAACCTTCTCCAAAGACACAACCTCAGTGTTCAAGTCCCACAACTTGGAGGTTGTTTCCATGTTTCACAAGGTTGCCTTTAGGTAAAACATTTAGGCCAGGGTGCAAACTTTTGTGACAATAGTTTTTGGCACACCCAATGGGACTATCATTAAGAGATCCAAATCAATTTTCAGAACCTCCATTAGTCATACCATAGTTTTTGATACGCCCAGTGGGAGATTCATATCAGAAGATTTCAATTTCACTAATGTCAAAGAAGAATTTCAAGTTGATCCTATGAGGCTCATTTTCAAATACTTGGTGACTCCATCTCTACATTTAGGTTCCAAACCAAATTTGATGTTTTATGCCCAAAGCTCACACAAGGGCATCTTCTAGAGGTAATTTTCAATAAACTAAACTTTCAATTTTTAAACCCTAAAAGGAAGAGAAATACTTTATCCTTATCACTAGTTAGGAGTGCAATAGTAACTCATACACCTAAAAGATCTCTTTCCACTTATCTTGTTGATAGATCACAACCTAGGGTGTCATCCTTCCATTTGAATAGGTCATTATTTCATATGGCATAACCTAGAGCACGTGCTTTTTCCACCTTCAATGGTGGAAGCCCTCTCCTCTTTGCTCAAAGACATGATATACTAGTATCAGCTCTTAAGAGTATACTTGATTCTACTGGTGAGACCTCTATTATAGAGAAAATTCAAGAGATATCTAATTTTTTCAATATACACATAATAACTAAAGATGGTGAAGTAGTTAGACTTCTAGCCTCATCCTTGAAAGGAAAAGCACTCCAATGGTATAGAGGGTTGCCTCATAACTCTACAATAGTTTGGGATGGGTTAGGAGCAGCCCTATGCAAAAATTTTGAAGATAAAAGTGACTATCTTTCACTCTTAGAGTAGTTAACTACTACAAAGAGGGCACCCCATGAATGTATGCTAGATTTCAACTCTATATCTCAAAAGACATGGGATAGAATACCTACTACACTGAAGCCTACCCTCACTAATGCCTTCTTGCATTATCTAAAATCCCTAAGCAGTGATATTGCCACTACAATAAAAACCATGGGAGGGGATACATTACCTGATGCTTATGAGATTGCAATAAGGGAAGAGAACATTCTGATACAAGGAGGTAAGTTAGCTCCAAGTCCTCCCATGCCCTTCTTCCCTAATATTCCAAATCACCAACAAGTAGTAGCCCCTATTCCCATGACTTCCACATCACAACCCCTTGCTCTAGCCCCTCAAGCTTCCACATCATCTAGTGATCTAGGAGAGTTGAAAGATAAGAAGTTGGAAGATAGCTTCTTTGTGATTCAGAAGGTGAGAAACAAGGTGGTGACTTTGGAGAGGCAACAAGCCTAGGGTAATAAGGCTCCTCAACTACAATATTAGACTCCTTTGAATGGTAGGCCTCCCAATTAGAATTAATGGAATGCTTCTTTTGATTAGAATAGGTAGAGTGGTCATGCTCTCACTTCAAATGCAAATCAAAGTAGTGCCTTAGTCCCTCAAAACAATATGGCTCAAGATTAGGATTTTTGTCCCTCCTACAACTACTCCTATGCCCACTGTATGTGCCAACAGGCTGAATCCTATTTAGTTTTGACCACCCAATAACCTACAGTATGGAAATCATACAATGCAAGCCAGCCCAATGAGGCCTCACATTTGCAACAACAAGGTGATTTTTCTTTCATGAATCATCAAATAAAAGAACATTGTTATGTTAATCAAGATCCCATTTCTCACAAAACTAGGAGCAAGAGAAGCGCCATTGAAGATGTTATCCTTACCTCTTCTAATTAGGCCTCAATATCAAATAAAATACCTCATGAAAAAGTAGTAAATGATCAATAAAATGCTCCTTAGTAGTAAAGGCAAAATAATAGTAGAGAAGATGTGAATGGTCCTCAAGTTGTTCCATCTCAACCTCCTACACATGCATCTTCCAAGGTTTTTACCAAAGCATCTAATGCATCATTCAGTGTGGTGGATCAAATGAAGAAAAAAAATGTAAAAATTTCCATGTGGACTATTCTTGCAACTATACATATGCAAAATAGGCTGCTAGAACAAGAGTTGGAGAGCATTGAACCAAAGGATTCGCTACATAGCATGGAGAGTGCCATAAGTTTTATACAACCATCAAAGGAGGTAGAAACAAGTAAAAAGGTTAGACCTCTTCCATTTTATATTTCTTTGATTATAAGGGATAATCTAGTCCACAATTGCATGATTGATTCAGTGGCTAGCAGTTTAGTGATGCCTAAGTGTGTTGTTGATGTCTTAGGAATAAAATATGAGCCCTTTGTTAGGGATGTATTGTAGTTGGATGGTAGTACTATCAAGACTATAGGAATCCTTAGAAATGTTGAAATGGACCTACATGCATGCACTAGTTGTACTATAGTTCAAGATATATTAGTTGTTGAAGTTAAGCCACACTTTGCCATTTGTATCTCAAGAGATTTCACTACCCAAATAGGTGGCTACATATCCTCTGATTGGTCATGCATGTTTTTTTGAAAAAAAAATGGAACTAAAGCTTCAATAAGAGTAGAGCCCTTATCCCTCAACCATATTGAGCCCTACACTACTAATCTCATCAATATGAATTGTACTATCCTAGAGATAGATGAAAAAGATATAATGCAAGAGCCTTCCACTTCTTTGACAAGGACACCTGATTTTCTCTTAGATGAATGAGCTAATGCATATTAGTTTGATCCTATATTAGAAACCCTAGAGACATGCCTTGGTCAAATTGAATACTTGAAAAGGATACTCTTGTCTGTATCCTTATGAAGAACAAGGATAATACAATTGAGATATGGAGCATGTACTTTAATAGATCAAGGAATAAATATGGATCAGGGGCTGGTGTGATGTTGATTTCTCCTGCACTAGAAAGGTATTTCTTCTCATTTAGGCTTCAATTTAGTTGTACTAGTAATGTAGCAAAGTATGAGGCATTGATTCAAGGACTTCTACTTTCTCAAAAAGAGGAATTCAAGCCTTTATTGTATATGGAGATAGTGAGTTGATTTTCCATCAGGTGATAAATTAGAATGTCACCAAGAATGGTTTTCTCAAGTCTTATATATTGAAAAAAATTGGTTAATTGTGTATTGTCTTCGATGTTACACAAAATATCATATCATTGCCATTCAATGTATCTTGAGCTCACTTGGGTGATGAAGATGGTTTCCTATGTCTGTCAAGCATTTTAGTATTTTCCAAGTTTAGAAGTGTCTATCAAGTTCATTTGGTCATCAAAGCAAAGTTTGCAGAAGTTGAGTGTTAACCGATCTCACTCGGTTAATGAAAAAAATGTTGGATCGAACTAGTGTTAACCAAGCTCACTTGGTTACCAAAGGAACTTTGTGAATATGTAGTGTCAACCAAGTTCACTTGGTTAACAAAGGAAAATAATTTCTAAGTTAGTGCCTATCGAGCATGGTCAACTAACGAAAGATTTTTTTTTTTGGCATATTGAGTTCAATTGATTTAGTTGTTGGTTCTACCCGATTGAGAAGATGAATATTAAGTATTCTAAGTTGTATTTAATCCAAATTGACAATGTGTAAGCTATAAATATAAGGTCAAGTTGAGGATTGAAAGTGTGGAACATTATAGATTATTTTATGATGCTTAAAGGAAGTCAATTAAAAGGATAAGCAAAATATCCTTGTTGAGTTGCAAAGATATATTCAATCAAGAAGGATCAAGTATACAAGTCAGAATTGAGATCTATAATTAGTAATTCAATTACATTATAAATTAGGTCATCACATTGTTAGTCTCTAACCATTGTTGTAGTGATCTAAATCTCTTAACAGAGTTGGTTTAACAACTATTTGTAAATCCTTGAAAGAGGTGGCATTTCTAAATTGAAGTCTCTAGAGGCCTCTAACAAGGCCACTCCTAATAGGGTGATTAAATCCTCTAATAGGGTCACACCTAATAGTATGTTTTGTAACCTTTAATAGGTTTGGCTCCTAATGGGGCTCACTTCAAAAGAGTGAAAATCAATAACTAGTTGCAATTGGTGGTTTTTCCCCAAATTGGGTTTCCATATTAAATCTTGGTATCACTTGTGTTCATGTTGTTTCTTTTATGTCTTTGAAATTAAGTTAAATAAGGATAAACACAGATAATATCTTAATATTTTTATGTTAAGAAATTGTCGATTTATTTAGTTATTGCCAAATTATAGCATTTGCTAATGTAAACTGAGTGCATGTATGTTTGCTAAGTTACAACAAAATATAGTTTAAATTAGAGGTTTGATTTGACATCTAAGGGATCTGGGATTTATTTTGTAGTAATTGATTCACCCATCTCCTCTAGGTTACTCCTCTTATATTTTCAACCATTGCTATCAAAGCTTTTGGTGCTTGTAGAAAAGGTTTCAAGGATCTAAGCTAAAAGATCGAGATGTCTTATAGAAGAGAGATTCCCAAGTCGAATAGAGACATCTTTGTAGCATGAAAGGAACTTATGAAGTTGCATCTGGTAACCATCAATGATTCAAGTTTGAAAAACTTAAATACTACTTACAAAGCTCCTACTTGTACAATGACTGTAGAAGAAATTGCTAAAAAGAAAAATCAGAATATCATGATGATTGGCATTGCATCAACTCTTAACTATGCTGAATTTGATGAAGTCAAAGGATGTGCTACTACTCATGAAATGTGGACCAAACTAAAAGATATCTATGGAGGTGGTGATAATGTCAAAAGAGCCAAAGAATAAAGCTTAAGAGGCCAGTTTGATCAAATGAAAATAAGAGAGGATGAAAACATTGCAAAATATGTTGAAAGAATCAAAGCCAGTGTCAGTACTATCAAAGTCTCTAAAGGAAAAATTGAAGATGTAACAGTGGTAAGCATGGTACTTAGAATCCTTCTTTTTATCAATGCAATTAGATTGCCTGCTATTCAAGAAATGAGATGTGATCCAAATAACAAGATAACTTTAGATGCTCTAGTTGGAAGATTGACTGCATTTGAGCTAGATAGCTATGATAATTACATTCCTAGTTCTAGCAATCTTGAGTCTGCATTTGAATCCAAGGTTTCACTAAAGAAGAAAGCTAAAAGATCTAAAAGAAAATAATTTGAAAGTAAAGAGAAAGAAAATTTTGACAATGACCTTGAAGCCATTGAAGCATTACTTGCAAGAAGGTATCCCAAAGACAAAGGAAAGTACAAAGGCAAGGTTCCTCTAATCTGTTTCTCTTGTGAAGGAACTGGACACATTGCTACAAGGTGCCCAAATAGAGAGGACAAAGATTAAAAGAAATGTAATGCCCCGCCAAGGGATCCAAAAGAATTAACCTAAAGTTTCACTAAGTTTGCTAAACATTTTTTTTTTTTTTTAAAGTAAGAAAGTATGACATACACATCAAACAAATAGTAGCGGAAGCAATAACATGTAATCATCGACAATCATACATTGCAAGTTACATTTCTTAAAGATCCCAAGACGTTGAGTCACGTTTAAATTTAATTAATTCTAAGTCTAACAACTAACACATACATATAAAAGAATAATCAGAAACTCCAATGTCCATAATATACATTTGTTCCGAATGCTCCTTGGCAAATTAATTCGGAATGCTCATTCATCCACTGTACATGTCACAGGGTATGAAAGGCTTAAAAGAATATACATATGTAAAGATCAAGATACAACATCCTCAAATCCATGATACAAAGTACAGTAAAAATATATGAAACTATTCACCATACATGATACATCCATACATCCATAATGATAAAGCATCTATCATAAAATCTAACCATCCATCATAATAATCCAAGAACACAGTGAAGGTAAATGCCAATCACGAAAACTCCAGCCACGGTGACCACGAAACGGATCTCAATGGTAAGAGTAAAAGCACTACCACCCGACCGCGTGGAACCTAAATGGTCCACTCCCACCGCGCTGAGGAGATAGTCTCAAGTCCCAAATAGGATAACAAAACCTATAATCATAAATACTCTCTAAGTCCAGGAAATCTTATAAGTATGCTAACTCAAGGGTTCCTAAAAAGATCGACATCTAAATCCCAGAGGTACCACAAGACACGTAGGAAACCTAATATGCAAGCAGGAAAGTGTCATCGCAAAAGTCACGTAGAAGTTACCCGAGCAATCCCTTAGGAATCCCGGGTCCCTACTGATCATGCGGCCACTAGTATCCTCTCGTACTGACGAGGCATACTATGGAATGCAAGGTCGTAACCAAGCATCCTCTCTACCCCATCCTAGTCTGTACTAGCACTCATGGCATGGGAGAGAACATACAATTATCTTGTTAGGTTCATTTTCTCTCATTTAGTGTAAATGTTTTCACTTATTAAAAATGACTTACAATGGGTTTCTCAAGGCAGCCTCTTAGGGCTCCGACCCCCATTGCAAGCCACTTCCCGACTCTACACATAGATAACCTACCCTAGCTCATGAACTCGTAAATCAAAGAATCATAATAAACCCATCTCAGTCCTATACGAGCAACTGAAAAAATATCATAAAAAGATAATCCACAAAATTACATTAGTTCTTCATGAGCAACGGATAACATCAAATAGTAATCATGTAATCACGACAGTTCTCTATCAGCAACTGAAGGCATCAATAATAAGTCACAAAATCCAATGGTTCTCTATTGAGCAACCAGAAAGTAATACAAGTATAACTGATCGAGACTCAGAAATGGTTATCAAATATAACTGATCGAGACTCAAAAATGGTTAAGTTAGGTATTCTCAAATACATACATCTCAGCTTCACACAAGGAAACTGGAAAGCAATCACAACAGTAAACACAATCATGTCATAGAGCACTTCATCACATTACCATGGTCAGGTTAAGAAAGATCGAGACCAAATCATCAAGACATCACATTCACAAACCCCGAGCCTCTGGTAACAACCTGAATTGGTCAACGCTAAACCACCCCCAAAACATTCAAAGTACAAAGACAACATCAAAGTCTCAGAGATTGGATCTGAAAGTATATTATTTAAGTTAAGGTAAGGTTTGTGTTTCAGTTTAATGTCGAATTCAAGTAACAAAGTTTTCACAACTACCCTTTTTCGAATAACCCATTTCTATAATAACTTTCATTAAATCAATATCCAAATTTATAATTTAGTCAAATAACATTCATTATTAATTAACTTAATTAAACTAATTTTAATTAAATTAATCAATATTTATTAGATCTAATTATTTATTTTAATCCCACTACTAATTGTTAATTTATTAATATTTAAACAAAATTATTAATAAATTAAAATCTACAACTATATCTATACAATTAATATTTATTTATTAAATATTTAAAAAGTTTAATATATTATAAAAATTGAATATATTATAATTTTTATTATTTAAAATTTTTAATTAAATAAAATTCATTTTTTTAATAATTAAAAAAAATTATAAAAAAAAAAATTAAAAAAAAAACGAAATCCCACAACGTTTATAGCCCGTCGGCTTTGGCCGCAGGCCTGCGGTCGCAGGGCCTGCGGCGGCAGGTACTCTGTACCTGCCGTCGCAGTACCTGCGACGCAGGTACTGTCGACCTGCCGATAGTGGGGGCGGGTACGGGGTAATTCCCTCCCCCCCACTATATTATTATATATATATATTTTTTTATATATATATTTTTTATATATGATTTTATTTTATTCTAATACAAATAAAATAAGTTTTTATTTTAAAAATTAATTTTGTTTAATCTTTTTTTTTTTTTTTAATAAAAACAATTTCTTCCAAAGGGTAAATATGTAAAATATAAATATATATATATATTTATATATATATATTTATTTTTTTATTTTTTTATCTAGAACTTTTCAATTTCATTAAAACAAAACTCTTATCAAATTAGATCTTAATTTCTAAATCAAGAAAACAATGGTTCTAATTAATTCATCCAGTCTCCATGGATACAGAAATTATTGACGAATAATTTAATAACTTCACAATATTGAAAGCTTAAAACTTTCATCACAGAGAATTCAGATCTACAAACCCCAGACACGAAGAAGGCAGGAAGGGATAATTTGCATATTTAATGGATAAAAAAAAACACAAGACCCTACCTGATCCTGATGCTATTATGCAATCTCCAGAAACTGTATGCGAATTCGCTCCTCTCAATAACCTTCCCCTTCAAGACTTTCTTCGTATCAGCCTTCTGAAATTTGCTTCCAAAAATTGTCTTCCTCCCAATTCTCGTCCAAATTCGTATATTACCAAAAAAATGAACCCCCAAAGTTGTGATAAGCAAATTCTCCTCAATTCGGGGCACTAATTGTGCGTTTACCCAAGAAGACTCTTTGCATAACTCAGTTAACTCAAATTATCTTTTATTATCTTTTCTAATCCTTTTGCATTCAACTTTCATGCACATTAAGTTGAATGATTAAATAACTTTATTTAAAATTTCACTTGACTTCAATTCTTAATTATTTTATTACTTTAAATCTTATGTGCACTTTTAAGAAATTAAAATAACATTATTAATTTTTATAATTTAATCTTTTAATTTAATTCTTATATTTAACTCATGATTAGATCATGCGATCTAGAATTCTTAATAAATTAATATCTTTCAACTTTTTAATTTATTTTAGAATTTAATTGATAACATATTTTATTAATTTAAATAACAATAATATTTAGCATTTATTTAAAAATGAACTCCAAGTATATTATTATTAAATTAAATAAATATTATCCTGTTCTAAATATATCTTTGAACTTTAATTTCCAACTTTAATTCTTTTATTTAATTAATTAATTAATTAATTAAATACAAAGATATCATAATAATTCCTTATTAAATTAAATCATTAATTAGTCCTTTTTTAATTAGACTTAATTAATAGAAAATACACCAAGGACTCAAAAAGCAACATACGAAAATCCATCATAGAAAAATACATACCAAATCAAACAGAAGGGTTATAATCCCAAAATTACATCATTTGATGCATTCGGAGGGTACTTAACTCAGATACTTGTCCTAATTATCAAATTAGGACAATTGGCTAAAGGGTTTAGGATTTGGACTTAAGAGTTTATCTCCCCTCTCTTACCATTTCAGACAGTGCGATAGGGTACACTCATCCTGACAATTCAGGGAAGTCGATACCTGGTACCTGCAACCTGCATAAAATCCACGCATGTACAAACACAATATTCTAAGCTAAACAAGCAATGGCAGGAAGTGGTGCATCGTGTAGATCCCGACTAGCAGGTGACTACGACTCCCTTCCTTAACCATATCAGAAACACCATACATAAATAAAATAGCACGCACACCATACACATGCAGTATGGGGTAAGTATCCATAAGAAACACATGGAATAATGAACCATCTAACTAATTATCATCGATAACTAAAACCATTGAATAATCATCATACATGCATGAAATATAGACTACCAAGTAATCTCATCATATATAATAAACTGAGTGTAAACATCATCTGATAATCTCTAAAATAATAATACTTAATCATCAAACATAAATTGGCCTAAAAGAGTTTGGCAATCATATCATAAATGTAGCTCGAAAAATGTAAACTAGGGGCAGGCACTACAAGAAACACAAGTACAAAGGCAAGAAGGATTTTAAGAACTTCAAGGACTACAAGGAAAAAGGTATGAAATCTTTTTTTATGGCTAAAGGTTCAGATAGTAGTGAAGATGATGAAATGGTTTATATTGTTGTGAAAGATGAATATGATAATAAAGGAGATAAAATGGCACATATCTCTCATGTTAGAAAAAATAATACATGGATTATTGATAGTGGTTGCTAACATTATATAACTGGTGATAAAACAAAGTTTGAACACATAGAACATTATGATGGTGGTAGTGTGAGATTTGGAAACAATGAACCTTGTCGCATAAAGGAAAAAGGTTGTATTTCACTAACCAATGAACTTAGATGTCACAATGCTTATTGGGTTGAAGGACTAAAGCATAATCTACTAAGGGTGGAATAGTTCAATAACATTAGATTCAAGGTAGAATTCATGAATTAATGGGAAGGCAAAATTGCTAGATGGAAAAGGAAATCTAGTTGGGTCTGGCAAATGAACAAAAGGTAACCTATTCTACATAGATCTCAGTGAAAGTTCATATTTTATTGCTGAAGTAGAAGAAAGATGGTTATGGCATAAAAGGTTGTGTTATGTAATCTTTGATAATCTAATTAAGATAAGAAAAAATAGAAGAGTAAGAGGTATTCCTAATCTAAGGAAACCCGATATGGGTTTATGCAAAAATTGTCAAATTAGTAAGATGGGAAAGACAAGTTTCAAAAATAAAAACCATCATTCAAAAGAAGTCTTGGAGCTAGTTCATACAAACTTATGTGGACCTATTGGAATAGAGAGCTATAATGGAGATAAGTATTTTACTCTATTTGATGGTGATTATTCTAGAATGATGATTACAATGTATCTAGTAGAAAAATCTAAAGCTTTTCAAAAATTCAAGTGGTATCTGGCAAGAGTAGAGAAAGAAAATGGAAAGAAGTTGAAATGTTTGAGATCAAATAGAGGAGGTGAATTCATTTCCAATGAATTCAATGAATTGCCCATTAAAAAAATAATTAAGAGATAAGTATCCATCATGGATTGTGCAAGAACCTTGATGATAGAAAAGAGTGTTGCAATAAAATATTGGAATGAAGCAATCAGTATTGCTATACATACTTCAAATAGAGTATAGATGGAAAAAGACTCAAATCAAACTCCTTATGAAATATGATATAGCTACAAACCTAATGTAAGTTACTTGAAAGTATTTGGTAGCAAATGTTATATCTTGAAGGAATATAGGAAAGGTAAATTTGATGTCAAAGGTGATGAAGGAATATTCCTAGGATACTCCTACTAAAGTAAAGCATACAAGTGTTTGAATCTAACTACTCACAAGATCATAGAAAGTGCACATGTGAGAATTGATGAATTTACAGAAAAGAGTGAAGAGGAAAGCAACAGAGAACCTAAGGATTACAAAAAGTCTATTTGGAAGTCAGAAGGCCTCACCTCCTGAGTCCCCAAAATCTCCAAAAGCTACCAAGTTGTAACCAATGCAACTTGAGTCACAATCTAAAGGAATCGAGTCATAATTAGAAGCTATCAATCTTTTGCCAGAGGAAACCAAGTCTGATGGACCTGAGTCATAGACAGTTTGACTTGAGCTTGATATAGAAGATCATGAAGAAGTTAGTGGAACATGTTCTAAATCCAAAGTAAATGTGTTAGCAAGATATGTCAAAAAAAACCATGCACTTGATCAAATCATTGGAGACAATTCAGATGGAATAATGACAAGAAACAAATCAAAAGGTGTTGTTTGCTTGTTGAATTTGAACCTAGAAATGTTAAAGATGCTTTGGATAATGAAAGTTGGATTGAAGCTATGGTTGGCAGCATGAATGATGATGATATTCCTATGGGGGAGTATTGTAGAAACATTATTAGATAATTATCATGATGATAGGTTACATTCATGACTATGTTTGTCATTGATATCAACATAGTAGTTTTTTGTGGTATCTGACAAAAGAGCATTGGAAAGATCAAGTTGTTATGGATAGATCATTGATTACTTTCACTAAGAGAGGTTAAAGGGAGATACTACTAAATTTCTAGTATATGTAGCTAACCTTGGAAGCATAAGATATTAAGTCTAGAAGGAGTTATACAAGTTTTGGTCAAGACTATTCTAAGATAGAGTTTACAGAGGCATGCTCTGGTAAACTTGTTATATTTCTTAGCATATCTATTATTCTAAGAATCTAACGTTAAAGATGTGAAGAAGACATTTTGGTGATGGTGTGGCTAAGCTCACTTGTCATAATGTTATGTGTACAAAAGGATACTCAGGTTGCAAGGTGAAAGATTAATGTTATCACTAAGTGTAACATGTTCTTAATATGGTCTTATAATAATTAATTAAGAAGGTGTAACAACTCACTTAGGGAATTTTTTATGGATTTGGTATAAAGGAAGGACATTTTACTTTATCGTGATGATATGAAGCAAATGATTATAAGCAACACGAAGAGTGGAATGTGAAGTAAAGCAGTGCAAAGTGAAGGTGAAGAATACTTCATTATCGAGGTTTTATCGTATGATCCAAAGTTGGATACTTGGATCTGAGGTTTGTGACCTAATCTAAAATGTCTAATAGTGATTAGTTTGATTGACAAGACAAATGAAAGAATTTAAAGTTAAGTACATACAATTATTCTACAAGGACTAGTTAAGACATCACTTGGATAGTGAGTTGGAATCTTTTAACAAGGATTCAAAGTCTCCTAATAGGGACTCATATGTACTAAATGTTGTAATAGACTCCTAACAGGGTCCATCCTCTAACAAGAAATATCTATATTAGTACATCATCTCGTGGGCATCATTCCCACTAGTGTTTTTTTCCCTCTGATCAAGGGTTTCCCTAGTTAACATATCTAGTGTAATTGTCTATGTGCATCTTGTTATGGTTGTTTTTTACTTTAGTTGAATGGTTAAGTTTATTTAAGGTGGATAAATGTTTTAATTATTGGATAATTGATTCAACACCCCCCCCCCCCAAATTATCTTGGTGGGCTATTGTTTCTAATAGCTATGAATCAAGAAATAGTATAGACAAAGAAGAATAAGACTTGGACTCTTCTTCCTAGACCCAGGGATAAAAATGTAATTGGCACAAAGTCTGTACTCATAAATAAGCTAAATGAAGATGAAAAAGCTTCAAGAAACAAAGCAAGGTTATTTTGTAAAGGTTATTCTCAAGAAGAAGGTATTGATTACGGTGAAACTTTTGCTCCTATTGCAAGAGTAGGTGTTAGAACTTTACTAGCATATGTAGTACATGGAGGATCTAAAGGTTATCAAATGGATGTAAAATATGCATTCTTGAATGAAATTCTTGATGAGGAAGTCTACATAGAACAACCTAAAGGTATTGTAGATCCTAGCAAAAGAGATATGGTCTACAAATTATATAGAGCATTGTATGGTCTCAAACAAGATCCCAAATCTTGGTATGAAGGACTTCATAACTACTTGATAAAGATAGGTTTTTAAAGAACAAATGATAGCAATAGTTTGTATATCAAAGAAGGTTTATACAAGAGGATTTTGTTGGTTGAAATTCTTGTCGATGAAACTTTATTTACAGGAAATGATGATTTATGCAAGGAATTTTTAGTAGATATGAGTAAATAATTTGAGATCTCCCTATTTGGAAAGATAAAAAAATTTGTTGGATTGCAAATCCAATAGAAGAAAGATGGTATTTGTATTACTCAATCCAAATATATCAATGAGATACTAAATAAGTTTGGAATGGAAGATTCAAAATCTGTTGTAACACCTATGTTTATTGGACATAAGATTTCCAACAATGATGATTCCAAAGAGGTAGATCAAACCAAATATAAAGCAATGATTAGAAAATTGTAGTATGTAGTGTACACAAGGCCTAATATTACATTAGTAGTTGGTATGGTGGAAAGATTCTCAACAAATCCCAAAGAAATCACATGATAGCAATCAAGAGAATCATGAGATATCTAAAAGGTATTGAAGACTATGGATTATGGTACAAAAAGGAGGCAATTTAGATTTGAAATTATTCATAGATGCTGACTAGGTAGGAAGTGTTGATGACAGAAAGAGCACAAGTGGTGGAGTAGTTTTTCTTAGTAAAAGACTAGTGTCTTGGACAAGCAAAAAGAAAAATTGTATTTCTCAGTCTACAACAGAGGCATAATATGTGGTAGCAATAGCTAATTGTTCCAGTGTTGTTTGGTTCAAGAAATTTTTGGTAGCTATGAAGATAGAGATCAAGTGTCTAGTTGTTATCTTTTGTGATAACACCAATATCCTATGATTCATACCAAAATCAAACGCATTGCTATCAAATATCATTTTTTGAGAGAATTGGTACAAAATAAAGAGGTAAGATTGGAATATGTAAATAATAAAGAGAAAATTGTAGATATACTCACTAAGCCTTTACCTAAGGATGTATTTTTGTATCTAAGAGGTAAGTTATGGGTCATTCCCATATCTAAAGTTCACTAAATGAAGTTCACTGATGCATCAACTAGAGCATGTTAAAGATCAAACAGTTGATGTAGTATTGACAAGGTACATTGCATATGAATCAATACACAAGGTACATTGATATTCACTAAATATTGTCTTTGGCATGCGATGTCAAAGAGGGAGAAGTTTGTTGTTATATTTCATAGAAATTTTATTACTTTAGAGATGTCAAAAAAGAGGAGAACTTGGTTTGATATCAAAGAAGGAAAGTTTCCTATTAGAAGAAGATGTTGAAGTCAAAGTTTTTGCTAACAAACGGAAAAACTAAAGGCAAAGGGAGTTCACACTGATAGAGGGAGTTCTCATGGATGAGAACTAAAATGAAACTAAGGATATGTTCTTTACTTTATTCGTGCTCTAAAAATTTCATTGTATTACGACATGTTGTGTTGCCATCAATGCTAAAGAGGGATATTGTTGAAAATAATTGATTAATTGTGTATTGTATTTGATATTACACAAAATATAATATCATTTCTAGATAGTGTATGCTAAGCTCACTCAGATGATGAAGACAGTTTCCTATGTCTACCAACCATTCTAGTGTTTGTCAATTTTAGAAGACAGTGTCTACTGAGTTCACTCTATTGTCAAAGGAAAGTTTCTAAAAGTTGAGTGTTAACTAAGATCACTCAGTTAATGAAGAAAATGTTGGATGGAACTAGTGTTAATTGAGCTCACTTGGTTACCAAAGGAACTTTTTGAATATGTGGTTTCAACTAAGTTCACTTGGTTAACACAAGATAATTATTTCTAAGTTAGTGTCTATCAAGCATGGTCGGTTACCATAGGATTTTCTTGTTTCGGCATATTGAGTTCAATATATTTAGTTGTTGATTCTAGATGACTAAGAAGATGAATATTAAGTATTCTAAGTTTTATTTAAGCCAACTTGACAATGTGTAAGATATAAATATAAGGTCAAGTTGAGTTATGAAAGCATTGAACATAATAGAAGTTTTGATGATGCTTAGAGGAAGTGAATTAGAAGGATAAGCAGAATATCCTTGTTGAGTTGCAAAGATAAATTTGATCAAGAAGGATCAAGTATGCAAGATAGAATTGAGATCTATAATCAATAAGTTAGTTGCATCATAAATCAAGTCATATTATTGTTACTCTCTAACCATTGTAGCACTAATCTAAATCTTTTAATAGAGTTGGCTTAACAACTATTTTTAAATCCTCTAACAAGTTGGCATTTCTAGATTGAAGTGTCTAAAGAGCTCTAACAAGGCCACTTCTAATAGGGTTATTAAATTCTCTAATAGGGTCACACCTAATAGTGTGTCTTGTAACCTTTAACAAGGTTAGCTCCTAATAGGGCTCACTTTAGAAGAGTGAAAATCAATAACTAGTTACAATTGGTGGTTTTTCCCAAACTGGGTTTCCATGTAAAAATCTTGGTGGCACTTGTGTTCATGCTATTTATTTTATAAATAAGAATAAACATAGATAATAGCTTAAGATTTTTATGTTAAGCATTTGTTGAGTTATTTTAGTTATTGCTAAGTTACAACATTTACTAGTATAAACTGATTGCATATATGTTTGCCAAGTTACAATAGAATACAATTTGAATCAGAGTTTTGATTTGACATCTAAGTTATCTAAGATTTATTTTGTAGTAATTGATTCACCCCTCCCCTCTTAGTTACTCCTTTTATATTTCCAACATTATAAACATAGAGTATGGGATTTTCTTAAGGGTTTCAATGCATTTAATATTCAAAGCATCCCTAGGAAAGAAAATAAATATGCTGATAGATTTGTAGTAGTGGATGCATCTTATGATGTGCCAAGGAGCCTTGAAGATGAGAAGAAATAATAGATTAGAGTGGTGGTTAGGCATGTTATTCCTAATAATAATGCCAATTGGCAAGTGTTTGAGTCTAGCACACAAATTGTGAGTTTCTTGCAAAATGAAGTAGAGTTTTCATATAGAAATTAGTCAAGATTACATGACCAGTATGGGGATCAGATTATTAATCTTAGTTCCAACAAGTTTCCTAAGGGTCTGATTACCTTAGAAAGTGCTTTCACTCATAATCAAGGAAGAGATAGAGGCATGAACCTTAGTATAAGTAAATATAATCATTTACTAGTCATGGTTACTAATGAGAAGACCTTAAACATGGGAAAAGTATGTATTGAGGTTGAGCAAGAAAAAATTATTTGTCTATGTCAAGAATTTAGTAATGTGTTTGCATGGCCATATGATGATCTAAAGGATTTTGACCTAAGTATGTTTTAATATACCATAGATTTAAATGATAATGTCAAACCAATAAGATAAAAGAAAAGACTAGTGAATCCTAAAATATAACTATTAATGAGAAAGGAGCTATCTAAGTTGATTCAGGCTAATATTATCTTTCCTATCAAGCACTCAGCATGGGTAGCCAACCTTGTCCCTATTAGGAAGAAGAGTGGACAAATATATTATGTGTAGACTTAAGGGACCTTAGCCAAGACTCCCTTAAGGATCATCATCCCCTTCCTTCCATGGAACATATCATATCTAAGGTTAGTGGCTCAAAAGGTTCTCATTCCTTGATGGATTTCAGGCTTCAATCAAGTGTTGGTCAAGGAAGATGATAAATAAAATATTGTATTTACCATGAAGTGGAGCACCTATGCTTATAGTAAGATGCCATTTGGGCTAACAAATGTAGGCACCACCTTCCAAAAGGCAATGGACATGGCCTTTAAGAATATGATAGAAAAAAATTTATTTTTCTATCTATTGAAAATAAAAGATAGACTAGGTTACTAAGAGGGGAGTGGTGAATCAAGAACCAATAAAATTTAATCTTAATTCACTAATTAATCCTTCATATGTAATTGATCTAATTGCATGCATGAAAAATTCAAAGCATTAAAACATTCATAACACTTTGACACACAATATGGTAACCTAGAAACTTTCCAAATAGAAAGTAAAATTGCGGGGGGGGGGGATGATATCCACAAGCTTTAGTACTATAGTATAAAGTTGGCCTATTAAGGATTACAATGATCACTTTTGATGATCTACCCTATTAGGAGCAATAAGGACTACTAGGTCTACCTTGCAAAACAATATACAAACATACAGTGAAGTATGCACTCAGTAAAGAGATTTACAAAATACTGTTAAGTCTACCTTGTGAAAGGATTTAACTGTTCCACCTATTAGGATGAACTGGTGACTGATCTTTGATCTAAAAGCTTGATTTATTGAATGAGATTCCTTTGGATTGTAATGATCACCTTGCTATGATAGATAAACCTTTGCTACTCCTTATACTACTTGTAGCCTTCTTTTCTTCGCACTTCTAATCTTATATATATATATATATATATTTACAAACATGCAGTGAAGTATACACTCAGTAAATAGATTTACAAAAGACTGTTAAGTCTACCTTGTGAAAGGATTTAAGTGTTCCACCTATTAGGATGAATTGTTGGCTAATCTTTGATCTAAAACCTTGATTTTTTGAATGAGATTCCTTTGGATTATAATGATCACCTTGCTATGATAGATAAATCTTTGCTACTCCTTATACTACTTGTAGCCTTCTTTACTTCGCACTTCTAATCTTATATATATATATATATATATACCTCTCTTTTTGGATGTGATACAATACATTACATATATACCAATCTAATTTACAATTCATCAAAGTTGGCTACACTACAAGTTTCACCATACACAAAGTCAGCCCAACTAGAGGTACACGAGTTCTGAAGACAAACTTGAAAAGGTTCTAACACTCAACAACCATTTTTAATGCTCAGTATTGTCATGTACTTAGTAGACATAGAAGCTTGACTCATATTGATAACTTCCAAGTGGTCTAAACTTGGTCTATATTGGTCACTCAGTGAACACTGTGAAATGTGGCATATAAACTAAATCACTTTGTTGATACTACATAGCTCGATCAACACTATCATTGTGAGCTTGGTATAAACTAAATCACTTGGTTGACACTACAAAGCTCAATCAACACTAGATTCTCATTATTGAAGCTTCAAACTCAATAAACAATATAAAGCTTAGTTTCCACTTAGAAGCTTGGTAAACACTATGAAGCTCAGTTTACACTGATAGTCACCAACTTAGTAGATATTGCTCAGTGTGAACTAAATATTATTCCTAGAACTCAATAACAACTATAGAACTCAGTAGAGCCTAAATTATTTGGTTAACACTATAAACTGCAAGATAAGCTCTTTACCTACTAACCGTCTAATTATGTGTGTGTGTGTGTGTGTGTGTGTGTGTGTGTGTGTGTGTGTGTGTGTGTGTGTGTGTCACTAATAAAAAAATTGAATATAATGTCAACAATCTTCCCCCTTTGGCATTAGTGACAAAACACTTATCAATCAAAACTGAATTCTCAAAATGTTCAAAACAATCTTTATTCTCCATCCTATGTGTTCAACTCGGTAACATACTTTGTTTTTGAGATTTTTCAAAATTACTTTTGTAATAGATGTTTATCTGAATATCTATACATGTATATGTATAATATTATGATTCTCCCCCATACATATATATTCAATATACTTTATATTTCTTTATATTACATCTTCTCTTCTTATCTTCTCCCCTTAAATTGCATTATCACATGTTCTCCTCTATTACATATTCTCCCTCTTTTTGACATAAATTCCAAAGGGGTATGCTACATGGTAATACCAACATGTGACAAGAAGTAAGAATGTACCTTTAAAATTAGTGACATTTTTTTATCCTAATTTTCTTGTAACACATTGCTTATATGAAATGAAATCTAAACTTCTACTAATAACTCCATCATGTGATCAACTATGGAGAAGTTGTTGTCATGGATGAGAGTTTTGGCATGTGCAATGTGTTACCGCAATGCATCCATGATTGGAAGAGTCATGCCCTGTATGTCTAGAAGTGTGGCCTTTATCTTGGCTTCTTCCTTTAGTAATTTTGCTTACATATTAGTCAGAAATATGATCTTTGTGTAATGAAAAGAACTATAGCTCAAGTTAAGTGACAACTTGATGTAGGAGCATCCTGGGTTGCCTTGTTGTCTTGCTCATTTTGCTCACCTAGTAGTTCCTTCATGTGCCTAGCAGTCCTTCATGTGCCTAGTAGTCCTTCATGTGCCTAGTAGTTCCTTCATATGCCTAGCAGTCCTTCATGTGCTTGGCAGTTCCTTCCATGTTTGGAAGAGTCATGCCCTGTATGTCTAGAAGTGTGGCCTTTATCTTGGCTTCTTCCTTTAGTAATTTTGCTTGCATATTAGTCAAAAATACGATCTTTGTGTAATGAAAAGAACTATAGCTCAAGTCAAGTGACAACTTGATGTAGGAGCATCCTAGGTTGCCTTGTTATCTTGCTCATTTTGCTCACCTAGTAGTTCCTTCATGTGCCTAGCAGTCCTTCATGTGCCTAGTAGTTCCTTCATGTGCCTAGCAGTCCTTCATGTGCTTGGCAGTTTCTTCATGTGCTTAGCAGTCCTTCATGTGCCTAGTAATTCCTTCATTTGCCTAGCAGTCCTTCATGTGCCTAGTAGTTCCTTCATGTGCCTAGTAGTTCTTCATGTGCCTAGCAATTCCTTCATGTGCCTAGAAATCTTGTTTTCTTTATGTGCCTAGTAATCCTATTTTCTTCATGTGCCTACTAACCTTATTTTCTTCATGTGCCTAGTAACCCTATTTTCTTCATGTGCCTAGTAACCCTGTTTTCCTTCATGTGCCAAGTTATTATAGCATTCTTTCATGTGTTGATTTACCCAGTGTATGCTAAGTGATTCTTCATGTGCCAACTTACTCAGTGTATGCTGAGTGTTTCTTCATGTGCTAAGTTACTCAGTGTATGCCAAGTGTTTCTTCATGTGCCAAGTTACCCAGTGTATGCCAAGTGTTTCTTCATGTGCTAAGTTACTCAGTGCATGTCAAGTGTTTCTTCATGTGCCAAGTTATCTAGTGTATGCCGAGTTTTAGTATTTGGGCATGATTTTACAAGCCAACTTGAGGGATTTATTTCATTCGCGACATTTATGTTAAGATCTTTTCTTGGGATGAGTCTAGACCATTGTTGGGTCAGCCTTCCTCTTATGTAATGATTCTAGAATGATTAGTAAGCCATTTTGGCAAGTATAAATAGAACGTTCAGGCTTAGAATTAGGCAAGTTTCAGAGAGAGCAGATTAGAGAGTAGAACTGAAAGTGTGAATTTGTAGTTGGATCTTTGAATGTGAATGTATTTGTAATTGGCCATAACCCAGAAGGCCTTATATTTGGGCATCTATGAAGATATCTTGATGAATCAATAAAAGTAATTCACTCTTCTTCCTCCTTTGGTTGTTGTTCACTTATTTTTTCTTCCGTTGTGTTAACTCTTGTAGGGTGATTTGGATAGCTAGGTGAGCCTTTGGCCCTAGTTATTCATCCTTTTGACTGCATTAGTGTTCATCCTTGTGGAGATTGAATCATGTAGAACCCTGATTTGGATTTGGTTATAGGGTGGCAGATCTGCGGATTTAACCTATATCATTTAGATGGTTATGATATTGCAGGAACCTGATTTGTAAAGATGGTTCATGGTAGAGGAAATAATGTTGATAATGATATATTGGATCGACTGAGACAAATTGCAGCCAGATTAAATGTTGTGGAGATAGCCTAGAGGAGAGGAGCACATCTTGATGATGTAAGTGATGATGAAGCAGCAGCACCAAACCATAATTCAGAACTTGAAGAAGATCAACATGAGGAAATATTTTTGAGAGTATTGTCTAGGGAAAATTCAAAACCTACTGTAGAAGTTGTTCCTTATGATGGAAAATTGGACACCAATGTTGTGCTGGATTAGATCTCTAATATGGAGAAGTTCTTTGAGTATGAAAACACTCCTAATAATAGAAAGGTGAAGATTGCAGTCACTAGGCTGAAAGGTCATGCATCACTATGGTGGGAGCACTTGCAAATTGATAGACAAAGGAGAGGAAAGGAGAAGATGAGAACTTGGCCAAAGATGGTGAATAAGGTAAACAACAAATTCCTTCCTACTAATTACCAAGTTAGCTTGTTGAGAAAGATGCAAAATTTGAAACAAAAGGAAATGACTGTAAAAGAATATACTGAGGAATTCTATAGATTAGACATCAGATCTAGACATGTGGATAATGATGTTGAGAAAATTGCAAGGTACATTAATGGATTGAGATCTAGAATACAAGATGAAATAATTTTTGTGAAGTTGGAAAGTGTAGAAGAAGCATATCAATATTCCTTGAAAGCTGAGGAGATCCTAACAAAAAGCATAAACAAAGATAGAGAGGTAGAGGTGGTAGATTCCAAAGAGGCAGAGGTAGATCTTATGGAGAAAGTGGCAGATCTGATAGTTCTATGCAGGATAAAGGAAAATCTGAATGGAAGAATGATGAAAAAGGAAAGACTAAATGGAAAAGTGGCAATTTTTATTGAGGAGGCACTAATTCTTACCAAGGAAGAGGTAATTCTTATTCTAGAGGTGGATTTCATGGTAATTTTTTTAGATGTGGCAAAGAAGGGCATAGATCCTTTGAATGTAGATCTTCTGAAGGTGGGCAGAATAATAGAAATACTATGATTCAAGAAGACATTGAGAGTTCACCAAGTGGACCTAAGGCTTGAGAAAATTTGATGGTGATAAGAAGCTTATGTAATAAGGGAGGTGATGAGGAACCTATTTTAAGGAGAAGTCTTTTCAAGACAAGATGTAAGACGGCTAGAAAATGTTGTAAAGTGATCATTGACAATGGAAGTTCTACAAATCTGGCATCAGAAGAGCTAGTTACAAAGTTGCAATTGCAGAGGCTGAAACATCCCAAACCTTATCATATTTCATGGATCAAAGATGAACATAAGATATTGGTAAGTGAGCAATGCCTTGTGAAGTTCAAAATTGGACATTACTTTGATGAAGTTTTGTGTGATATTATGCCCATGGATTGTTGTCATATTTTGTTGGGTAGCCCTTGGCAATATGATAAATATGATGTACATGATGGAAGATTGAATCAATATACTCTTTGGGTAAATGGAAGGAAACAAACATTGTTGCCTTTGATCGAAAGTCCAGATGAGGTTAATTGTATTGCTATAAAAATTTGCATGGTTAATGGGAAACAATTTGAAAAGGAAATGAAAAAGAATCAAGTCTATTTTGCTATAATTTCAAGAAAATTGAGTTTTGCCAATGGAGACCGAGTGCAAGAAAATAGTGTTAACCGAGTGCTAGTTAGTGGTGATCAAATGACAGATAGTAGTATTGATCGAGTGCCAGAAGAAATTGTAGACTTGTTGAATGAGTATGAAGAAATTATTGCATATGATATTCCTGATGGTTTACCTCTAGTAAGAATTATAAGTCATTGTATGTATCTGATCCCTGGAGCTAGTTTTCTAAACAAAGCACCATATAGATTGACACCTTCAGAGAATGAAGAACTTAACAGACAAGTGCATGAGTTGTTATAGAAAGGTTTGATTAGAGAAAGCTTGAGTCCATGTGTTGTACTTATTGTATTAGCACCTAAAAAGAATGGAGAATGGAGAATGTCTACTGATTCTGGAGCCATTAACAAGATAACAGTGAAATATATGTTTCCTATGCCGAGGATGGATGACATAATGGATTGTTTGAGTGGAGCAAAGTATTTTAGCAAGATTTATTTGAAGAGTGGCTATCATCATATTAGAATCAAAGAAGGTGATGAATGGAAGACTACTTTCAAGACAAAAGATGGTTTGTATGAATGGTTGGTTATGCCTTTTGCTTTGACTAATGCACCTAATACTTTCATGAGGTTGATGAATGAAGTTTTGAAAAGATTCTTGGATAAGTTTGTGTTTTGGATTATATTATGATATTTAGTAAGACTAAGGAAGAACATCTTGAGCATATTAGACAAGTATTATAGAGGTTGAAAGAGGCAAAGTTGTTGATCAATAAAAAAAAGTGTTCTTTTATGCAATAGGAGATTGTGTATTTGGGATTTGTGATTTTAGCTAATGGTTTGAAGATGGATCTTGAGAAGGTTAAAGCAATTTTGGAATGGCCTACACTTGAGAATGTGAGTGAGGTAAGATCATTTCATGGTTTGGCTAGTTTTTACAGAAAATTTATAAAGAATTTCAGTGCTATTTATAATGCTATGACTGAAATAATGAGGGGAGATAAAAAGGAATTCAAGTGGACACATGGAGCTGATAAGAGTTTTGAGACTTTGAAACAAAAGGTTGTTGAATTACCTGTATTGGCTTTACCTAATTTCAACAAAGTATTTCAAGTTGAATGTGATGCAAGTGGTAATGCAATAGGAGTTGTATTAAGTCAAAAAGGTAAGCCTATTGCTTTCTTTAGTGAAAAGTTGAATGATGCTAAAAGGAAATATTATGTGTATGATCAAGAATTTTATGCCATTGTTCAAGAATTGAAGAAGTGGAGACATTATGTGATGCCTAAGGAGTTTGTGTTGTATACTTATCATAAAGCTTTACAATAGTTGGGAAGTCAACATAAATTGAATCAAAGACATATGAAGTGGGTTGAGTATTTGTAGAGTTTTACATTTGTGATCAAGCATAAGAGTGGAGTTACTAACAAAGTTGTTGATGCATTGAGTAGAAGACGTTCTTTGTTGACTGAAATGAAAGTTGAAGTTCTTGGTTTTGATGAGATGAAAGAGCTATATGATGTTGATCCTGATTTTTCTGAGGCATGAAGAGAGTGTAGAGCACCAATTTGGCAGATCACATAAGTAAGTATGATGAGTATTTCATTCAAGAAGGTATGTTGTTTAAAGGTATTCAGTTGTGTATTCCTAGAAGTCCTATGAGGTTGAATTTGACTAAGGAAAAGCATAGTGGTGGATTAGCTAGACATTTTGGAATTGATAAGACATTGAGTTTGCTAAAAGAGAAGTATTATTGGCCACAAATGTATAAGGATGTTCAAAAATTTGTAAAGAGTTGTGGAGCTTGTCAAGTTGCAAAAAGAGTGAGTCAAAATACTAGTTTGCATACACCTATTACTATTCCTGAGAAACCTTGGACTCACATCAATATGGACTTTGTTCTTGGATTTCCTAAAATAGTGAAATGGTATGATTCCATATTTGTTGTAGTGGATAGATTTTCTAAGATGACTCATTTTATACCATGTAAGAAGACATCAGATGCTAAGAATGTTGCTAAACTTTTCTTTAAAGAGATTGTGAGATTGCATGGATTACCAAGAAGCATTATTTCAGACAGAGATAGTAAGTTTGTTGGTTATTTTTGGAAGACTTTGTGGAAAAAGATGGGTACTGAGCTGAAGTTCAGTTCTACATTCCATCCACAAATAGATGGACAGACAGAGGTTGTGAATAGAAGCTTGGGAAATTTTTTGATATGTTTAGTTGGGAATAAGCCAAGTAATTGGGAGATGGTATTGGCACAAGCTAAATTTTCATATAACAATTTTATGAGTAGGAGTATAGGGAAGACACCTTTTGAGATTATTACCAGAATGCATCCTAGAGGTATATCAGATTTGAGAGATGTTGTTAAAGAAAAGAAAAGTGTTGCAAGAGAAGAATTTGCTGATTTTATGGAGTCCTTGCATAAGAAAGTGAAGTTGAGGCTGGAACAAAGTAATTAGAAGTGTAAGGAGAATGCTGATTAGTCTAGAAGACACCATGATTTTCAAGTTGATGATGAGGTGATGGTTCATCTGAAGAAAGGAAGATTCCCAGTTGGAACATATAGCAAGCTGAAGATGAAAAAATTTGGACCTTGTAAGATCCTGAAGAATTTTGATAGTGGTAATTCTTATGAAGTTGAGTTACCTGATGACATGGATATATCTCCTATATTTAATATTGCTGATTTGTATAAGTATCATGAGTCAGAGGATGAAGTTGTTATACCAGATGATTATCCTAAAAAATAGATTGAGGAAGTTGAACAGATATTGGATCAGAGATTTGGCAAGAGTACGAGAGGAAAAGATTACTATGAATATTTTGTGAAGTGGAAGAATAGACCTATTGAAGATGCTTCATGGATTTCTCAATTTGAGTTGGATTCAGCTTAGGTTGGGACATCTCAATGATTCAGGAGAATCATTTCTTTCAACCCCACTTGTCGACTCCCTAGGTAAATAGAAAAGTGTGTCCCACACTTTGATGCCCAAAGAAAGAGCAACAACGAACTTCATCTTCACTAAAGGCTTCCACTCCAACAAGGATAAAAAAACCAATTTGCACATCATCCACATCCACATCATTCTGTCAAACACCAGAATCTCATCCAACCAATCATCATGCTCACTCCTAGGAACAAAATGAACATAATGCTTCATCAACAAACCCCCATCCATATCAACAACAAGTGAATCCATATCAGCAGCAACCAACTCCACATCAGTGACAATATGAAGATCTTCATCAACACATGCCGAACTCTCAACACCAACCATCTCATTGCTCACAACAAGATGCTTTGCAACACACAAATCACCACCAATAGCAACTAGATCATCCATGATCGAGCACTCTAAAATTTCCATGTCAGACTCAACCAACTAATCATGAAAACCAACCTCTATCCCAACATCAATAAGGTTAGGAATATCTTCAGCAACAACTTCCAACTATTCTGTATGTTCTATATCAGACTCCACAAACTTATCAACAAAACCAAACTCTTCCACCTCGACCTTGTTATGCCATCTTCTCTCATAAACAAGTCTCTTAACTAGCCAAATGACTCTCTTATGGATCAGTAGACTCGAACTCCACAAATAGCTACAAAATTCCTTCCTTACCCCATCCTTAACAAGATCAACCAAGCTAGCTTCAAATCGAGCAGTCATCTTAGAAAACCTCCTCTCCACCACATCACAGAGATTTGCAAGCATCTCATGGTTCAATCCTCTCAGAGCCATCTCCCAAGATCTTTGAAAACCCTCTACAAAAAATCCTTCCCACGTTCCTTGTGACAACCTTGAATTGTTTGCAAGTCAAATTACAACCTGACACCTTGCATGAACAATCAGGAACCACATCACAAGTCTAGGACCATGGATCTTTAATCCACAAACTCTCTACAATCATGCCTCAACAAGATCAAAATTCCATCTTCATATCCATCGATCAATTTGCATGTCCTCCCAAGGTCCTAGTATAAAACTGCCTCAGCTTCGGCAATCTGTCTACACACTCAGGAACAACCTTCACTTTGATACCACTTGATGCAATGCAATACAACCACGTACCGAAAACACAAGAACAAGAAGAAATAAGACAAGATCTGATACCAAATCACAATAATATATAAAATATAATTGATTACATGCAATATGCCAGGCTGTAAGGCCTTCTTGGTTATGGTCAAATACAAAGCAAGTAATAGTTTTACAAGATCCCTCAAGATCCAATCCCAAACCCTAGCTAGTCTAGATTTACACTCTGGTAGAAACCCACAAGGGAGATCTCAACTTGTGCTCGCAAGCCCACCAAGCTATCTCCTTATTTTTCAAGCCATAGCTACTACCTCTACTCCAACTTCATCCAAGTATAAATTGCCTCACATTCGGCACTCTATTCATAGACTCAGGAAAACTTGCTCTTTAGCTACTTCCCACACCCACTCCTCTTCTGAGTGAATTAATAATGACTAAAGACTTCCCTACAACCCCTATTTATACCAATCTAAGCCACAAGTTGACCCAAAACACAAATTAAATGCAAATACATAAATTAAATGCATAAGTCGGCCTCCCACAACAATTAAATTCCCAAAATTGATGTCTTAGTAAAATTGTGATATCTCCTAGATCTGAATGAATTAGAACTCAAGATTCGTAGAAGTCTAGGCCATCTTCAATCTTTTAAAGTTTCATCCTTTAACTTATTGTTGAAAATTAATTATATAGCCTAAAACAGACACCAAATTCTCAGACCATGCTGAGAAACCAAAGACCATGCCGAACTCCCTAGACCATGCCAAGCTCCAAAGACCATGCCAAGCTCCAAGACCATGCCGAGCTCCAAAGACTATGCCGAGTCCCATAGACCATACCGAGCAACCAAAGATCATGCCGAGTTCCAATCCTTCTTTGATCGAGTACCAGTCCAAACACCCTCCAAAGAAACTACTGAGCCTCCTCCCATGAACTCCAAAGTAGTCACAAATAAATCCAAGATGCTCTTGCATCACAACTAGTGTGTACTTTCCTTCAGGTCTTCATCTATTTTGGATAATTTTATCTTTGATACCTAAGTAAAGATAGATGTATCACATAGTTTATTGAATAGAGAAGCAAGATTGTTGGCAAAGCTTTCTAATGAGCTGAGAATAGTAGATAATTCTACTTGATATATTGCAATCTTCTATCCAACTAGCTCCAATACTTTTTCTTTTTCTCTTTGCAAAAAAAAATCTTTCCCATTCAGATCTGCATTAAATTTTTTAACAAATTTTGCTAATTGATCTAAAATAGGTTGAGAAGTATCAACCTCAATGCTGAGTGCATCTGTAAGTATGTTCTTTGCATTTTGAAGCACTTGATTTTCTTTGTTTCTCTCCTCTCTAAGCCTCTATTACTTAGCTTTCTTCTACAAAATCTCACCTACTATATGCATTTGATTAGGATTCAAAGTAGAGATATCCAAATTTGGGATAACTATATCCTCATCAAGATCAATATCTTCTTATTTATCTTTTCCTTTGCTAGAAACTTTAGTACTTGATTGAGGCTTTCTCTCAACCATCTTTGTACAAACTACTTGTATATTGGGAATAGTAAAAAGAGTGGAAATAGAAGGACTAGCAAAAAAATTGATATTGCACTAATTATATAAAAACCTAGTTGCTAAGTAGCCAAATCTGACGAAGGAGGAAGCATCAACTACTTAGTAGATGAAGTGTTGATCACTTCAATCAATAAAGTGCTTACCTGAATAGGTGCAAAGATTGGTTGAGTGCTAGGATTTGTATTTTTTTCCACAACCAACTTGATAGAAGCTTTTTTTTGAGCTTGAAGGCTTTAAAGCTTTTCTCAAAGAGTGAGGAAATGAGGCCATAACTGTTGTCATAATTTTCTTAGGGTTGGTTTCCTCAATGCTCTAAATCTTAGGGAGATTCTCCTTATTAGATTCATGTTCTTTCTCCTAATTATCTTTAATATCATCATTTTTTTCTTCTTCATCATAATTTTCCTTTACCTTTTGTCAATAGGAGAGTAGAACTAGTTTGTCTCAATTTTGCTATCCTCTTCTTTCCTTTGCTGATAGCCTAAGGAAGCTTTATTTCTAGTTCAATTCTAGCTTTGACTTCATCATATGTACCAAAAAATGTAGGCTCAAAATCCATAGGTTCATTCAACAATACCTCAATGATGTCCCTAGTGTCATCAATGTTAATGTCATAGGCTAGAGGCTTAAACCAAACCACTCTTGGTTGACTACTTGTATGTATACCTTGTCATAGTCTACCATAAAAAAAACATCATTCTTGTAATCTTCTAAAAGTTTCTTGGAAATTTTGAATCTATTATTCATCTTTTCTTCGAATGAATCAAAATAATTATCCATGATATTGACATAGTTCTCACCCATTTCTACTATTTACTCATTGATATGGTATAGTACAACCACATCTTTTCTTCATACAATTGTACCATTTGAAGGGAAAAAATTTTACACAAAGAAGAATAAACAAGTTAAAAGTGAACCAAACTTACATGGACTATTCTTTGAAGTTTTGATGTTCTCCATGTTCTTGTTGAATTGGTTCAACATTAGCTCGACAAGGTCAAAGGACATGTTGTTCTTGACCACCTTGAGAGTGAGCTCAACTACCTCACATGATATGTTGTTGAGATGACTGGAGCTATATATTTTATGTTCTATTATATGAATTCCAAACTTTAGCTCCATGTCAACTACAGATCTTATCTTCATACCTCTTCCATCCCATTTAGAAATAGTTTTATTTTCTAGTTCTACTCAACTTAGGGTTTTAGTTGTCTTTTTCTTTGCCTTGGCCAACATTGGGAGCCCTATGATTTGATGAATCATTTTCTTTGTAATGGGAATAGGTTGCTCAAACCATAGCTACCTATTGTGTACATGGCTAAGGATAAACCTTATCCATTTTATCTTAAAGTCTCAAGGCATATGTGGAATGTGGGTTAAACACTTGGTTTCCAATTATTGATGCTTGGGTTTCAATGCACCATTCACACACAAATTTTCTAGAATTTCATCCATTTCTTGGGTTCTAATGTCTTGAACTGAACAACAAAAATTTGAGCGAATATCATTTACTAGTAGTACCTTTGGTGGAATCTGTGAATGAGCTCTAGTTGGATCAAGAATTTCCACAATTACTGGATTTAATTTGAAGTCTTGTGCTTTCCATTCAACTCCTCGAACCAACATATTGAACCCCTTCTTAGCTTTGCTACTGGAGGATGCCATGCTTGGTAGAGTTTACAAAAACATGGGAAACTTCAACAATAAATTGTACAAATTACTTTTATGCAAAAAAATCACTCTTCACATATAGCTCTTTGAAAATTGATGGTGAAAAATGGATTTGATTTTATCTATTTGACAAGTTTTATTTTCTAATCACCATAAATACTTGGTATGTTTGCTTGCTTGGTGAAAAACTATCTTCCACTCAATTTGATCTAATTTCATGGTAGATTCACCCATGACTTTATGTCTACAAAATAACTTAGTTACTCTTGACCTTGCTCAGTAGGGTCTTACAACCCAACCTAGCTCGATAAGGTCCAGAATTTCTTTAGACACTCGATGATCCCTTTGTATCTTGAATGTTGATATGGATCTTTCCTTCTAGATGACTAGAACTAATGTAGGATGTCTACTTCAAAATCTTAGTTCTAGTCACCCTTGTGGGAGATCAAGTAGAAATGCTTGAGTCACCCAATTCTTGAATGAAAAGTGCTTCATTTCTTGGACTTGCATTCTTAGAAGATTTTGGAATCCATTGTTGTCTCATCTACTTTTTGATGTTGTCAAACTTGGCTTTCTTTTCATCTTCAATTCTTCTAATGTTCATATAGTTCTTGGCAAGGTGTCCAAGTTCTACATAAATAAAACATCTCTTAGTGGTGTCTCTTGTCCTCATGTGATGTTTCACACAATTTATTCCAATATGTCCAAACTCTCCACAGTAGTTACATTTGCACCATGTGTTGTAGTCCCAACCAAATATAGCTTTTACAATTTGTTTTGTTGGATTTAGTGTCTTCGTTTTGCATTCAAAAATTTGTGCCCATACTTCTTGTATTCATGACATTTTCCTTCAAATTTAGGTTACATTCATTAGCTCTATGACCATGCTTATTGCAATTGTAACATTTTCTATTTAATTTAGCTTTACCATTACTCCAACATTTGTTTGATGTATGGCCTAACTTACCATAGTGATTGCAAGTAAGTCTTTGATTATTTTGAGCTCCTTGCTTGGATGATTTGATGTCTTCTATATATCCATACCTGCTTTTCCTTTCTATCTATGTTAGTTTTTATCATTCAATTGATTCATGTCTGCTTGAGATTTCATCATCCTCTCATTGATTTTCTTTTTAGTATTTAGATCATTCTACAATCTTTCATTCTCTGATCTTAGATTCATGATTTCTTCATTTGCATTAGTAATTTGATCAATGAGTTCTTCTTGTTGAAGTGATAGATGCTGAATTTCATTGTTCTTTCCTTCTATCTCTTCTTTTATCTTATTTTTCTCTTCAATTACTTCACACAATCTTACTGACTGAATTTCTCTTTTCATCTTTCTTATTTCTTCTTGAAGGTTACCATTATTTTCTAATAGTTCTCTTATTTCCTCATTAGCTTCATTTGAATTACTTTCTGAATGGATATCTTCAATTCTTTCTTTAGTATAGAGTTTATCATTCATTTGTACTGCAAGAACTTTTCTTATTTTCAGGGATTGAGAGAGTTGCTTCTTTACTTTCTTAAGTTTCCCAATAGCCAATTCTAAATATAGCTTTTCATTGTCTATAGCCTTATCAAGTATAAATACCTCTATTGCCTCTGATCTTTACTCAAGCTGTTAAACTACATCTTTGAGAACCACACAGCTCTGATACCAATTGTTGGAAATATAAGATAGGGTAGGTTATAAAGAGAGGAGGGGTGAATAAGGAACCAATAAAATTTAATCATAATTCACCAATTAATCCTTCATATGTAATCTGATCTAATTGCATGCATGAAAAATTGAAAGGATTACAACATTCATAACACTTTGAAACACAATATGGTAACCCAAAAACCTTCCAAATAGAAAGAAAAACTGGGGAGGGGATGATACCCACAAGCTTTAGTACTGTAGTATAAATTTGGCCTCTTAAGGCTTACAATGATCACTTCTAATGATCTGCCCTATTAGGAGCAATAAGGACTACTAGGTCCACCTTGCAAAAGGATTTACAAACATATAGTGAAGTATGCACTCAGTAATGAGATTTACAAAAGACTGTTAAGTCTACCTTGTGAAAGGATTTAACTATTCCACCTATTATGATGAACTAGTGGCTAATCTATGATCTACAACCTTGATTTGTTGAATGAATTTTTTTTGTAGTAATGATCACCTTGCAATGATAGATAAATCTCTGCTACTCCTTATACTTCTTGTAGCCTTCTTTACTTCACACTTCTATATATATATATATATATATATATATATATATATATATATATATATATATATATATATATATTCCTCTCTTTCTATATGTGATACAATACATTACATATATACCAATCCAATTTATAATTCATCAAAGTTAGCTACAATACAAGTTTCACCAAAATATACAAAGTCAGCTCATTTGTAGGTACATGGGTTCTGAAGACAAACTCAATGAGGTTCTGACACTCAGCAATGATTGTCAATTCTTAACATTGTCATGCTCTTGATAGATGTAGAAGCTCATCTCATACTAATCACTTATAAGTGATTTAAACTTAGTCTATATTGGTGGCTCAACGAACACTGTGAAACTCAACATATAAGATAAATCACTTGGTTGACACTGCATAGCTCCATCAACACTATCACAATGAGCTCAGTATAAACTGAATCACTTGGTTGACACTAAAAATCTTGATCAACACTAGATTCTCATTACTGAAGCTATAAACTTGGTAAACACTATGAAGCTCAGTTTACACTTAGAAGCTCGGTAAATACTATGAAGCTCGATTTACACTGATAATCACCAACTTAGTAGATACTGCTCAGTGCGAATTGAATATTGTTCCTAGAACTTGGTAGCAACTATAGAATTTGATAGAGCTTGAATTACTTGGTCAACATTGTAAACTGCACAATAAGCTTAGTAGTTGCTAACCATCTTATTAAGTATGTGTGTCACTAATAAAAAAACTTGATTGTAATGTCAACACTATGTTGATGACATTACAATATACTTGAAGAATGTGATAGATCATTTTGGCCATCTTAGACAAGTGTTCATAAGATGTAGAGAGTATGGAGTATCTTTGAATCTAAGTAAGTGTGTCTTTGCCACTAACCAAGGAAAGTTGTTAGGACATAATGTATCCAAGGATGGTCTGATTATTGATCTAGAGATAAAAAAGCAATACTTTCTCTTTCTCTTCCTAACCACAAGAAAGGACTACAAATTTTCCTTGGTAGGATTAATTTTGTGAGAAGATTCATTCCCAGTTTAGCTACCATGGTGAAACCTCTTACAACCATTCTAAAGAAGAATATGGTATTTTCATGGACTAGGGAAGGGAAAGAAAGTTTTGAAGAGATTGAGGCAGGAATAACCTCAACCCCTATTTTCATTAATCTAAATTTTGAGACAGATTTCATTCTTTACACCTTAGGAGGTGAGTCAAGTATTTCTTCTATTTTGACTCAATTGAATGATAAGAATGAAGAACAACCCATTTCCTTGTTTAGTGAATGACTTAAAGGATATGAGGGTAAATATAGTTATGTGAGGAAATAGGTTGTTTCAATCATAAGATCTTCAAATAAATTCATACATCTTGTATCCCACAATAAGATCCATTTATTGGTCCCTAATGCGAGTGTTAAGGACTTCCTTTTGAGCAAGGATATTAATGAGAAAAGAGTAGGTTGGATCACCAAGGTAATGGAGTATGATGTGGACATCTAGATCACTAAATTGGTAAGAGAGAAAGGATTATGCAAGCAGATGGTCTCATCTTAAGAACTAGATGAGGAAGTTGCCTTGGTATTGATAGAAAAAAAAGAAGTAAAAGATGACAATCAAAGGAGTTAGATAGATGAAATGATGGCATTCTTATCAGGAAATGGATATCCTCAGGGATTGGATAGAGCTAAAAGAATACAGTTCCAATTGTACCTAGTTCCTTATGCCATAGTTAATGGTATTTTTTTAGGAAGGATTTCAATAGAGCTTTGTTAAGATGTATTGATGTAGATAAAGCTGAGAGAATGATTAAGGAGCTTCATGATGGTCCTCATGGTGGCCATTTTTCAACAAGAAACTACCATGAAGATAATGAGGCTAGGCTATTATTGGTCATCCTTGTTCCATGATTTCCATAGGCATGTTAGGAAGTGTGAGAAATGTGCCTTCTTTTTAGGTAAGAAAAGACTTGCAACCATTCCACTTCATCCTATTCAAGTGTATTAGCCTTTTTCTCAATGGGGATTAAATTTCATATGTCCTATTAACCCTCTTAGCTCTGACCATAAATGGATTCTAGATACTGTAGATTACCCTACCAGGTAGACAAAGGCAATTGCATTAAAGGATGCTACTAATAATTCAGTTGTTGAATTCTTAGATGGAGTCATCACAAGGTTTGGTGCCCCTTTCACCATCATTTTAGATAATGAAAAATCATTTGTAAGAGCTTAGATATGTTTATGGGTAGTAGATCATGGCATTTATCTGAGTACACCTTTCAATTACTATCCTTAAGGTAATGCATTGGCTGAGTCATCCAATAAGAATTTGATTAGAACAATGAAAAGAACTAGAGAGGATAATCGGAGGTGTTGGCATTAGAAGTTGAGAACAACCCTTTGGGCTAATAGAATAACACCTAAGAGGGCCATTGGGAACTCCCCTTTCATGCTAGTTTATGGAGGAGAAGTAAGGCTTCCCATCTAATTGGAGTTCCCTTCCCTAGAATTAGCTCATCAACTAGAGCTGATTGAAGATGATGTTATGATAGTGAGGATAGTAGAATTAATGGTGTTGGAAGAGAGAAGACACCAAACCATGCAGACCTTGGAAACACATCAACAATAGATGGAAAGGTCCTTTGACAAGAAGGCTAAGGTCAAGAATTTCAAGGAAGGTGAACTTGTGCTGAAATGGGATGCAGACAAAGAAAAACTAGGGAGACATTCAAAGTTTGATGCAATATGGAGTAGCCCCAATGTGATAATCAATTGCAAGAAGTTGAATGCTTTCTAGAACTAACTAGATCTAATGGTGAAATCTTTCCTATGCCAATCAATGGAATAAATCTTAAACCTTTTTTTTTATGGAGTTGAATTTTTTAGGTATATAGTTAGAGTAGTTTCCTTTCATTTCTTCATATCTTCCAAGAAGAGTAGGGTGCATATGGTGTTGTTCCTCTAGAAAGACAATTTTGAAGAGTTGTGTAGAGGCAAGATTTCTTGAGTTGCAGTCATAGGGAGTCACAGTTCTTCAATATTTCTATTTTTATAGAGTGGATCTTCATGTTTTTTCATGACTCCATAGCCCAATGGATACTTAAGGCCACTGGTCATATGCATAGCAAGCTTCTATCCCCCAAGTCACTAGAATTGTTAAGAATATTGGCCCCCCTCACCAAAATTCATATTTCATAATGGAAAACATGTCTAACGTTCAATATTTGAATATTTAAATATCAACACATGTGGATGGATATATTAAACTTTGATTATATGCATTATATCCTAAGTCTTCAAGTTAATTCATGATTTAATATTTAAGTGGACCTGCACTTTTTTCGGTCATTTGATCCCAAATGGATCAACAACCAATGCTTCCCCACTTTTTGAAGATGTAAGAAAGTTAGACAATACAGGGAAGTGAGGTTTGGACACGTGGATAGGTAGGGCCCCTTGCCTAGAGTTAGACATAGTCATTCATAGGATATCATGCCATGTGTCCCATTAGGCCCATCTTAGGCTATAGTTTTGGTTCCTTGTCTTTTCTGTCAGATCTTACAAGATCAATGATAGATGCTTTCCCACTTTCTAAAGATACAAGTTCTTTAAACAATGTGGGGAAGTGACATGTTGATGTGTGGACATGTGGGACTTGTTCTCATTGTGGGCCATAGACAAAAAAGCTATTACATTGAGTTAGCATACAAAAGGCTTTTGGTTGGTCGAAGTACTAACATAGACATTAAAGTGATTACATTTTTCTAGGTTGTCAGATGCAAGAAGATCTATGATCATCACATTCCCACTTTTTGAAAATGTAAGGTTTTTAGACAATGTGGGGAAGTGACATGAGGACAGTGTCTTAGCAGGCCTAGGTGGAGAGTAAGCAGTTGGTGGTGGTGGTTAGGATATTATTCACAAATTTGTTTGCATCTCATGTTAAGTTAAGGATCAGACCATGACAACACAAATGGTATGTTGGTAGTTAGGTTCCCATGGTTCGCAAGGTCACTAACATATGCTATTAGCCAAGAAAATTATGGTGATGGCATGAAAGATTAGAATCCTATAGTTTTCGAGTAGCAGAGATGTTGGAGACAAGCTACAAAGTAGTGATAATGGTAAGTCTAACTGAGTTCAGAGTTTCATAGGGAAAACAATTAATAGAAGTAAAAAGGTGATGAAGCTATGACTAGGTTGGGGTGGTCAACTCATGAAGACTTTGTGAGCTAGTGAAAGGAAATAATATCATTTTTCCACATGGATCATCTTAGTTTCTTGGCATAGTTGACTACTGTTTCTTGATGATTTGTTGAGCCAGGAATGGAAAAAAGTAGTTTTTATGCATGATCAGATCTCCATGATTGATCCCAACCACTCTTGAATGAATGCCATGCTAAAAGGATGTGAAAGACACACTTCTTTCTATTTAGTTGTCCATTTGAAGAGTTTTAGCAATAATGGCCACTATTTCTATCTTCTCAAGTTTCTACTTGATGAATAATATGATTTTCTTGCCTCTAAAGGTGTACTAGATCAAATCTATTATCCAGGTCACATCCAATCAGCCTCTAACAATATTAAAGGCATTGATGAAGTTGTGAAGCAATCCAAGGGTTATGTTTGAGCTATAAAGACAAATTTCAAAACCCTTGTAATAGTCAATCCTCTTTGTTTCTTTGTCATTGCTCTAGCATTCTCATTGTAAATTCCCTTTTCCTCTAAACTTCATGAAATTTTTCCTTATCCCTTTTAGCCATTGATGTACTATGTGATTTCATTTACCTCTCATCACTGTATCATGATTGTATCTCTTTTTGCCTGTGAATGATATAGAGTGAAACTCTTCTTCCTTGTGTCACTCATTTGGTTGTCTGATCTACATGTCATTGCTAGACTAAAACAAGTTTGAATCTATATATTTTTGATGTCATGATAGTTTAATTGTACATTTATGGTCAAAGAATAGGTTGAACACTCTATTTTGGTGCGTCGCCTCCCTAGGATAGATTGAGTAGATGCTTCATGTATGATTTCTCCCCATTTTCTCTCCAAATTTAGTTTAGGTGCACCTTGATAGCAAAGGAAATCGGCCTTCTCTAGAGACTCAACCTCATTGTTCAAGTCCCACAACTTGGAGGTTGTTTCCATGATTCACAAGGTTACCTTTAGGTAAAAACTTGCAAGGGTGCAAAATTTTGTGACAAAACTTATATTAAATCAACAAGTTTATATTTGCAATATCTCAAGTGTTTCATCATTATTAAATCAATACACAACTACCAAAAATTTTAGTATCAAAAATAGAATAGATTTTTCTTCATTCTGCTGCTTATTTAGTTTTTATATTCATGCATGGCTACTCTTCATGATGTACCTACATTCCAATATCATAAAAAATATCAATAAATAATTATATTAAATAAGATAATCATCAGTTCATCGAATCATTATGAACAAAAGAACATAAAAAGAAAATATACCTAGTTGAGTGTTCCTGTAGGGTCCTCTCTCTACTTTAGGGTCTCCAATAGGGCTTCACAATCAACATTAGTAATAGTAAAAAGTTATTTTAATTTTGGTCTTCCTCAATGCTTCAAAAACTTTACATTTTTTGCTATAATCAAATGTGAATATATCAGAATTCTTTTGTGCTTTTGATAGTCTTTGAATGCAAGAATTCCATTCTTTCTAAGCATGTATATCTGAAACCATGTTCCAACAACAACAATTAAACTAGTAGGATATGTGAATACATCATCATCTGTAATTGTTTGTGCAAGATTTGTTTAATCTCTTACATAATGTGCTAACTGAAAATATGATTTGTCGTCATTTGCATTTGGTACAACCAATGCAAAGACATGTCTTGGTTGAAGAAGATCTAATAGATGGTTATGCTCAACTAAACTTTCCATATCATCATTTCTGATAGAGGGTATGATAGAAAATGGAGTAAGATAATGTGGATCCCATGCATCCACCCACTCAATTGACTCATAATGATCCCAATCACATTAAAAACCACTTGAACAAAAGAAAGCTAGATGTCGTGTCCAAATGGTCCATGTACTAGAATTAGAGCTCTAGAATGAATGGATTTTTGATGAATCTCTAATAGTAGCACAATCTAATCTATCAGCTATGGACCCTTCCTCAACTAACCAAAATAAATTGTGTACTACTGAATCAAGAGTCCCCCCTGTGATAATTTTGAACTACAACAATAAAAAATGATATGAGCATTAAGAATCTCTGCTCCTAAAATCTTCAATTTCTCCTTAACTAGAGCTCTCTTCACACATGCCCTTGCTCCATCATTTTCCCCTTTCCCATGGACAAACTAAAAAAATTCCAAATATGAAGAACCCCGCTTCCTACATGCATTCTACACGACCAATAAAACATGTGAGCATTCTTGAATTGACGTCTTCAATTATCTGACCAAATGACATGTCTATCCATAACAATGTCATGCTCTTGTAAGAAATCAAAATAATTCTCAAAATTTTTTTGCACAAACTCATGAGAGTGAGATCTATCATCACTCATGTAAAAATGTTACTCTCTAATAATCTACCAATTATCTTCCATGCTATTAGGGGCATGTCTATGTGTTATGTGGACAAAAATAGCAATGTGAATGGAGTTGTAATACTGAGATTGTGTCTCATTTTGGGGCTACAATGTGTAGTTCTCTACAAAGTCAACAACTGATATAATTGTGCTAATGGGAAAGGTCTCCTTATAGATTCTAAATTATTGATCCAACCACTAAGACCTGTGACTATGCCTTGCATACTTGTAGAAGTGATTTTTCCTGAAATCTTAAATAAACTAACCACACTGATTTCTTTCACAACCAATTCACATGTAGAGCCATCACCTCTACTCTTTTTAATGTGTATTCAACCATTTAATATACCTTTATTTTACTATTTTCCTCCCAAGATCTTGCTTGTACCCCTCATGGAAATATGTGTCAAACTTGAATAAGTTACTGCATTTTGAATACTTCTCATTTAAGAAAGCATTTCTGTAAAAGAAACAACCATCAATTCTAAGATATTAAATTTGACCTAGCAAGTCTCTTGATGATTTTGGAAACCCACAAGTACCACAATTCTCCAACATTTCATTACTATGCAAATTAGAATGGATGGATCATAATAGTTCATGGTGCATAGAAAACTCCACATCATATTTGTAACATGTATTTCGAATCTTAAGTGGCACACAATAAAATTGCTTGAAAGATTCAAGATCCCTTTGTGATATATGCAATCTTGGATGAACCTCTCAAAATTATTTAAACAACATAGTTTGACTTACCTCCAAATAATGTTTAGGATGTGGCATGCAATCTCTAATGCCAATTCTCAACTTCAACATGTCTTTAGCATTAGGTGAGACTCTTGAGCTAAAGTGCCAAAACTATGTAATTTCTTGCTTCACATCATTGGTTAGCTTCTTATCAAAATGTGGAAGTCTCCCACCAAAAGTACATGTATCATTTTCAAAAGGATCATCAATTATCTCTTGTCTAGCAAGTGTTCTTCTCAAAGTAGTACAATTTATGTACATTTTCATTCCCTAATTGAGCATATTCATTTTTTGACTCTATGATTTCACCTTCGATCGATACATCATCAACTTGATTGACATTTAACATACCTTGTCTCTTCCTTCGGTGATTTACCCTGTCTCTTTTTCTATATGTTGCAATGTCTTCATTTGATAACTTCCTTTTTTGTTTAGCCTTTTGACAACTACTGCTCCCCATTTAGACAATAATACCAAACACCTTATCAATTTTGTACCACCTCTTCAAACAATGGGTCCCAAATAAACTTTTTATAAAAAAATACAATTGAACCCTACGAAAAAGCCACAAAAAAAATGTGATTGTTGGGTCTACAATGACAACGACTATTTTGGTAAAAGTCTGCCAGCAAATAGATTTGGGTACCCAATCCCATATCTAGTACCCAAAATCTAGGCTAAAAATTTGGAGGAAAATCAAGTGGGGAAAATTATATATAGTATTTATAATCATATATATTATTCACTTGAGAACAATTATATATTTCTATTATATAATATAGTAATATATTATTATTATATATTATAGTATTTAAAAACATATATATTATTTATTATATAATCATATATATAGTTGACAACAATTATATAAATATATAGAACTTACTTATAATATATTACTCTATAATATAGTTATTATATATATTATATTATTATACGCACTTATTATATATTATTTTGTAATCAATTGTATGGGTTGAAGCCTATGACCCCCTTCGACCCATTTGATCACAACATAAGTTTCTAGGTGCCCTAGGATCCCTAGGGACATTTTGTAATTGATCATGTGGGTCGAAGGGGGTTACAAGCTAACCTATGACCCCCTTTGACACATTTAATCACAACATGTTTCATTGAGGGTTCTACAACCCCTAGGGACATATTGTAATTGACCAAATTGGTTGAAGGGATTGTAGGCTAATTTACAAACCCCTTTGATGTATTTCAACATGACATGTGTCCCTGGGGTTCCTAGGACCCCTAGGGACATATCATAATTGTTTGTATGGGTCAAATGAGGTTGTAGGCTAACTTATGACCCCCTTCAAGCCATTTGATCTTGACATGTATCCCTGGGGGTCCTGGGACCCCTAGGGACATATCATAATCGATTAAAAGGGGGTCATAGGCTAAACTATGACCCCCTTAAAACCATTTCATCAAGACATGTGTCTCTAGGGCTCCTGGGACCCCGAGGGACATATCGTAAGTGATTATAAGGTTCAAAGGGGGTCATAGAATAACCTATGACTCCTTTCAAACTAATTCATCACAAAATGTGTCACTGGGAATCCTAGGACCCCTAGGGACATATTGTACTCAATCATATGGGTAAAAAGGGGTTGAAGGCTAACCTATGAACCCCTTTGACCCATTTGATCATGAAATGTGTCCCAAGGGGTCCTAGGACCCATATATCATACTCAATCATATAGGTCAAAGGGGGTTGTAAGGTAATATAAAAACCCCTTCAACCCATTTGATCATGACATGTGTCCCTGGGGGTCCTAGCACCCCAAGGGACATATCATAATAGATCATATGGGTCAAAGGGGGTCATAGATAGCTAACCCACAACCCCCTTTGACCCATTTTATCACACCATGTGTCCTTGGATAGGGACATAACATAATCAATTGTATGGGTCAAAGGTGGTCATAGGCTAAGCTACGACCCACTTCTACTCATTTTGTCATGATATGTGTCCTAGGAGGTCCTAAGACCCCTAGGGGCATATCATAATTGATCATATGGATTAAAGAGGTTGTAGGTTACCCATTAATCATGACATGTGTCCCTGGGGTTCTAGGACCCCTAGGGACATATTGTAATGGATCATATATGTTGAAGTGGATTGTAGGCTAACCTACAACCCCCTTCAACCAATTTGATCATGACATTTGTTCCTAGGGGTCCTAGGACCCCTAGAGACATATTGTAATTGATCATATGGGTTGAATAGGGTTATACGCTGACCTACAACCCTCTTCAATCCAATTTGATGATGACATGTGTCCCTAGAGGTTCTAAGACCCTTTGGAACATATCATAATCAATTGTATGGGTTGAAGGGGGTTGTAGGCTAACCTATGACCCCCTTCAACCTATTTCATCATGACATGTGTTCTTGGGGGTCCTAGGACCTAGTGGGACATATTGTAATTGAGAATATGGTTTAAAGGGGGTCATAGGCTAACCTATTACACACTTTGACCCATTTGATCATGCCATGTGTCCTTGGAGGATATGGGTTGAAGGGGGTCATAAGCTAACCTATGACCCCCTTTGACCCATTTGATCATGCCATCTATCCTTGGAGGTCCTAAGACCCCTAGGGACATATAGTAAGTGATCATATGGGTCAAATGGGGTTGTAGGATAACCTACAACCCTCTATGACCCATTTCATCATGGCATGTGTCCCTAGGGGTCCTAAGACCATTAGGAACATATTATAATTAATCATATGGGTCGAAAGGGGTCATAGGCTAACCTACGACCCCCTTCAACCCATTTTATCATGACATATATCTCTAGGAAACGTAGGACCCCTAGGGACATCTCGTAATTGATCATAGGGGTCGAATGGGGTTGTACGCTAACCTATGACTGTCTACAACCCATTTCATCATGAAATATGTCCCTAAGGTTCCTAGGACCATTAGGGACATATAATAATCAATCATATGGGTCGAAGGGGGTCATAGGCTAACCTACGACTACCTTCAACCCATTTCATCATGAAATACCTCTCTAGGAAACCTAGGACCCCTAGGGACATATGGTAATCGATCCTATGATAATCTAGGACCCCCTTCAATTCATTTTATCATGATATGTTTCCTTGAAGGTCCTAGAAACCCTAGGGATATATTGTAATTGATTGTATGGGTCAAATGGGATTATACGCTAAACTACGACCCCCATCGACCCATTTCAGCATGAAATGTATCCCTAGGGACCATATCATAATAAATCATATGGGTTGAAGAAGGTCCTAGAATAACCTATGACCCCCTTCAACCCATTTGATCATGAAATGTGTCCTTAGTGGTCCTAGGACCCTAAGGAACATATCATAATTGATCATATGGGTCAAAGGGGTTCGTAGGCTAACCTACAACCACCTTCGACCCTTTTCATCATGACATGTATCCTTAAGGGTCCTAAGACCCCTACAAAAATATCATAATCAATCTTAATGTTTGAATGGGGATATAGGCTAACATATGACCCCCATCAACCCAATTGATCATAACATGGACACCTAGGGACATATTGTAATCAATCTTATGGGTTGAAGGCTAACCTATGATGCCCTTCAACCCATTTCATCACAACATGTGTCTTTGGGGTCCTAAGACCCCTAGGGACATATTGTAATCAATCATATGGGTCAAAGGAGGTCATAGGCTAACCTACAACCCCCTTCAACCCATTTCATCATAACATGTGTCCCTAGGGGTCCTATGACCCTAAGAGACATATTGTAATTTATTGTATGGGTCCAAGGGGGTCAGAGGCTAACCTACAACCCCCTTTGACAAATTTGATCATGAAATGTGTCCTTGGTGTTCCTATGACCCCTAGGAACATATGGTAATCAATTGTATGGGTAGAAGTGGGTCGTAGGCTAACCTACAAACCCCTTTGATCCATTTCATCATGACATGTGTTCATGGATGTCCTAAGACTCCTAGGGACATATCATAATTAATTGTATGGTTTTGAGAGAATCGTAGCCTAACTTATAACCTCCTTTGACCCATTTCATCATGACATGTGTTCATGGGTGTCCTAGGACTCCTAGGGACATATTATAATTAATTGTATGGGTCTGAGGGAATCGTAGGCAACCTATAACCCCCTTTGACCCATTTCATCATGACATGTGTCCTTAGGAGCCCTAGGACCACTAGGGACATATTGTAATTGATCGTATGGGTCATATGATGTTGTAGGATAACTAAGGACCCCCTTCAACCCATTAAATCATGACATGTATCTTTGGAATTCGTAGGACCTAGGGACATATCGTAATTGATTGTATGGTTCAAAGGGGGTCATAGGCTAACTTATGACCCCCTTTAACCCATTTAATTAGTACATATGTCTTTGAGGTTCTAGGACCACTTGGGACATATTGTAATAGATTGTATGGGTTATAGGGGGTCATAGACTAACCTACAACCCCCTTCATCCCATTAAATCATGACATGTATCTTTGGAATTCGTAGGACATAGGGACATATCGTAATTGATTGTATGGTTCAAAGGGGGTCATAGGCTAACTTATGACCCCCTTTAACCCATTTAATTAGTACATATGTCTTTGAGGTTCTAGGACCACTTGGGACATATTGTAATAGATTGTATGGGTTATAGGGGGTCATAGACTAACCTACAACCCCCTTCATCCCATTAAATCATGACATGTATCTTTGGAATTCGTAGGACATAAGGACATATCATAATTGATTGTATGGTTCAAAGGGGGTCATAGGCTAACTTATGACCCCCTTTAACCCATTTAATTAGTACATATGTCTTTGAGGTTCTAGGACCACTTGGGACATATTGTAATAGATTGTATGGGTTATAGGGGGTCATAGACTAACCTACAACCCCCTTCATCCCATTCCATCATGATATTTGTCCCTTGGGGTCATAGGACCCATTTCATCATTACATGTGTTGCTAGGGATCCTAGGTACATATCATAATCGATCATCTAGGTCAAAGGGGGTCATAGGCTAACCTACAACCCCTTTTGACCCATTTGATCATGACATGTGTCCCTGAAATCCTAGGACCCCTAGGGACATATTGTAATAAATTGTGTGGGCTGAATGAGGTCATAAGCTAACCTATGACCCACTTTGACCCATTTCCTCATGGCATGTGTCACTAGGGGTCCTAGGGACCCTAGGGACATTTGTAATCAATAATATGGATCACGGGGCCCATTGAGACATATCATAATCAATCATATGGTTAGAAGGGGATCATAGGCTAATCTATGACCCCCTTTAACCCATTTCATCTCAAAATGTGTCCTTGGGAGTCCTAAGAACCTGAGGTACATATTACAATTGATTATATGGGTTAAAGGGGGTTGTAGGCTAACATACAACTTGCTTCAACCCAATTCATCATGACATGTGTCTCTTGGGGTCTTGGAACCCCCACAAACATATCTTAATTGATTATATGGATTAAATGGGGTTGTAGGCTAACCTACGATCCTTTGTGACACATTTAAGCATAACATGTGTCCCTAGAGGTCCAAGACCCCTAGGGACATATCGTAATCAACCATATGGGTCGAAGGGGGTCATGAGCTAACCTACGACCCCCTTTGACCCATTTGATCACAACATGTGTCCATAGGAGCCCTACGATCCCTAGGGACATATCATAATCAATTGTATGGGTCAAAGGGGGCCTTAGGATAACCTATGAATCCCTTTGACCTATTTCATCATGACATGTGTCCCTAGGAGACTATAACATATCATAATCAATCATATGTGTCAAAGGGGGTCATATGATAACCTGGGACCTCATTCAACCCATTTCATCATGACATGTGTTTGAGGGGGTCATAGGAACCCTAGGGACATATCATAATTGATTATATGGGTCAAAGGCATTGTAAGATAACCCATGTCCCTGGCTATTTTAGGACCCCTAGAGACATATGGTAATCAATGGTATGAGTTGAACTAGGTCATAGGATAACCTATGACCCCCATAAACCTATTTCATCATGACATGTGTCATTGGGGGTCCTAAGATGATGCAGGAGTATCTCAACCTTAGAGCATTATGATGAATTTCATAATATTGTAATTTTTAAGTCAATTAGACATTCCCATAACCATGTCTAAGAAATGGTTAATGTGCTTCAATTTGCAATGTAATGTATTATCAAAAATCATGGGAATGTTTCAAAGAGCATATTGGGTAACTATTTTAGTTTTAATAACTACCTAGAATATCTTTAATAGATATGTATGTAACCAAAGTAGAAGAAGGTGAGTTAAGAGGTTTAGATGTTGAGAAAACATTAGAAAAAGAGATCAGCTCTCTAGCCTTCAGTCGGAGAGCTACCATGCATGTAGAGATTTTGAATTAAAGATCATGCTAAATGAATGGTGCTTTTTTTTTGTAATTATCCTCATGTCTCTATTTGATCATGTTCAATTTGGGATGTTAATGTGCATTTTATTGGCCAAGTTAAAGTAGTGATTTGGATGGGAAACAAATGATTTATTTTGATGCAGAGATTGTTGTGATATCTTAATTATTATTCTCAAATGTATTCAGAATTGGGTTTTTGAATTCTTGCTTAGCTTGGAATGTGTTAGAAATGCTAGTTTAGATGCTAGTTAATTGCCATAGTCCCAAATTTGGGAGATGGTTGTATTTAATGTTATAAAGGGATCTAATAATGGGATGGTGAAGACTTTGATAGTAGAATGGAAGAGCTATGTAGAGGGTGGCATGTTACAATCAATTCTTTATGTTGAAATTCTTGAATTTATTTCCTCTCTTTCTACATGAACTTCTTCTTGTTTATTTCCACAATCTTGATATGTAATATCAAACCTGATAAAAGATGAGATTGGTTATGCTATGAAGGGAGCTCAATTTCATGGGAGAAACCTAAACACAACAAGGTGGAGTTAGGTCTTAGTAAGAACACAAAGAAAAATAAAACATATATGTGTCTCTTTCATTATATCAATGCTGATTGGGATGATGGAGCTATGTATATATCTAATTGTTGCATTGAATGGAATTGGTTATGGGATCCAATAGTGATTCTTGCTGCATTGGATCCAAAATAGCTCATACATGGAAATAGGAAATGGATTTCAAGAAACTGTTATACCCTTAGTGTGTCGATGCATGGAGTGGCCATTATGAAGATGAGAGAGAATCAAAGGATTTCTTTTAAAACTCTTGTTTGAAACTAGTGATGGGAGGATGAACTTATTCACTACTTAGAAGTAATCCCAAGAGTTCGACTATGAAGAATAATGGAGTTGTATTTTAGAAGGGGAAGGGCGGCTCCTTCCACTATGATCAAAGTTTGGTAATAATCAAGTTCACCACCCACATCATATTGGGTTCTCTTCTACAAACTCAAGCCAAGACAATACACCACCATTACTTATCAGGTTTGTACCCATCACCTTGTCATCAGGTTTGGGTGAAGAAGTTCCCACCCTAGGGATTATTTGGATACAAGATTGGTGATCTAGTATGAGATCAAAAGAGGATAAGTTCAGTCAAGAGGATAGAGGAGATGAGATTATTTAATTTCTATTATTATACAAGAAATAATATAGAGACCATTTGGATATTGATTTTGGTGGTTTTACCCCTAAAGTTGTTTGGATAGTGTGTCCTTCTACCTTCTTCTTTCTATAACTCCTTACAGGGTCACAATCACCTAATAGGGGTTCAAAGTCTCCTAAAAGGGATTGATATGTACTAAATGTATTTCATTAGCTCATAATAGATTCTATCCTCTTACAAGGAACATTTATATTGGTACATCATTTTGTGGGTACCATCCCCATTGGCATTTTCCCTTTGATCAAGGGTTTCCCTAGTTAACATATCTAGTGTTATTGTGTATGAGTATCTTATTATGATTGTTGATAATATTGCTCACATAGTTAAGAATAAATAAGGTTGATGAATGTTCTAATAGTTGGATAACTGATTCACACCCCCTCCCTCTTAGTTATCTTGGTGGACTTTACTTTTTAAGAATTTGTATTAGAGCATCAAGTCCTTAAAGAAAAAGCTTAACAACTTAAAGAGATTAATGATGGGTCAATTCAGAAAAGAGAGTCCTAAATTTGATGGAGTTAACTATGACAACTAGAAGGAGAAGATGAAGACTCATTTTCTATATATGGGTCCAGGGTATTGGTTGATGACAAAAAGTAAAAAGGAGATTACGGAAGAAAGAAAACTTGAGGAATATAGTGAAGCTAAAAGAGATTTCTTTATGTGTAATATGATTGCAAGAGAAGCATTATTGTCAATTCTTCTTAAGAATAGATATAATTAGATAAAATCCTTAAAGACATCTCATGAAATTTGGATAGCCTTAGAATCTACTTTTGAGGGTGATAAACATGCTAAAAGAATCATACTACAAAATTGGATATGTTTATTTCAAGATGCTAGAATGATGGAAGATGAATCTTTAAGAAGCTATATTGGTAGAATATTAGAAATTTTTGTAAGAATAAAATCTTGCCAAGGATTTAAAGAGGAATATGAGGTTGTATGGAAGATTTTGAAAACTTTCATAGCACCATTCAAGCAAGTAGAATAGATAATTGAACTAGTGATACCCTCTACTGAGAAGTTTACCAAAGAGACTCTACTTAAGAGATTGGAAGCAACATAAGAAAGCTTGAATAAATATAGAGAACTACCTAGAGTAGAAATAGTTTTGAGTGCATTGAGTGTTCATTATTCTTTTTCAAGAAGCACAAGCACCAGTGGAGACTTTACTAGCAGCAATAGATCCAGTTCTTACAAGAATAGAAGAATTGAAGAAGGAATAGTCCTTGTAAGAAGAGAACCAAATGGTAAGAGAATTTTTAAATGTTGGACTTGCAATGAATTTGATCATTATGCTTCTAAGTGTCCTAAAAGAGAGAAATTATATGAAGAATTCCAAGTCTAGAAGGCCTAGAGATTGTCTATATGCAAATGAAGATGATGAATCTAAAGAAAGAGTTCAGAGAAAAAGTGATGATGAATTAGAATTTGTGGCTATAAAAGAATAAAATATTGAAGAAGAAAAATAGAGAAGAAAAAGCTCTAGTTTTTCAAGTTGAAAAGAAATTTTATTGGATTATAGAAAGTAGATGTTCACATCATATGACCAGACACATGAATAATTTATTTAAATTTAGTAATCATGATGAGGAACTGTCAGACTTGGTAACAATTTAGCTTGTCATATCAAGGGAATAGGATCTATTACTTTTGATGGGAAGACTAATATTGATGATGTTTATTTAGTTGATGGACTAAAGCGCAACCTATTGAGTGTTGTATAGTTGGTTCATAAAGGTTATAAGTTGCAATTCATAGAGAATACATGCATTATCAAGGATAAAGATGGTAAGTTGATTGGAATTGGTACGAGCTCCAGAGGTAACATATTTCAATTGAAACCTATAGAGATGACTTGTTTGGTTGCAAAAGTGGAAATAGTTAGTTGTGGCATAGAAGGTTCTATCACATAAATTTTGATAATATTGTGAAGGCTAGTAGTACATTTGATGTCAGAGATCTACCTAGAATTATGAAGCCTACTAATGATGTATGGAAAGAATGTGTTATGACTAAGTAGAAGAAAGTTTCTTTCCCCAAAAAGAAGTTCACTACCACAACAAATTTGGAGATTTTTCATACATATTTGAGTGGTCCTACTAGAAAAAGAAGATTCCATGGTGAAAGGTACTTTATGATTTTTTTAATAGGGTTAGTCAAGGACAAGTAATACCTACAAAAATAAATGTTAGAATCACAATAATAATAAAACTAACTATATTATTCCACCATTTAAGTTGAGCCCAATCTTAAGGATGTCTCCAGGTCGGGCTTCATAGCTCATAGCTACATCACCATCATCCCAGGAGTGCACCCCTTAAGATTCTTCTTAGATGGGCATCCTCTATCCAAGGCCAACAACATATGCATGTGTTTGATAATATCAATATATTCTAGTATGTCAATTATCAGCCATGGCAGACAATGGAGATCTTAAATATCTCACATGCTCCATGCTTTGATATTGACTCTTGGCCATAGCAGACAATGGAGATCTTAAATATCTTGCATGCTCCATGCTTCAAGTTTCATTAGTATCCATGTTATTAATCTCATAGGTTATCACAATATTATCCACAATTATGATTCATTAATATAAATAAATATATAAATATAATTAAACAAATATAATCCATAAACATACCTTTCTTACCTTCTTCTTTTCTGATAGTCAAAACCTTTCATAATACAAATCCTTTAAAAAGTCACAACATTTCATAGTTATAATCCTTTTGAAAGGTCACAATACTTCATAACTAAAATCCTTTGGAAAAATCCCAATACTTCATAATCAAAATATTTTTGAAGAGTCACAACTATTCATAATTCTGACCCTTTCGGAGGTTCACATCCTTTCGATATCATTCATACCTTTTCAAAAGGTCACTTCCTTATTTTCTTCATGATATTACTTTCCTCTTCCATTTTTTCTTTTTGAACTCCTCTCTTCTACTCTTCCTTTTTTCTTTCCCTCTCTAAAAGAAACTCTCCTCCCTTTTATATCTTAATTTAAGGGGTTATGTCTATTTGTTAAATCTCTCTTCATTTTTCATTAGATTTAGTTAATTTATATTATTCTATGTTATATTATTTATTTACTTACTTATTTGTGTTTATAATTATTTATTATGAAATTCTATTTAGAAAGTTAACATACTTTCTACAATATTGTCTCTTGTATTTAATTTTATTTCTTTATTTACTTTTTGAAAAAAAAAAATTTAATTATTTAAAATATCATACTAAATATCATTTCATTAATAATATAGATTAAATAATTATTACTTTCTAGTTTTATAGATATAACTTTGTTGTCATTATTTATTTAATAACATTTTATTATTTAATTATTATTAAAATTCTATCTTAAAATGGGGATATGACACATTTCTTAAAGAAAAGTCTAAAAGCATTTGAAAAGTTTAAGTTGTTCAAGAACAAAGTTGAGAATGAATATGGTGTAAAGATAAAAATTTTGAGATCAAATAGAGATGGAGAGTTTAGTTCTAAAGATTTTAACACCTTTTGTGAAGTAAAAAGAATTAGGAGAAAATTATCATCAATCAAGACTCCTGAAAGAAGAAATAGGTCTATAATAGAAGAAGCAAGAGAAATGTTGTTTGAGAATGATGTATCCAAGACATTTTGGAGAGAAGCAATCAACACAGTAGTATACACCATGAACATAGTGTAGATCAAAAAGGGTACAAACAAGACTCCCTGTGAATTATAGTTTGGAGATGCACCTTTAGTAAAGTATTTCAAAAAATTTGGGAGCAAATGTTACATAAAGAGAGATGGTGATATTGGTAAGTTTGATGCAATAAGTGATGCAGCTATGTTGATACAATTTTTGAGTTTGCAAATGTGAAAGTGGATGAAAATTTTGGAGTTAAAGAAAGAATGTTGGATTATACTTTTGATGAAGAAGAAGATAATCCTAAACTTGCTAGAGAAAATATTGAATTTTTCTTTGAGACTAACAATGATTTGCAGAATGATGTTCAAATTATTGAACATAGAGATGAACTGAGATCATAATTGAGAGAAGAAATAAGAATTGAAGTAGCAACTCCTACGCTAAACATAAATTTGACAAAGAATCACCCTGCTCATCAAATTATTGGAAGCAAAGCCAATGGAGTTATGATAAGAAACAAAGTGCATGAGGAATTATGTTTGATTTATCAAGATTAACCAAAAAGTGCAGATAAGGCATGCAAGGATGATCATTGGATTCAAGAAATGAAGGAAGAACTAGATCAAATTGTGAAGAACGAGACATGGGAATTGGTTCCTAGACCTAAAGACAAGAATGTTATAAGAACTAAATGGATATTCAAAAATAAGATGAATGAACAAGGTGAAGTTGTGAAAAATAAAGCAAGATTGGTATGCAAAGGATATTTACAGCAAGAAGGCATAGACTATGAGGAAACATTTGCCCTTGTTGCCAAACTTGAAGCAGTAAGAATGATCTTGGCTTATGCAACAAGTAAGTATTTTAAAGTGTGTTAGATGGATGTAAAATCAACATTTTTGAATGGAGAACTTGAAGAAGAAGTCTAAATTGAGTAGCCTAAAGGATTTTCTTTGAAAGAAGAAAAGGATATGGTATGCAGATTGAAGAAAGAACTATATGGTCTAAAATAAGAGCAAAACTAGCATTTGCTAAAGGTACAAAAGATAGTAACCCATATTTGAAAGAAATTGAGAATGGATTATTTGATCATTTTAATATTTTTTGATGACATAACATTTGGAGGTAATGATGAAGCAAGTGATAAATTTTTTGATGAAATGAAGAATGAGTTTGAGATGAGTATGATTGGTGAGATAAATTTTAATTTCTTGGGTTTATAGATTATACTGAATAGTGATGGGTATTTAAATGACTTATTGAAAATATTTGGTTTGGAAAATTGTAAGCATGTTGGTACACATATGATAATTGGTCATAATCTATGATTGGAGGTTTGCAATATCTGACTCAAACTAGACCAGATATAGAAAATATAGTTTGGATAGTATAAATATTTCAAGATAATCCTAAGGAATCATATTATGCAATAGTATAGAGAATATTCATATATTTAAAGGGTACACCTAATTTTGGACTATGGTATGATAGATCTGTTGGAAATATTCAGGACTAGCCAAGTTACTGAGAGGGGAGGGGTGAATCAGTAACCTCAAAACCTTTTAACAAATTTAGATCTTAATTTCATTAATACTAATAAATCTTATCTACTACACGCATGAGAAATTGAGAAACATAAGACACCATGAACACAATATTTGGTGACCCAGAAACTGTCCAAATAGAAAGTAAAACTAGGGTAGGGATGGTACCCACAAAACTTCAATACTATAGCATAAAGTTGGCCAATTAAAGCTTACATTGATCACTTCTGATGACCTACCCTATTAGGAGCAATTAGGACTGCTAAGTTTGCCTTATTAGAGGTTTTACAAACATAGAATGAAGTATGCATTCGGTAAAGAGATTTAAGAAAAGACTATTAAGTCTACCTTGTGAAAGGATTTGAAGTTGATTCACCTATAGGATGAAACAGTAGATCTCTGACTTACAACTAATTTTTTGATTGAGATCCTTTGAAATACTGATCACCTCTATGTGATAAATTTAACTTTGTTACTCCTGACATGGCCTTACAATACACTTTACTCTGTTGCTAATTCACATTCACGTGCTTACATTCCATTCATATTATTGCATATGTGTCATCAAAGGAAATGATATACTATATATCAATCCAATTACAAAGTTAGCCATTACACAAGTTAAAACCAATATTACAAAGTCGGCCCAAATGTAGATACTTAGTTCTAAAAACTAACTTGGTGAAGTTCTGATACACAGTCTCCACTGTCATTACTTGGCATCGTCATGCACTTGGTAGAAGTAGAAGCTTAGTCCATACTAATCACTTCAGCACAGTTTCAAACTCAATATTTACTGGTGACTTGGTAGATACTGTGTAACTCAGTATAAACTACATTCCCTATTTACCATGACTATACTCGGTAGACACTATTCTCCATTTAACTTGGTTAACACTGGCTTCACTTGACTTAAGCTATTAACTCAGTAGAAAATATAAAGCTTGGAAAACACCGAATTGCTCAATTTGAACTACAGTGCTTGGCAAAAATTGTATACAAAATTCAAATAATGTTGTCACTAATAACAAACTTGACTGAATGTCAACAATCTCCCCCTTGGCATTAGTGACAAAAACACTTACCAGCCAAAACTTATGTACAACATAGTGTGATACTCAGCTTGGTATGGCATGCTAATTTTTGAGATTTTTCAAAATTTGTCTTTGTAACTCTGCTATGTATACTTTTTCTTTAAATGATTCCCCCCATACAAGGTACATATCATGTCAGGCATATTGACATACTAAGTGTATCTTCTAGTATGGTATCTTTCTCTCTTGATATTTACAAATATATCTCCCCATTAATTATATATAAATATCTCTCCCCCTTTTTAACAATAATGCCAAAGATTTATACACAATATATTTACATGGAGACACCAAAATGTGAGAGAAAATCAGAATGTACCTTAAGAATGAGAGTTAAGGTCTTATCCTAGTTGCCTTGCAAAAAATTGCACGTTTGTGGAGCAACTTGTACTTCTATAGAGAGTTTGATCATGTGATCTACAATTGAGAAATTATTATCATGGATCAATGTTTTGGAATAGGTAATGTGCTTCTACATTGTATCCATGATGGGAAGGATCATATTTTGAACATCTATGAGTGTGCACTAGATCCTTGTTTCCTCTCTCAACAATTATGTCTACATATCTGATAAGAATCTGAACTTCATATGATGTGTAGAGCTTGAACTGGGGTGAAGTTGCAACTGCTTTGCACTAGCCATTAGATCCTCATTAATTTTATTCAATTTTCTCTTTATTTCCTTAGTATATTTGGTAATATCACATAATTTTTCAAAAATAAATGTTGCATTTGTGTAAGAGGTTTTAAGACTTGTCAAAATTGAAGAAAGCTCTACCTACTAGATAGTTATTTGTTGACCAATGTGCTCAAGAACTTTGTTATCAAATTTCTTTTCTACTTTCTCAATCAATTTATCTTGACCATTGGAATCTTTATTGAATTTACTGACTGCCTCTTCTAATTGTAACAAAATGTGTTGAGAAGTATCAACTTCAACACCTATAGCTTTGGTCAAAATGTTCTTTGCATCCTTAATAATCTTATATTTTATGTCTCTCTCTTCTTTGAGTTTCTTCTTCTTTGCCTTCTTTTGGAGAAGATGACCAGCTATATGCATTTGATCCACAGTGATATTATCAAAGTCTCATTTGGGAATTTCAATTTCCTAATCCAAATCTATATCTTCATCTATTTCCTTTCCACTAATTAAAAGTCTTTGTTGAATATTTGGTTCAATTTCCTTTGAAGTTAATGCTTTAGAATTTGGAATAGAAATAATAGTGGAAATAGTAGGACTAGCAATGAAAATTTTTATAGTGCCTGCTAGTGGAATACTAACTAGAATACTTACAAAATCCAAAACTAATGTTTTTACCAAACTTTCCAAAACTGAAATATTTGCAAGTACTACTAAAGCACTTATAGGAGTATGCACAATTGAGGTAATTATAGGAGTATGCACAACTAAGGTTGCCAAAACTATAGAATCCAAAACTATACTTACTACTAAGGAGATTAAAATTGTAGAGCATTTTGTATCCATTGTTGATGTTGACTCGGTAACTGAAGGATGATGTAACTCGGCAAATGAAGTCGTAGAAACTTCTATCAATGATGTGCTGAGCTAAGAGGTAGCAAGGAGTTATTATACATTTTATGTATCAATGGTTGTTACAATCAAATCTATTAAAGTTGTCTTTGAGCTTGATGATGTTGCAAGTTTTGTTGGAGAGTGAGGAAATGAGGCAATGACATCTACAACTATCTTGATTGGGTTGATCTCTTCTTCTTCTTGCTTGGCTTCTTTTGTAGCTTCTTCCTCTTTTTCTTCTTCATCATCCTTCATTAGCTCCTAATATTCATCTATATCAATTGTGACAAACTGAGTAGAGTCTTCATCATTGTTTGCATCCTTGTCACTGTCATCACCATCATCTTTGATTTCAACAGGATATTCAGTCAGTATGTGAAGATGGAATACATTTTTCCATAGGATTGTAGCATTCTTCAAAATATACTCTCTATCTTTCATCAAAACTAGACAAGTGTTGAACTTTAAAATCATTTTGTTCTCATTGTCTTTTAATGCCTTATTTACCTCTGCATTAGTCAAGTCGGGTACCAATTTTTTTGATGTTTGTGCAAAAATGTCTTTGATAGTCTACTTGGTGTTCTCTCATCTAACCTTGATCTTATCTAACAAAACTACAGGGACCTATGATGCTAGCTGGTCTAGAGAGAATTTCCATCTACTCATCTTGTCCATGACCAGATCTTCAACTTCTTTATGCTCTATTGGAGTCCTTGTCTCATACTTGAGTTCTTTAAAATTGTTCATTCCTGCACCTTCTCTTAGTATCTTTAGCCTTTCTTGAAATGTAAGAGGAGGTCAGTTGAAGATTACATCACTGCATTCTTTTCCTACTTTCTTCCTTGATCTCCTCATAAACACTACAGTGGATGGCTTTGGTGGCTTTGTGATGATCACCTTGCCTTTCTTCCTTACTAGCTCTTCTTCCTTTTCTGATTCCTCTTCATCCTCTAATTCTTCCACATCTTCTACTTTACCTTTAGTTAACATAAGAGGGGTGCTTATTGTTCTCAATTTTGTTATCCTCCTCTTGCCTTTGTTTACCACCTGTAGAAGCTTGATTTCAAGTTCAATTCTTTCTTTTTCCTCATCATAAGTTCCAAAGTAAGGTGTCTTTGGATCTACGGGCTCATTTACCAAGGCTTCAATGATTTCCTTACCCTCATCAATGTTAACCTCATATAGAAGAGGTTTTACCAACACAATTCTGGGCCTTACTACCTAGATGTAGACTCTATCACTATCTACCATAAAGAAAACATCATCCTTATAGTCTTCAACTAACTTCTTTGGTATCCTAAATCTATTATTCATCTTTTTTTTGAAGGCTTCAAAATATTTATCCATTATATTGACAAAATTTTCACCCATTTCAGCAATATATTCATTAATCTAATATAAAATGGACATCTTTTCTCCATACAATCGTGCCTTTAGAAGGGAAAACCTTTTGAACATAGAAAAAAAACATGTCAACAATTAACCAAATTTGCATGGGTTATTCTTTGAAGTTCTAATATTTTCCATGTTTTTGTTCAACTACTTCAACAACAAATCTACTAAGTCATATGACAAATTCTTCTTCACAACCTTAAAAGCTAAGTCAACTACTTCGCATGACACACCATTAAGTCGGCTCAAACTATAAATCTTGTGTGCTATCACATGGATGCTAAATTTTAGTTCTATATCAATTACATTACTGATTTTCATTCCTCTACCATCCCATTCAGCTAGGATTTTCTTTTGTAACTCATCTCTACCTAGGGTATTAGTGTTTTTAGCTTTGGTGAGCATGGGGAGACTAGTAATGCGATTTATCATTTTCTTGGTGATCAAAATTGGTTGCTCTAACCATAGTTGACCATTATAAACCCAGCTTAGGATATACCTAATCTACTTGATTTGAAATTTCTAAAGCAAGTGAGGAATATGAGTTAAACCTTTCTCTTCCAAATGTTTGTGCTTAGGTTTGAGAATTCTTTTCACACAAAGTTCACTTAGGGCATTATCCATTTCAAGGGTTCCTATCTCTTGAATTGCACATTTAAAATGAGTCTAGATGTCATTTATGAGAAGTGCCTTAGGTGGGATCTACAACTGAGCTCCATTCGAGTTAAGGGTTTCAGCTATCGCTGGCACAAGTTTGAAGTTAGGGGCTTTCCATTCAACACCTCTCAACAACATCTTAGAATGTTTCTTCGAATTTTTGTTGCGACTAGATGCCATGATAACTCAGTAAGCTAAGAATTTTTTTGAAAGAACTTCACTACAAATTCTACTCAAAGTCACTTGAATGTGCTACAAATCGCTCTGTTCACAATATTTTGAATTCTTGGTAAAAATGAAGTTGATTTCCTGCCTTTTTGATAAAACTTCCTATTAATGCTCGATATGGAGGGAGCCATGATGACATCATGTGTGATAGCGTGTTATCCACTATTTGTATGGATTGCTTGGTGAAAGCTTGTAACTCGACAACCAAACATAACCATGTTACTCCCAACTTCACTCAGTAGAGTTCGTGACCCAACCTTGCTCAGTAAAGAAGTCAATTTAGTGATAACTATTACCAATCTTATTAATGATCCTTCTATATCCTGAATACTAATATGAATCTTTACTTCCTTTCAATTGGAACTATTTAATATGTGACCTTGAAAACATAGTTCTAGTTCTTCCTTAAGAACTTAATTAGAAATGGTGGAGTCACCCACTTCTTGAGTGACATGACTATCATCTCTTGACCTAGCTTGCTCAATAGATTTAAGAATCCATTGTTGTTTCATCTACTTCCTGATGCTATCTACTTTTTCTTTCTTTTCATCTTCATTTCTACCTATATTCATGCAATTCTTAGCTATATGACCAAGTTTAATACGTGTGTAACATCTTATGGTGGTATCCTTTTTTCTCATGTGATGTTTAACACAATTCATGCCAATGTGTCCATATTCTCCACAATAATGACATCTACACCAAGTGTTGTATTCCCAACCAAATATTGCCTTTACAAATTTTTTAGCTAGATTGAATGACTTAGATCTGTATTCAGATGACTTGTGACTTGTTTCTTGCATTTGTGACACTTGCCCTCAAACTTTGGTTTTTCTTTGCATTCATTAGCTTTATGGCCATGCTAACTACAATTGTAGAATTTTCCGTTGAATTTTTCTTTTCCATTACTCCAACATTTGTTTGATGTATGACCTATCTTACCACAGTGATTGCAAGTAGGTTTTTTTTTCTTTTGTGCACCTTGTTTGGAGGACTCACCTTCTTCTTTATATCCAATTCCTACCTTACCCTTTTGCCTATAGAGATTCTTCTCATTTTTTTGATTTAGTTGATCCATGTCTACTTGGCATTTCATTATTCTTTCATTGAAATTCTTTTTAGAATTTAGATCTATTTTCATCCTTTCATCGATTTTCCTTTCAGAGCTTAAGCCATTCCTTAACCTTTCATTAATTTGTCTTTCAGAGTTCAGATCATTCCTTATTCTTTCATTTTTAGATATCAAACTCATGATTTCTTTATTTATATTGGAGATTTTATCAATAAGATTTTCTTGCTGAAGGGATTGATTTTGAATTTCATTGTTCCTTCCATCCAAGTCTTCTTTTGCCTTATTTCTCTATTCGGAGATTTCACACAATCTTATTGATGGAATTTCTTGTTCTCTTTTCAATTTTCTTACTTCTTCTTGTAGGGAACCATTATTTTCTAGGAGTTCTTTGATTGCATCATTTGCTTCATCTGAACTTCTTAAAGGGAGAAAATCTTCAATCTTTTCTTCAATATTCTGGTGGTCATTCATCTGATCTGCAAGTTCCTTCCTTCTTTTTAGAGTTTGGGAAAGATGCTCTTTTTCTTTCTTGAGTTGAGCTATGGCCATTTCTAGATCTAACTTTTCATTATCAATAGCTTTGTCAAGTTTGAATATCTCCATTGTCCATGATCTTTGCTCAAGCTATCAAAATTTATCCTAGAACCACAATGCTTTGATACCAATTATTGGAAATATTCAGGACTAGCTAGGTTACTGAGAGGGGAGGGGTGAATTAGTAACCTCAAAACCTTGTAACAAATTCAGAACTTAATTGCATTAATATTAATAAATCTAATCTACTACATGCATGAGAAATTGAGAAACATAAGTCACCATGAACACAATATTTGGTGACCCAAAAACCTTCCAAATAGAAAGTAAAACTGGGGTGGGGATGATACCCACAAAACTTCAATTATACAACATAAAGTTGGCCAGTTAAGGCTTACATTGATCAATTTTGATGATCTTCCCTATTAGGAACAATTAGGACTACTAGGTCCAACTTGTTAAAGGTTTTACAAAAATACAATGAAATATGCACTCGATAAAGAGATTTAAGAAAAGACTGTTAAGTCTACCTTGTGAAAGGATTTGAAGCTGATTCACCTGTTAAGATGAAATAGTAGATCTCTGACTTACAACTAAATTGCTGATTGAGATCTTTTGAAATACTGATCACCTCTATGTGATAAATATAACTCAATTGCTCCTTATATGGCCTTACAATACACTTTACTCTGTTGTTGATTTGCATTTGAGTGCTTACATTCCATTCATATTATTTCATGTGTCATCAAAGGAAATGACACAAACACACACACACACACACACACACACACACACACACACACACACACAAACACACACATATACAGATATATATCAATCGAATTACAAAGTTGGCCATTACATAAGTTAACACCAATATTACAAAGTCTGCCTAAATGTAGATACTCAGGTACTAAAAACTAACTTGGTGAAGTTCTAATACATGCTATGCACTATCATTACTTGGCATCATCATGCACTCAGTAGAAGTAGAAGCTTGGTTCAGACTAATCACTTAAACATAGTTTCAAACTCAATATTCACTGGTGACTTAGTAGATATTGTGTAACTCATTATAAATTGCATTCCCTATTTACCATGACTGTACTTGATAGACACTATCCTCCATTTAGCTCAGTTAACACTGGCTTCACTTAAATTAACCTATTAACTCAGTAGAAATTGTAAAGCTTGGTAAATACTGAACTACTTGGTTTGAATTGTAGTGCTTGGCAAACACTGTATATAGAATCTGAATAAGTGTTGTCACTAATAACAAACTTGACTGAATGTCAACAAGATCAAGTGATTTTACTTTTTGTGTTTATACTTATGTCAATTCAGAAAGCAATATGGATGACATAAAAAGCACTAGTGGTGGAGCATTTTTCCTTGAAGGAAGATTGGTTTCTTGGCTTAGCAAGAAATAGGATCATATTTCACAAATTAAAGCGGAAGCAAAGTATATAGTAGTAGTAAACAACTGCAATCGGATCATTTGGATGAAGCATATGTTGAAGGACATTGGAATAGAGTTTTTATAACCTTTTATCATACATTACGATAACACAAGTACAATAATTATGTCTAAGAATCTTGTGTTGCATTCTAAGACTAGGCATATATCTATTAAGTATCATGTGTAATGTCCCATTTTGAATGTCCTGTGAATCACTCTTAGTTTCTAATTTAAAGTCTTATGAATGACTCTGAGTATTTGTTCAATACTTGGAAATATATAGAATTTGTACTTATTTTCAAGAATATCCAAATTCTTGAGTTTTATATAAATATATATATATATATATATATGATGACTTTGTATAAGATAAAGGTTATTTGAAATTAGGTTCTCTTCTAATTATATTTTGATTTGTATTCCTCTCTTATTAATAAATGTATGCCCCTTTACTTTATTGATAAATCAACTTACCCACTTAATATTCCCTTAACCTTTGCATTGAATATTCATTGTTAATGGCAGTAATGCATATGTCACACTACTAACCTTTATTAAAATGTTGGTGTACACGTCACTCGAGCTTTGTTACAGTGTATTCAAATCATGATGTGGATTCCAATGACTGACTTCATACCCTCAATATTGATCCTATCACACCCTTCACCCATGTCTTGATTATGATTGGAATGTGTTATGCCATTCTTTGTACCTACCTAGATGTCAATCCTAATTCCCTCCTCCATCCTCGTTCCATGTCCTTAATTGCAAATGTGTTTCAGAAACATGAGTTCTACACCTTTTATGATGGACAAAATATTTGATGCTATGCTCCTTTACTTAGTCCTTTTTCAACTCTCATAAATACCACTGACTCGGTGATGAGAAGATGTGTCCTTTGATGTGAGTAGAAGTGTCCTTAGTGTTATGGGTTATGTAATTTTATCGATTTGTTTTATTAATATATTTTTTATTATATTTACTTATATATGTTAATTATATGAATGTTGTTTAGGTTTATTTATTGGTTTTGTGTATTAATTATATTTTGTTAGTATGTTGATTAGGTATAGTTTATTTATTTTATTGGATTATATTTAAATGTCTATAATATATATAGACATTAATATATATTACTAATAATGTTTATAATTATTATTATTATGGATAATATAAATTTATATTATTATTAAATAATTAAGTAGAATAAATAGACTATAAATATTTATCTTTTGTGAATAGTCGATTATATAATTTTATTTAGTTATAATTGTAGGATTCCCTTTTAGGAGGGGTCATGACAGTCTCCCCTTCTCAAAATATCTTGTCCTCAAGAAATATCATTTATACATGAGCTCTTTCATAGACACAAAATATATTTGCATACAAAAGGCCTAGAGGATTTATGAGATATACATCTTAATGAATGAAAACATGAAGTAGACATGATGCAAATAGATGAAGACACGAAGCATACACAATGCAGACACATAAATATTTTTTAGTGATTCTTTATAATTTATTCCTCACAATGAAGTAGAGTAAAGTGAATGATTTACAAAATATACTTCCCTAGTACGTTTTATTAATCATGAATCTTGCAAGAACAAGTAATCATTAGCATGCACCTGTATATAATATCTCTGAAGAAAAGATGAGTCATGATAACTTAGTTCTAAACCAATTTTCTACCAAGCCCAAGAGAAAAACTTTGGCCCCTTTGGCCTCAATGGAAGACATCAATCATCCACTGAGGTGGTCTACTTAGCAGATTCTTAACTGAATTAAGTTGACATGATGTCAATTTTTTCTTAACTTGACCAATCTAAGCCCAAGAGTGAAACTTTGGCCCCCTTGGCCTTGATGGAAATATTCTACCATTTCATCAAGGTGATTTACTTAGATGCCCATCTAACATTATTTTCCCAATCTAATCCCAAGAGTGAAACTTTGCCCTCTTTGCCTTGATGTCAACACTTTGGCATCCATCAAGGTGATCTATTTAGATGGAAATCTTTTTCTTCTTAAATATCCTACCTAAGCCCAAGAGCGAAAATTTAGCCCTCTTGGCCTTGATGGCAACACTTGACATCCATCAAGGGGGTCTACTTAGGAGGTAATTTGATTCACTAATTATTATAATTTCACAAATGCATACATAAATTTTACTTTTATTCTTCTTCTTCTTCTTTTGTTGAAGATTACCTTTTCTCATTGAATCACCATTAAAATTGTAGCTCATCTAGTTCTTTTTGGTCCTTTGCATCTAAATTACTCTCCTAATTATGTTTAGTATTATGCTTAGATATCTTGTTCATCCTTTCCTTTTCTTCCTGATCAAATGTAGTGTCCATTCTTCAAACTTGGCTTCTCTTTCCACATAGATGTCTTGGTTCCCAACTTTTCTTGCAATAAAACATAATTTTTTTCTTTTTAGTTCATCACAATAGCTTTTGAACTATCTTTTGCATTCATGGTCATGTTCCCATGGTTCCTTGCAATGGTAACATAATTCATTTTTCTAGGATTCCTTGGAGTGATTTCTTTCTTTTTCATAATGTTTGGAATGTGTGCTCAATGTATGGTGCTTGGCCAAGAAAGGGATCAAAATATTACAACAATGGATTGCTTAATCCAGGATTGGACATCCCAAATGTTTATAACCTAACTCATTTGGACTCATTTAATTTATCAACCAAGGATGTAAACTTGAAATGGTGTCTGCAAAGTATATGCTTCAAACTTTTCTCAGCTTAAGAATTATTCTATGAAAATTCAAATGATTATGATATAGGAAATCTACATTTAAAGCTGAGAATCAAATCTATTTTAACAAAGCATAACAATATAGCTGAGAACTACTTCAACTGCTTATGTTGCAGGAACAATCCACTAATTTTGTTATCAGTGGCTGCAAGAACAGAAAAGTGTACACTAGTTCTATGAACTGAAGGTAAATCCTATGCTAATTAATTAGTTCACTTCCTGTGTGGGCCCCCATAGAGAAGTGAAGTAGAACTACTCAAAGATAGAAACCTGAAATGATCTTTTTATTCATAACAACAGTAAATATACATACTAATAAACAATAAGATTACATTCAGTACTCAAAACTTAGAAAAATTCCTCCTATTAAAAACTACTAATTAAAAATCCTTTTTTTCTGGAACATAGACTTCCAGTTATTTAAACACAAACTAGGAACAGAATTCCTAGATCTTAGACTTCATCAACTGTGAAAATAATGGACAGCATTAAATATTAAAAGAGATGTATTAACTTTGGTGCCAAATGAAAGATGAATTTAGGAGCTCACGACCCTTGGATTTCCCACTTTGACTCCTACTTTCCTAAAAATGGGCACTGGATGTTATTGAAAAAATAGTTGGTGATGTGGTCGATCATTGATGAAATTTACCACCATTTTTTGAAGCTACACTCTGCTTAGCTAAGTTGAATTTACCTTTGAATATGCAAAATTTTAGTACCTCTAAAGTAATAACATACATCACGACTAATTCAAAATATGTCATCTAAATTAGTTTACCCTATGTCACATTGTTATAGAAGAAGTACCCAACCTAGCTAAGTAAGAAAAACATCATTCTCACTATTTTGTAATCAAATGACATATCATTACATAGCATATTCATTTTAGTCCTAGAAATTAATTATGCACACATTTGTCTAAAATTATCATAAACATCATGTTCTTAAACATCAAGATTTTTAGAAAGTTTACAAATTTAACTAAAAATGAAATGATAAAATAGACCATATTTTGGTCTCATCATTCCCCCCAATTGAAGCTTTGAGTTGTCCTCAAGGAAACATGAGATTTTTGATCCTCGTAGCCATCTTGAAATCTGAGGGAATACTATGTCCTTTACCTCCTATGGCATAGTTCCACTAAAAGCCTTTACTCTTCCTATACCCTTCCATCTATGGAGTTCTTTTGTCATATCAAATTTCTCTAAATCTTGCTTATTATCAAGCAATGGGGACAATAGTAGTGGAGGCTAAAAAGTTAAAGGGATCCAATCACTTTTCCTTTCTTCCCCTAGCTTAATGTACCAGGGCTCATAGAGTAGCTATGATAAGATTCAATGGAGAATGAGGTTCCTTCTTCTATAGGTCTTCACTAAATCCTATCCAGTGCCATTGATTTCCCTACTTTGCTACAGGAAGATCTATTTCTGCCATGTCTTTATATTCTTGATAGGCTACCTCCCTTAAAGGAGAAATAATCTGGTTCCCAGGTTTTGATTGAGAAACTTGCAACCAATCACAGTACATTGTTCTGGCATCTTTGGCTTCAGGCCTAAGAAAAAGTGGAATCTCATATTCTAATTCTCTATACTAGTGAGCTTTATTTTCTCTACTAACTTTGTTTTGGATCCAAGACATCAATGCCTTGAGTTGAATATCATCCACATAAAGTAGAGGGTTCTAACCTTTGTTGTCAAGGACTGCTAAATTATGTAAAAAGAGTTCACAAAGTAAATTTTTGATGGCTATAGGGACAGTATGAAAATCTTGGAAGAATTCTTGAGGAGTATTCAATGTTAAACTTTTTCCTTGCATTACACAAGTCATCTAATAATTGACAAATTGTTCTTTCAACAAGAGAGCATAAATAGGAGAAGGAGAGAGATAATACATCAATTCAGGAATCATGGTAGTGACTTTTGTAAGTTTGCCACTTAATTGTTCAATCTCCACATCTTTTTTAGTCAATTCTTGAGTTGGATTAAAGATAGTTTTATCGAGGCTCTCTCTCTCTCTCTCTCTCTCTCTCTCTCTCTCTCTCTCTCTCTCTCTCTCTCTCTCTCTCTCTCTCTCTCTCTCTCTCTCTCTCTCTCTCTCTCTCTCTCTCCATTTTCCATTCTTCCCTCTCTTAAATTAAATAATTAGATAGTTGTGAAATAATGCTTAACAATGAAATAGTGGAACCAGAATCGTAAGTAACACATGATGCAAGTAAAGGATCAAGAGGAATAACTTGCTAGGCTACAGAGGCTAAAGCATCAAGCCCTTGCAAAAGAATCTGTACTACAATAGTATTAATTGTTTCCAAATTTATTCCTATATCTTTTCATGAAATATTCTCCTCTAAAGAGCAAGAGGAGAGTCTACAACTCCAACAAATACACTGTCATCATTGTCTAAATCTATGGAAATTATGGGTGGCTAGATAGAGGATTTTCCTACTACTATAGGTACACATTCTACACTTTCTTCATTTGAACCCTCTTCAATGATGATCTTATCCTTATCGAAAGAAGAGGATTGTTCTTTTTCTATAGTTACATTTTCAAACATAGGGGATTGAAAAGACACACCCTCATCAGGTTTTATAGATGATTGGCTCGTTTGAGTTCTATGCTTGAGGGGTACTTTTGCTTCCTTCAAAGCTATAGGAAGTTTTGAAGATATTTCTTGCACATTCCCTTTCTTCTTCTTATAAACCCTAGGAACTAAGGAGAGCTAGTATTTGGGGAAATTTTAACTTTCCTTTTACCCTTATCAAATGTTGGACCCAACCCAGATGTAGAAGCTACATGAGTGGAGATTGGGATTCTCTATGACCTCCTGGGTCTGGATGAGGAAGAGCCTAGTGTTGGGTTTATAGGATTTTCTTGAGGTTCTGTTTCCTCTTTAACTTGCTTTGTAGGTTGCCTAATAGGGTTTTGCACTTTGTTTTCAACAAAATCATCCCAAGATATCCCAAGTAGTTCCTTGAGGGCTTTTGTGATGAGCTTAATAAAATAGTGGTGTGAAACATCTTTCAAGGTTCCCTTTTCTACTACAGTGGCTCTTTTTAACAAAATGTGATACATAAAATGAGGAAAATTCAAAGGGCAGTCATCATGTCTTAAGCAGCTCAAAAATTTGAAATGTGTGGTATGCAAATATGAATGTCTTCCCTCACAAGTAAAATATCTCACAATATGTATAGCACATTCATTAAATGGTTCTAGTAAAGCTATGTGGATTATACCTTGTTTCTAGTATATTTGAAGTCATGGGTCTATGTGCACTATAAATTGGGCTCTGGCCAACACTGCATCCAATGCATTTGAAAACTCCTCCCCTACCAGAGGAAATTCCATTATCTTAGCTATAATTTTGGGTGAAAGCAAAACCCTTATTCCTTTGACTATGGCAAATCCATCCTTCAAAGTCTAGAAAAATTCTAAGGTAAGCTCCTCATCCCATGCAAACAGTTTGAACATGTAATTCGTCCACCCCCTAGCTTGAAATATAGATAGGCAAACTATGTCTCGCAATAATGTTGTATGATTAGTTGGTTCTCTTTTTTTCAAACCACCCCCCATTATTCCTTCAAAGTGATTATAGGAGTATTTGCAAAAATGGAAAAACTTGTAACAAGGCAAGAAGACAAGTGATAGTACTTGTTTTAAGAAACTAATGTTTTTAGCATTTAAGATCACTTAATTTTGCATTAAGTACCTCAACTAAAACTCATACTTACCAATTTCCAAAAATGTGTGACATAAAGGTAATGGTCACATCACATCATTTTTTTTATCGTCTGGTGGCATATAAAGAATATCATGAACATTTAATGATCACAAAAAAAATGAATGAGATATAATACCCCTCCCCCCAACTAAATTAGGCAATTGCTACTAACAAAGGTAACTAAAAATATAAAAACACATTAGGAAAAAGTTTGAACTTGAATATGTGTATGAACCTTGTAATTCGTGTTGTCAGACGATATTGTCATGCAAGTTGATGAAAGGTGAGGTGAAATGGAAGACGAGAAAAAGTGGAGTGAGGTGGGATTATTACGGAGAAAATACTTTCATAAAGAAAGTAATTTATTATTATGAGTGAAATGCTTTTAGGGAGAGGATGACAAATGAGCAGGAAACTCATCTATAGTAGCTATAGGAATTATAAGATCAACAGATGGATAGAATTGCTGGAAGAACTCTTCATAACTAGATGGCTTATGGTAGAGTTTTTAGCAGTGCCCATTAACAAGCAGTTTGAAGTAGGATCAATGGTTGGGAGTTGCACTGCAACATTCTCAAACATGGAAATAATTTCATACGGTCCAAGCTAATGGGTTTGGAATTTTCCTAGAGTTTTCTAATAATGGGAATCATATAGTAGGGCCTAGTCTCCAATAGAAAACTTCTTGTCACAGATGATATTATCATGTCATTTCTTTTGCTACTATTGAATTATCTCAATATTATGTAGGAAAGATTTTTGGTATTCATCAAGGGCATTCAACTATAGTAACCTATCTTCTTGAGCCTTTGAAAGATCAACATCTGATTCCAAAGTAGTTTTTAAAGTCTTGTGCTCAAATTATATAGGCATGGAAGTAGATTTACCATAAAGTAATTCAAATGAGATAAATCTATTGGTGCTCTTCCATGTAGTTTTGTAAGCCCAAATTGCTTTAGGAAGCTGAGTAACCTAGTCTCATTTGTGAATAGCAATGGTCTTGGTGAGGATTTCTTCTATCTCTCTATTTGTCATTTATTCCTAACCATTAGCTTGAGGATGGTATGGGGAAGATGTGCCATGATGGATCATGTATTTCTTCATGAGTTTTTCAATTAGGTTGGATGTGAATTGAGCTCCTTGATTTGTGACAATTTCTCTAGGTACTCCAAACCTAGTGAATATGCATTCATATAGAAAATTTGCTACTTTGTGATCTTTGGCATGTGTCATAGCTTGTGCTTCAGCCCATTTAGTTGCATAATCAATACATACTAAGATATATGATTTTCCATGAGAATAGGATTTTATTGGACCAACAAAGTCAATACCCCACTTATCAAAAGGTGTGACCACCACTTGTGGCTATAGAGACATTTCATTAGATTTAGTGGGCCTTCCCATTCATTAGCATCAATCACTTCTCCTTGCATACTTTTTTGCATCTTTTGAAGAGTAGGCCATTAATATCTGGTTGTTAAAATCTTGTAGGTTGTTCTCTTTATTGCAAAATGACCCCCATATGGTTCATCATGACATGCCCATAGGATGTCATAGGTTTCATCTTCCCTCACACACTTGCAAGTTACTTGATCTGGTCTAGTGTAGAACATCAACCCAGCTATCCATGATAAATTGAAACTCTTTTCCACCAAGAGATGATGTTGCTTGGGTGAAAAGTGTGGTGGTGTCCTTCCTGTAGCAAGGTAATTTCCTATATCTGTGAACCATGGGTTATAAATTTTTATTGAAAATAGATGCTCATCAGGGAGGCCATCATCTATGGTTATAGGATCATCAAGTAATTGAAGTCATGATAGAAAATCTGCTACTACATTTGCTCAACCTGGTTTATCTATTATCTTCACATTAAACTCTTGCATGAGGAGTAACCAACATGCTAATTTACTAGAAATAGCAGGTTTGTTCATCAAATATTTGATAGTAGAGTGATCAGTGTAGACAAAGACATCATAGCTTATGATATAATGCCAAAATTTATTAAGTCCATACATGACATCAAGCAATTCTTTTTCAGTGACAATATAATTCAGCTCAACACTATGTAAATTCTTACTAATATAGTAAATGACATGCTCAATAGTACCTTCTTTTTATCCCAAAACTGCTCCTAAAGTAGTATCAGATGCATTAGTGTGAATGTGAAAAGGTTTCTTCCAATAAAGTCCTCTAAGAATAGGTGTTGTAGTCAAAGCATCTTTTAATTGCTAAAATGCTACTTCACAGACTTTTGTCCACTCAAATTCAGTTGTCTTTTGGAGTGAGTTGTACAAAGGGGTAGCAAGCTTACTGAAGTTTTCGATGAAGCTCCCATAGTAACTGACATGTCCAAGAAAACTTCTAACATCTATTTTCTTGGTTGGTGTTGGTATATTAGTAATTATAGTGATCTTCGCAGGGTCCACTTGAATTCCACAAGAGGAAAGGTAGTGGCCAAGAACAACTCCTTCTTCCATCATGAAATAACATTTCTCACTATTAAGAGAAAGGTTGTATTCTTGACACCTTTTTAACACCTTCTCCAAGTTGGCATGAGCTTGTTCAAATGTGTCACCATAAGTGTTGAAATCATCCATATAGATTTCAACGCAATTAGCAGCTATGTCAGAAAATATGCTAAGTATTGCTCATTGAAAAGTTGTAGGTGCATTACATAATCCAAATGGTAAGACAAAGTAGGAAAATGTTCCCCATGGACACGTGAATGTTGTCTTATCCTAATCTTTTAGAGAGATCTAGATTTGATTATAGCCACTAAAACCATCTAAAAATTAGAAATATCTCCTTCCTACTAGGTTATCTAGTACTTGATCAATAAATGGCAGAGGAAAGTGATCCTTTTAGTGGCTCTATTAAGATCCATGTAGTCTACACATACTCTCCATTTTCCTCCCTTCTTTGGAATAATAACTAGAGGTGACACCCACTGACTATTAGAAATAGGATAGATGAATCCAAAACTAAGAAGTTTTTGTAACTGTACTTTGACTATATCTTTTAATGTTGGGTTTACTCTCCTATGGGCTTGTCTCACTAGCTTAAATTTTGAGTTAATAAATATTCTATGTACAAAGACTAGGATCTAAGCCCTTTGTGTCAATATAGTCCCATGCAAAGGCTTGCTAACTATCTTGCAATAGTTTAATGAGACTTGTCATCTGAGATGCAGTAAGGTCATTATTGACATTTAGCTCTTTTCCTGCATCAATCTTAGCTCTCTTCACCTTATCTATCTTTAAAACCTCTACTATTGATGGAGATTTAATTTTACGAGGTAATAATGTATAAAGGTAATCAAGTTCTATAGGAGATTGAGATGCATCACATTGAGGCAATACAGTTTGTAAGGATCCAATAGGATTTGCAGAAGCAAACTCCTTCAAATCATACAGATTAGAAAGGATCATAGCTAGTACATCATCTTCTTCCTAGGATATGACAAATGGTTTTCTATCAAGCATCATGAGCTATTGAACATAATTAACTTCTAAAGGATTATCACCAAGGTCTAGCCAAGAAACTTGGTCAAGATCTAGTTGTGGTTGTGCAAGAGAGTACATAGTTAACTTTTTAGTCTTGAAACCATCTGATATTGTCACTTTTCCTACTTGACATGCAATGCATGCATCTATAGTGCCCAACCAAGGTCTTCCTAAGATTAATGGATATCCTCCAAGGGTGCCTCTAGGTGATAGCACAACAAAGTTTGAAGGAAAATCTAGGGAATCCAAGGTTACAATGATATCTTCTATCATACCATTAGGGTTGATAGTTGAGTTGTCTACTAACTGAAGTATTGTAGGAGTATCCCTTAATCCAATAATGCTAAGTCTTAACAAGACTTCTTTAGTCATGACATTAATTGAAGCTCCCAAATCAATCAAAACATTCTAAATTTGGATGCCATTTATGTGTATGGTAACCATAGGATTTCCTCAGTCAGAATACTTAGGCATCAAGGCTTTGCTCAACATTAAATTATAAAGTTGTCCCAACACAATGACAGTAGGAGGATCCTTTTTCTTTCTACCAGACTACTTGACACATGCTTCTTTTAAAGCTTTATTGTAAAGGGGAATCTCCTTAAGTGCATCCAATAAGGGAATCTAGATAGTCATTTGTTTAAGTTGGTCTAGGAGATCAGTTGCTACAAGATTTGGTTTAGATGGAGCTATAGGAACTAACCTTTGTGGATATGGGGAAGCAGATACTTATGGAGGAATTGAGGCATCAGTTGGTTGATTTTTTGGAACATTTTTAGTATCAGTGACCTCAGTTATTATAGGTCCTTTAGGTGGGGGCAACTTGGTTCCAAACCTTAGATGAATATCATTTATTTGCAAAGAATAAGCTTGTTGCTTATTGTTGGGATTTGGTGTTGGCTAAGCAGGAAGTTGTGATTGCTTCTATGGGCTAACATTGGTTGCAAGAGGTGGAGGTATTAGGACTTGCTACTGAGGTGGAGACATCAACACTTGTTGCTGAGGCAGTTGGTTAGGCCCCCACTGAGGTGGTTACTACCAATTCCCCTACTAGAGAGGTTGTTGGTTAGAGCCCTTGAGGATACTAATCATTCTAATAAGTTCATTGATCATTTTTCTATGGATACTAAGGTGGTTTTTGGTAGGCTTGGTTATACTATGGCTATTGGTTGGGCCAATTATTGTTCCAATTCTATCCTTGAAGGGCAGAATTTGGAGGAATAGTAATTATAACCAAAATTATTTAGAGGGTCTTGAGGCATACCTTGTCTCTGAGCCCATGGTTGTCTTTGAGCAACATAGATCACTTCTCCTATATCCTCATCAATTTCTTTGAACTTAGTGGGCATTAGTTATGCATTAATGGTTGTAATGGTCTTGCATGTGTAGTTCTTCTTCCTTTCTCTGCAACAAGGGTAGAATTCAATCAACATAGCATTAGCTTCATCCTTTTTCCTTTGGGCTTACATGGTATCCAATTGAGTAGCAACAACATTAATGATATATTGCTTGAAGTCAGACAGTAGGTCAGATAACTCCATCTTAGATACTCTTGACCCACCATTGATCTTATGTGGTGGGCTCCTTAGTCCTCTACCTTTCTTCATAGTAGCTCTTGATTAATTCTAACATATCTCCTTGATTTCATTCCAATTTCTTTGTGTAACATCTCCTCTAGTCATTAGTTCCAAGGCTTCCATACTTTCTTCTTGCACACCTCTCAAGAAATGATGCTTCTTAGATTCTTCATTTAAGTTATGTTATGTGTTCTGCTGCACATTGAACAAGAATCTGGAGACATAGTCTTCCAAGGTTTCACCCTCCTATGAAATTTTAAAAATTTCATCCCCCTTCATATCTTGACCTTTGCAATATTCTTTCTTTTCTTGAAGAAACAAATTACTCATTTTAGTCTAGTTTGCTACAACATTTGCACCCAACCCCATAAACTATCTTAGAGAAGCCTCCTTTAGAGTAGAGGGAAACAATTTCAACTTATGGGCATCAATTGTTTAGTCATAGCTCCTATAGAGAGTGTCAAACTCAAAGAGAAAGGTTTCAAGGTCTTCTGTAATAATGCATAGAATTTTGGAAGAGCAGCAGTAGGTATGTTCTTCAAATTTTGATTCCCTTACTGAGGTGGAATAGGAAAAGGAAAGGTAGGCATAGCCATTCCTGGAGGAAAAGGTGGTGCTTGATATATAACAGTGGCTAGTGGATTATCTTGATATGTAGGCTCAGCAAAAAGTTCATTCAAGTGGAGTGATTCTTCTAAAGATGAAGAAGATATTTCAGCATGAATATCAGCAAATAAATTTTCAAAGGGTTTTTCTTTGTCATTCTCTCTTTGGGGTTCATCTAGTTCAGGTTGAACATAATTAGATGGTTCTTCCTAATTATCATAAGGAATGAATCTCGCAAGGTGGTCTTTTCTTCTATGCATAACACGCTTCTTTAATACTAAATTATATTCTTTAGGGAATAAAAGTGCAACTACAATGATTGGTTTGAATTAATAACATTTGCGAGAATGGTGCCAAAAATGCTTGGCCAAAGAAAGGGATCAAAATACTATAACAATGGACTGCTTAATCTAGGATTGGACATTGTGAATGTTTCTAACCCAACTCATTTGGACTCATTTAATTTATCAACCAGGGATGTAAACTTGAAATGGTGATGCAAAGTATATGCTTCAAACTTTTCTCAACTTAAGAATTATTCTATGCAAATTCAAATGATTATGCTATAGGAAATGTACACTTAAAGTTGAGAATCAAATCTATTTTAATGATGCATAACAATACAGCTGAGAACTACTTCAACTTCCTATGTTGTAGGAAAACCACTAATTCTATTATCAATGGTTGCAGGTGTATGCACCCAAAAATGGTCACCTAGACTATGGGCCCCCATTATTCAATTTATCAATTTATCAAATTTTCTGAATCAATGGTTTGTAATATTTTATTAAATCAATTCAAATCAATTTTCCTTGATCAAATTCGATTTATTTCATTTCTAAGATTGATCATTTTATTCCAAGTCTTATTTAATTAAAATAAAATCTTCTCTTTTAATTAAATAAAATAAAATCCCCATTTAATTAAAAGAAAACCTCTCTTTTAATTAAACAGTTCATCCACATTTAATTAATTAAGAGAAAAACCTCTCTTTTAATTTAATTAAATATCTTCTATTTAATTAAAAAGAACTTGCTCCCTTTTAATTAAATAAAAATCTCACTTAAATATCTCTTTTGATGAAAAAAGGAAATAAAATAAATTCTTTTTATTTAATTTCTCTACACTTAAAAATGTGATCTAAGTGGGATTTATCTTTCCACTTTCTCCTCAACCACTCCTCTTTTCTAATTGGTGGAATCTTGTCTCACATGGATCACCACTTTCTTCTCAACCACTCCTCTTTTCTCATTGGTGGAATTTTGTCTCACATGGATCAAGCTCTATTATCCCATATTGGTTGTGAGAAGCCTCTCACCTCCATAATTTCCTTTATAAGGGAGAGCCCTCTCCTCATGTTAGAACCCATGATTATGCTATCGTTATGCTGCAAGTTTGAAGACCAATTTTTGAAGGAGTTTGAATACAAAAGCTTTTTGTGGAGAACTTCTATTTTCTTGTCTTTTTCTCTCTTGCACCCATCATGGGCTTTTAGCTTAGATCTTGCATTTATAGATTAGATTTTGCTTTCATAGATTAGATCTTATTTTCATGCATATTTGAAGATCATGGAGACTAGCATTCTTGTTTTTCCTCTTTGAATCTCTCATCTCATGGTGTACTTGCATGGGCACAAAAATAGGTCAAACTGAGGGCCTTCATTGCAAACCCTTGCACTATATGAGTAGAGAGCTATGGATCGATTTGTGAGGGCTCATTCTTGAGTTTTCTTACATGTAATGATTCATAGAAGTGTGACAACATTTTAGCACACATTTTTGGCGCCCACTGTGGGGCTTGAATCAAGTTTCTACCTCCATTTGCTTTTATTTTTCATCTCTAGTTTTTAACAGCAGTATATTGGATCTAATCAAGTGCTTTTGTAAATTTTTCACTTTGATTTTAAGGCCAACCCATATATAGATTGGTTTGCAGGCAAAAAATCTAGTTGGTTTAAAGATTCAATCATATCTTTTAAACCACTTAAATTTTGGTTCTAAATTTTTTTTTGTGGGTTGTATATGTGCCCAACATGTCCCAGTTCGATTTTCAGAGCATTTTGACATGATTTGCATGAGTTATGAATTTTTCTTTATTTTTCATAAAAAGCCATTTCTGATAGCAAATCAGCGTATTTTTTAGAAAAAATTACATTTTCAGAAATCTTTTTGAATTCTAAAGGGGGTTCTTTCTTTTTTTTTTGAATTTTGAGGCCGTATTAAGGATCAAAAACTCGATTTGATGAATCTGGCCTATTTTGAAAAATTGGGTCCCTAGAGCACAAATGAAGAGATTTTTTTGAATTTCTTACATTTTTGGAAAGCTCTTTAGTTTTTAGTAGGGGTCTCTTATTTTCATTTCTATTTTTGGGTTTGAAATCATAGCAAAAAAAAGGTCATATCATGTTGACTAGGTTATTCATATTTTTTTTGCAGGGATTTTCGTGTTTTTCTGGTTTTTTCTGCTAACTGCTCACTATTTTGGGTTTTTCTGTGTTTTCTAATTTTTTTTGGAACAGCATACTAGTAAGTTGTGATTTCATTAGAAAAATGTGCTAAAGTTGTTAAAAATAGGTAAGATCTACTAAGCGCGTTGCGAGGACTTCAAGTATTCTTCTTTGGCTGATAACACTTTAATTTGGAACCTTAAAATGAACCTCTCATGTGTCTAGCTTGTGTGTTTTGCTTATGCTTTTATTTTTCAAACACATGCATAATTGATACTATGTTGTAATCTTCATTGATTTTTATTTAGCAAGCTTGATTATTAGTGATAGATTTAGATAGCTATATTGGGTTATTGGACTCACTGAATCCGCCAGCCCCTCATTCCACCCCGTGGTTGCAAGATCAGTGCCACATTAAAGGGGAGGGGTCTACAGGATAGAAGCATTAAGTTCTCCACTTGGCAACCCTCTTGTGCTTTCTAGAACTCACTAATCTTTGAGTTGTGGACTCGTTTTGGGCTTGTGTGAGGGGTTAAGTGTTCCACATCTTTGGACTCACCTTGCATTAGTTAAAGCGTTAAGTGTACCACCTTGTGCTTTTTGATTATTTTTGGATAGATTTGCTTTTGGGGAATTAACATCTGTACACACATAGTAATTAGGCCCCATGAATACTATTTGTGGATCTTGAGGGAGTGACTTCCTAGTGAAACTCCTCTCAAAGACGGATTCCTTGTAGGTGGGGAGGATACTTTGAGAATCTCTTAGATAGATGGATCTTCAACTTGGTGATTGAGGCATCCTTTCTTTGGAGAGGTTGATAGATCACTAGAGGTTGATATCATAGATCTTGAGATAATCTTAGTTAGCATGTCGGATTAATCTGCTTGCTTTGATTGGGCTAAAAGTGAAAAGGTGTCAAAACCTTGGATCTGAAAGCTAAGTCCCCTTGTGGTCCACTATTGTGAGTCGGTCACCTTTAGAGAGGGTTAACCATAGCAGACAATCCCTATACAGAGCAAACTGCAGACAAAACCTCAAGCGGTAATAGCCACTTCTGTCGTGGTTACAACAATCGCTATATAAATGTCCTTGTGGAAGAAATTTCCATGGGGTATGTTTCATTGTGGGTTGTCCGATCTCCCTAGCAGCTCTTGAAGATTAAGTTCTCAGATTGTGTCAAAACTTCGGTGCGCCGGGATTGGAGGTCACCCTTGTGAATCATAAAAGTTGCAGAGTCAAACCATTACTAAAAACCTTAGAGAGGCCAACTTTTATTTTCTAGGGATGTATGCAATGATTGTGAAACTCTTTGAGAACATACACAATTAGCTCTCCTAGGGATTAGCATAAACTAATTCACTTGATTGCTCATGCACAAGGTTGCTTTGCCCCTTGTTCATTGTTTGAAGACAGTTTGCTTGAAATTCCTATTTTCTATCTTGCGTGCTTGGTTTATGAGAAAGAATCTATTGATACATCTAGTTGGATATTTAAAATGAACAAAATCTGAGTTCTTGAGTTGAGACTTTACGATCGAATAACTTTTTTATCGCATTATTTTGAGTCTCCCTAGGTTTATCCTATTTGGATTAGGCTACTTAACCCATTGTTAGAAGCTTTTTTTTTGCACATTGGGTTATTGTGCTTTGACCTCTTGAATTAGTAATCATTGATTTTACAAGAGACCTTGTTTGGAGTTGGTAAGTTAGAAACCGTCCTTATTGAGAAAGATATACACTTGGATCCTTTGATATTACACTTGGAGAGTCTTAGTAATCTCTTGTCCATTCACTTTCATCAAAGTTTAATTTTAATTATTTATAATTTGGGTCAATCATCCTCCTGGTCCATATGTGCTAAGGTATTTACCCAAAGTTGTGGGCACCTCTGTGGCAGTGTTGGTTTACACCTATTGCAAAATTCTATCTTATCACATCTCTTTTGGACAAGTGAGAGCTTTTACTATCCTAGTTTGGTACCAACGTTTCTTAGGGTTATCCTATCAACTAGTGCCTTTTCTTTCATGTTGATTACAAGTGCTATTACATGTTTCTCAACATTCAAATGATCTCAAATGGTATCAAATTTTCCAAAATGACTTTTGGTCTTCTTTCTTCTTTATCTTCCATGTCTTTCTAATCTGTCATTTTCACTCTTCCTCTTCTTCATGTCTTCTTGATTCTTTTCCTCCTATTATCATATAGTCTACCTTCTTCTATTCATTCTTTCTCTTCTTCCATACTTGATTCTTCTTCTTCTAGAACCATGGATCTTGGATATCTTTTTAGGGATCCTCATTTGAGCTCAGATGAAATCCACCTCCTTCTTGAATTTGAAAAGTGTTGTCACTCCAATAGATGCATGGATGCTAACGTTGCAAGAAAAATGATTAAAAAAATGGGATAAGTCAGACACCGTTGCTAGGATCATGTGCAAGATCAAATCACAATATCCTTCTTCCAAATATTTCCCATCTTCCAAGTGTTATCATGATTCTTCTAAATATCATACAGATTTTCCATCTTCCAAGTCTTATCATGATTCTTCTAAATATTATACAGATTCTTTATCCTCCAAGTCTTACCATGATTCTTCTAAATATCGTTTAAATTCCTTATCTTCCAAGTCTTATCATGATTCTTCTAAATATCCTTCATATTCTTCATCTTCTAAGTCTTACGATAATTCTTCTAAATATCATTCACATTCTTCATATTCTAAATCTTACCATGACTCTTCTAGATATCATCCATCTAGGTCTTCACCTACCTCTTTTTCACTATATCATTCTTCTTCTACTTCTACCAAGAGTCTTATTCCTCTTATTAAGACATATGATAATGAATAACATGAAAAGTCTTGTGATATGCCTATCTATAATTCTTCTAGTGACAATGATTATGATGGTGATGATTATTACATTCCAACAGTTCCTAAAAGTCCTCCTAGTCCTATGCTTGTGCTTAAAGGAGATGAGTCACGAAAAGATATTGATGGTAATTCACATGAATCAAATCTTGAAAACAACATTGATAAATTTTGTGAACAATACCTAAATGATAAATCTGCATTTTTTGATGAAGAGAAAGCATTTTTTGTGCTGAAATACAACATCAATGGGATAAGAGTTTCTCTTCTAAGAACCCTCATGCTGAAAATAAAGATTACACTCTTGAGCAAGATCATGTTAATGTTGAACCTTTGTCTTCGAATGCTCCCCTTCCATCTTCTACTTCCTCCACTATCCATACATCTCTTAAAGATTCAAAGTCTTTCAAATCTCCTACCAATCCTTCATCCAACAAAGATCCTAATGCTTTTCATGCAGTTCCCTATAGTTATCCTCAAGGGCTACCTCTTAAAGAAACTCAAGCTAACCTTCACCTGGCTGCAAATACTTTTGATAATGCTAAATCTAAAGATCCTAAGCCTTCATGTGCTATAATGCCTACTTCAGCTAGTCCTTCATCATCTATTCCAAAGTCTTCCATACAATTCTGACATGCTTCCTTCTCCTTAGGAGTGGTTTCATGTCAAGAGGACTCTAAAAATGATAAAGAAAAAAATATAAAGAAAGATCAAGATCAAGAACCCTCCTTGTCATCCAATTATTTTCACAATGTCTCTGATACGTTTCATGGTTCTTTTGATCCCTTACGCCCTTTCTCATTCAGTCCACCATGTCTTAAGTCTTCTCCTAAGCAAGATCAAGATACTGCTTGCACCACTGAGCTTATTGACAATAAAAATGGCCTTATTACACTTTCTCCTTCCAAAGATGATACTTCCATTAAGGTTATTAAAAATGATGCTATTACTTCCAATGTTGAGCCTAGTGAAAATCAACAGAACAATTCTATGCTTATGTTATCTAAAGATCCTTGTCAAGATCAAAGTCTTTCATCTTCTTGTTCTACCACTCTATGTTCCCTTCCACTTTCTACTCTTCCTAAGTCTTCTCAAGCTTTAAGTTCTCCTATCAAAGAAGTTTCTCCTATTAAAGATGTAGGGCCCATTTACCGTTACACCAAAAGCCATGACTGTTAGTGAACATGGAACACCACATAATTAACCACCTGTGGGCAGGGGAGCACGTCGCATCACCCAACAATCTCCCCCTCGACGCGCATACCAGGTGCTTACGTGGGTTGGGAAGGCACCGGAGAGATTTGAACCCATGACCAAGCCAAAACCAAGCTCTGATACCAATTGTAGGGCCCATTTACCGTTACACCAAAAGCCATGACTGTTAGTGAACATGGAACACCACATAATTAACCACCTGTGGGCAGGGGAGCGCGTCGCATCACCCAACAAAAGATTTTTATGTTCCTATTGAAAATTTTGATGCTCACTCTAAAGATGTTGATGTCCTTGATTGTGATATAGATGTTGATGAACTTATTGATTACCCTTTTGCATCTTCTACATCCATCCTTGGACCTCCCCCACCAATGCTAAATCCTTCACATTTTCCTTCCATCTTGGGTCCTTATGTCCCTTCACTTTCCCCTCCCAATTCTCCTAGTTCTTCATCCATTTTGGGTCCTTATGTCCCTCCCTCTCCTATCTTTTCTCAAGATCAATGTAGATGCATATCCTTGAATCCTTTTCATCCACCCACTCACCTAAACTAGTCATATCATCCTTCTTCTTCCACAAATCCTAATTCTTTTGGAAGTAACTTGAATGTTCAATACAAGAAAAAGAAGCAATTCAAGAAGCCATATAAAAAGGTAGACCACCATGTCTCATCTAATCGACATGGGGGCATAAAGTCAAAAGAGATATCTAAGAAAAAAATTATAAGACAAGTATGGGTTCCAAAATCCATCATTGAAGATATTATCTCTACATCATCAAAAAGAAATGAAAAGAGGCCTACGGCTATATGGATTCCAAAGCCTTTCTTGAGAAAGTCTAATGTTGAACAACAATTGAAGTTGACATTCAAGCTTCCAAAGAATTCTGCTTCATCTTCTTCCAAAAGCATTCTTCCATTCCATGTGCCTAAACTGCAACCTTTTCTATCCACTCACCATATTCCTTCACATATTCCTTCATTCACATTTTCTCCATCCTTTCGCCACCCTTCAAGGTGTGTGTTGACGTTGATCTTGCCTTATTTCCATTTTTCAATCTCACTCACTTCGCATAAAGCCATATCCTCCATTTTTGTCTCCCATCTTCCTTTCCCTATTAGCATCTTTGAGCATATCATTTGAATTCCTTTGTATATCATGGTTTAAACATTCAAAGAGCATTATCTCAAAAGCTTGACTTCTTCCAAAAAAAATTGAAAAAGATTGAAAAAAATAAAATAAAAAATGAAAAAATTGAAAATGTGCCCTGGTGAAAACCTGATAATCAGGCACCTTGGTAGCAAAAGTAAAGAGAAATAAATTCATCCTATGGTGAAAACCACTCCCTTGTGGTGCCTTGGATAAGTACCATGATGAAAACCTAACAAATAGGCATCATGCATAGTTCTTCTACATCTTTCATTCATTTCGTCTTCTCTCTTTGATCTTGACAATGTTGACCTATAGACAAACATTTGGCTATCTTGTGAGATATCTTATGATGATCTTGTTTTCATTCCTTTCATGTTTAGCCTTCATATCTATTTTCCTCCATTCATTCTAAGTCTTTCGTTATCCTTTTCCCATTTACCCTTTTGGTTTTGATCTAATAAAAAAGAGTAAAATATGATGCTATAAAGTCTCTTGACATGTCTACTTCTTTGGATTGCATCTTTCCCACTTTTACATTATGCTTTCTTGAATTATCCTATACTGGCCTTTCATTTCTTGTCCAAATGTTCTTTACATGACAAATTTTCCCTAGCTTGAGTACTCTTGAGGAGTCAACCTTTGAAGATCACTTTCACTTGCTTCATACACTCCTTGCTTATCCATAATATCCATTAGCTTATTGCTTCATCATGTCCTCCACCTTGTTAGACATTGGGACTGCACGATGTGATCTTGCTTAAGAGTTTAATACTCATTCTGTCTAGGGGTATCTTTGTACATATTTATTGATCCTGAAAAAAATCCAAAAAAATTGATATATTTTAAAAAATCCAAAAAAATGATATATTGTAAAAAATCTAAAAATTGAAAAATGTCCTGAAAAAATGATCATCTTAGTGACAACCTAGAAAAAGGCACTTTGATGTATCTTCAAAAAAAGTATATATTCCAAAAATACAAAAAAAAAAAAAAAAAAAAATTCAAAAAAAATTCAAAAAGTGCCTTGGTGAAAACCTGGAAACAGGTGCCATGGTAGCAAAAATACAAAAAAAATTATAAAAAGTCCTTAAAAAAAAAAAATTTTTTTTTAAATCCAAGTAGTAAAAACCTGAAAACGGGCGCTACTTGAGGCCTTTGCACCCCTGTTTCTTAGCACATGTCCTCGACACTTAGCCTTTCTCCACCATGCCTTGTCCTTGTTACCTTGGTTTGGAATTGGTCTTTGTCTAGGGGGCATAACTATGTTAGCTTTGGTTTCTTAGATGTGTGAGTCTTTAGGACACCTCGCAAATGGTGTTTTTCAACACCCATTGACATCGAGTGTTTTGCAACACTTATTGGTTTGGTCTTACCCAGTATTATCATGTGATCTTACCTTCCTGCAAGCATTTGATCCTTGTCCTCAGAACTCAGTATCAGTTAACACACTTAAATTTTTAAACGCAACACTTAATGCTTGACTTATGTCATGATCTTTTCTTTGTGTGCTGACTGTTATTGATTTTTGTTGAGTGTCCTTGTCTGATAAGTCTCTCCGGGATACATCGCTAGAGGACTTGGGGCATGGGACATGTTTTTTTTTGTTTTTTTTTGCTTGTGGGTGTGGTCTTGAACTCTAGAGTGTCTTTTGTTGTCCCCTTGAAACACTTAGGAGATTTGAGACATCATCCTTGATTGTTTTTGCACAACCATTCTTATAGTCATCTTGGCATCTATGCCTTGATGCGAGCATAGTTTTTCTATATTAAATTGGGTAAGCTAACATTGAAGTCATCTTGACCTTTATGTCTTTGATGCTTATGTTAGAATCTTTCCACATTTCAATCCAATATAAATCGCATTCATATCTTCATAGTTACATTTGTAACTAGTGATGATTGTGTGATTTTTCGATGTCCGTTAATAATTGCCCAATGATGAAAATAAGTTCTTTTACATTCTCTAATGAATGATGAACACAAAATCCTATGTTACAATTGCTCTTTTGCAAGTACACCATTGCATTTCATGTAGCTTGCATTATTAGACTTCATGTTAGTTTGCATTTTTAGGCTGCATTATGAGTTTGAGAGGGTTCTCCTTTCATCTTTATTGTGGACATTTAATCAATTGTGGTCACATTTTGATCTTCATTTCCTTATTTTCTTTCGTGATCTCAATCAAAATTTCTATCTTAAATAGTAGATTGATTTTTGGAGCATTTTCTTTTCTTATTTCTATTTCTTTCCACATCTTTCAAACTCCTATCTTCCATTTTCTTTTTCCCCACTTCTTTTCTTCTAAATCACCTTTGGGGCATAATATTTCATGCTTGATGATCTACCTTGGTTCTATGATTCTTATATCTTTCATCTTACATCAAGAACCTTATTTTTTGTTCGATTTGATCAAATTTATCAATTTGTTGTTTCTCCTCTATCTCATTTCGATTTCGATCACGAGGGGGTAGTAATTATCAATTTCAATCCTTGATTCAATTTTATCAATTTTATCCTCGACTTTTTCAAGTTAAAATTTATTTGTATTCTTTGTCTTGATGTGTTCTCGAGTCGACCACACATCTGGGTTGTTTTGTGATCCCAAATTGACCTCACACTTCAATTTCTTTCTTTGACGACATGTGTTCCCAAATCGATCACACATTAGTCAAAGAGGGGCAAATGTATGCACCCAAAAATGGTCACCTAGACTATGGGCCCCCATTATTCAATTTATCAATTTATCAAATTTTTTGAATCAATGGTTTGTAATATTTTATTAAATCAATTCAAATCAATTTTCCTTGATCAAATTCGATTTATTTCATTTCTAAGATTGATCATTTTATTCCAAGTCTTATTTAATTAAAATAAAATCTTCTCTTTTAATTAAATAAAATAAAATCCCCATTTAATTAAAAGAAAACCTCTCTTTTAATTAAACAGTTCATCCACATTTAATTAATTAAGAGAAAAACCTCTCTTTTAATTTAATTAAATATCTTCTATTTAATTAAAAAGAACTTGCTCCCTTTTAATTAAATAAAAATCCCACTTAAATATCTCTTTTGACGAAAAAAGGAAATAAAATAAATTCTTTATATTTAATTTCTCTACACTTAAAAATGTGATCTAAGTGGGATTTATCTTTCCACTTTCTCCTCAACCACTCCTCTTTTCTAATTGGTGGAATCTTGTCTCACATGGATCGCCACTTTCTTCTCAACCACTCATCTTTTCTCATTGGTGAAATTTTGTCTCACATGGATCAAGCTCTATTATCCCATATTGGTTGTGAGAAGCCTCTCACCTCCATAATTTCCTTTATAAGGGAGAGCCCTCTCCTCATGTTAGAACCCATGATTATGCTATCGTTATGCTGCAGGTTTGAAGACCAATTTTTGAAGGAGTTTGAATACAAAAGCTTTTTGTGGAGAACTTCTATTTTCTTTTCTTTTTCTCTCTTGCACCCATCATGGGCTTTTAGCTTAGATCTTGCATTTATAGATTAGATTTTGCTTTCATAGATTAGATCTTATTTTCATGCATATTTGAAGATCATGGAGACTAGCATTCTTGCTTTTCCTCTTTGAATCTCTCATCTCATGGTGTACTTGCATGGGCACAAAAATAGGTCAAACTGAGGGCCTTCATTGCAAACCCTTGCACTGTATGAGTAGAGAGCTATGGATCAATTTGTGAGAGCTCATTCTTGAGTTTTCTTACATGTAATGATTCATAGAAGTGTGACAACATTTTAGCACACAGCAGGTATAGCAGAGTTTACACTAGTTCTATGAACTAAAGGTAAATCCTATGCTAATTAATTAGTTCACTTCTTGTGTGTGCCCCTATAGAGAAGTGAAGTAGAACTACTCAAAGATGGAAACCTGAAATGATATTTTTAATCATAACAATAGTAAACATACATACTGATAAACAACAAGATTACATTCAGTACTTAGAATTTAGAAAACTTTCTCCTTCTACTAAAAACTACTAATTAAAAATCCTTTTTTTTCTAGAACACAGACTTCTAGTTATTTAAACATAAACTAGGAACAAAACTCCTAGATTTTGGACTTCATCAACTACCAAAACAATGGATGACATTGAATATTACAAGAGATGTATTAACTTTGGCACCAAATGAAACATGAATTTAGGAGCTCATGACCCCTGGATTTCCCACTTTGACTCTCGCTTTCCTAAAAATGGGCACTAGTTGTTATGGATGAAATGGTTGGTGATGTGGTTGGTCATTGATGAAATTTACCATTGTTTGCTCAGGTTGTTGACTCCACTTAGCTAAGTTGACTTTACCTTTGAATCTACAAAATATTAGTGCCTCCAAAGTAATAACATACATCAAGACTAATTCAAAATATGTTATCTAATTTAGTTTACCCTATGTCACATTGTTGCGAAAGAACTACCCAACCTAGCTAAGGAAGAAAAACAACATTCCCCCTATTTTGTAATCAAATGACATATCATTTCATAGCATATTCATTTTAGTCCTAGAAATTAATTATGCTTACATTTGTATGAAATTATCATAAACATCATTTTCTTCAACATCAAGGTTTTTAGAAAGCTTGCAAATTCAATTAAAAACGGAATGATAAAATGGACCATATTTTGGTCTCATCACATGGTTCTTGGACCTATCCTTTGTTGGGTGTGTATCAAATTTTAATGCCTTTTGGATTGCATCTTCTAAATTTTTTGGTTCATGTGCTCCCACTGCACTCTTGATTGATTCCTTCAACCCATCTATAAATAAATGAGTCCATTTTTTGATATTTCAAGTACCATGGTTGATAACCTTTCAAATTCCCTAGAAAATTCTATCACTAATCCTTCTTGTCTAAGTTGGGTTAATCTTTTGAAGTACCATTCTGAGTCTATTCAATCAAATCGCTTTATGTGTTTTTGGGTGAATTCATCATAACTCTTAATTTGTTTATGTCCTTGGTTGTTAAGGTCATGTTGCCACCAATCTTGTGCTACTCCTCTCAAATGAAGAAAAGCAAATTGAATAGTACCTTTTTCTATCATAGGATTTAAGGAAAGATATGTATCCAACATTTGTACCCATGAGTGTGTTGTAGTTTTTTTTGATCCATCAAATTTTGGAAGACTCGCTTTATTTATCTCTTCTCATAATCCCTTCTCTTGGTGTGTTTGTCTCTTTCTATTAGATAGTGACTTCGTCTAAGCATCACAATAATCTTTAAATAGTATCTCCCTTCTAAGTTTAGGACCAAATTTAGAGTACTCATTTATAATGTCATTTATATTATTTACTTCATTTAATCCATCCTCATATTCTTGTTCCTCTCCAGGTAGAAAATGGGGTCTTATGGGTCTGTGTTGTGATTCTAGTGTATGTAACTAATTATTATCATTTTCATATTGGTGAGAATTCGTATCCCTTTCATTTTTGTTTATATTATGAATGGTTTCTAAGAGGATTCAATTTGTTTCACTTTGCTCAGTAATAGCTCGAGCATTTCTTTCAATTTGTTCCATGAGTGCTTGAGTAGTTCAATTCATTTGTTCCATGAAGGCTTTCAATTCATTACTTATTTGATTGTTCATTTTGGTGGAGTGTTTCCTTCCTTCCTTTTCGAATGCTCTTTGATCTCTTTGGTGTTTTTGCATTAACTACTTTCCACAGACTGGCATGAAAGATGCTCTAATACCACTTGTAATGTCTTGTTTTGAATGTCCTTCGAATCACTCTTAGTTTCCAATTTAAATTCTTATGAATGACGGAGTATTTGTTCAATACTTGAAAATATATATAATTTGTACTTATTTTCAAGAATATCCAAATTCTTGAGTTATATATATAAATGATGACTTTGTATAAGATAAAGGATATTTGAAATTAGGTTCTCTTCTAATTATATTTTGATTTGTATTCCTCTCTTATTAATAAATTTACGACCCTTTATTGATAAATCAACTTCCCCACTTAATATTCCCTTAACCCTCACATTGAATATTCATTCTTAATGGTGGTATTGCATATGACACACTACTAACCTTTACTATGTGTATAAATGCTGGTCTACAAGTCACCCGAGCACTACTGTAGTGTATTCAAATCTCAATGCAGATTCTGATGACTAACTTCATACCACCTCGGTACTAATCCTATCACACCCTTTGCCCACATCTTGACTGTGATTGGAATGTGTTATGTCATTCTAGATGCCGATCCTCCATCCTCGTTCCAGATCCTTAATTGCAAATGTGTTTCAGCAACGTGATTTGCTGATCTTCGTCCTCGACAATGTGAGTTCCACGCCTTTTATTGTGGATAGAATATTCGATGCTATGCTCCTTTATGCGGTCCTTTTTCAACTGGCGATGAGAAGATGCATCCATTGAAGTGAGTAAACGTGTCCTTGATGTTACGGGTTATGTAATGTTATTGATTTGTTTTATTAATATATTGTTTATTGTATTTAGAACTTTATATATGTTAATTATATGAATGTTGATTAGGTTTATTTATTGGTTTTGTGTATTAATTGTATTTTGTTAGTATATTGATTAGTTATAGTTTGTTTGTTTTATTGGATTATATTTAAATGTCTATAATATATATAGGCATTAATATATATTACTAATAATGTTTATAATTATTATTATTATGGATAATATAAATTTATATTATGATTAAACAATTAAGTAGAATAAATAGATTATAAATATTTATCTTTTGTGACTAGTCAATTATATAATTTTATTCAGTTATAATTGTAGGATTCCTTTTTAGAAGGGGTCATGACATCATGTTTTAAGAGAGAAAGTTGCAGAGAAATAGATCATATTAGAGTATGCAAATACAAAAGAAAATATTGCATATATATTTACAAAGCCTTTTCCTAAAGATACATTTGAGTATTTGTGAGGTATGCTTTGGGTTATGCCCCTACCTACTTTTGAGTAGATGATGCAAAGAATGCATCAGTCCAGTGATCCATAACACTATTATTTGTCTGGACTGAATGTTCATGCTTCCTATATGGGGGATTATATGTGATGACAAGAGTCATCTAGGATGCTTGGTAGTTGGTTTGGAATAGTGTCTTTGAACACTTGATTTGACTTGACTTTGAGTAGATGATTGACATAATGAATCCTTTGTCATTGATGTTAATGGTGGAGAAGTACTTGTTGGTCATTTTTTCCTTCCTGCCAAAATTTCCATATTTGAATTCAAACCCTGTTAAAGTTCATAATATTCAAATATAGGGCACACAAGAATACTTTGGTTATACACCTTATATCCTAAGTCCCAAGGTTAAGTTATGTTTTAATATTTTTGTGAGGTCACAACTTTTCCTACCATTAGATCTTCCTAGATCTACAGCCATCACCTTGTCACCTTATAAAGTTACGTGACATTGTGACATATGGATCTAATGATGTCTTTTCCTAGCAAGCTACAAAAACATAGAATTTTTAGACATGTTGGCACACGAATGAGTCTTGATTATTTAAGATAAATTTTTTGTACATTCTTGGGTCATCAGATGGAGGGAGATCAACGGTCTTTGCTATATCATTATGGAAAGCTATGAGTATCTTAATTTATGCAACATAGTGAGAGGTTGACATGTGGTAGGTGGGTCTAGTTTATTTTTGGTTCATGGTGTGGTGGATTGATGTCAGATAGGTTGGAAAAAGGCTCTGTTTCTATTGGTCAATGCATTGATAGGTTGGGTGTACCTTTGGAGCCATCAGATGGTGGTAGATCAACATCTCTCATTATGTCACTATGGGAAAATGATCGACCTTTACCATAGCAACATAGCAAGGATTGGGCATGTTTCCTTGTAGGCCCCAATGAAGAGTAGCAGGTTGGAATGATAGTTAAGTTGGCAGTTTCATAAGGTGATCACAGTTAGGGTTTTGAAAGGTAGCACAATTGGGCTGATTAAATAGTCAAACCCATGAAGACCTTACGAGGTGGAAAAATGAAATAATGTTATTGGTCCACATGACCTTTTCTAATTGTGTGACTAGGTTGACCTCCTGAAGTTTCTAATTCATGAACCAAGAATGAAGAAGGATAGGGTTTCTTGTGTGATCTAATTTTTATGATTGATCTCAACCACTCTAGAGTTATTGCTTTGCTAGAAATGATGTAGAGGAAGTCTTTCCACTACATGATTGTCCATTTTGAGGAATTATGGCATTGATTGGCATCATTTTTTTCACTTAAGGGTTTCTTCCAAGTTAGGGTTACACGATTTTCTTGCCTCTGTAAGCATACCAAATCAAATCTATTGTTTGGATTGCCTAGCACTTAATGGAATTGGTTGTGTAGTAACCTTCAGTCAGAAAATATCTAAGTTATGCCTAAACTATAAAGGTGGATTTTTTAATCTTTCTTAGGGTTGACTCTTCTCTATTTCTCTGGCATGCTACTTTAAATCCCCTTTTTCCTTTGAACTACATGGTATTCTTCTTATCTCCTTCAACCATTGATGTATTATGAAAGACCTATTTGCCTCTCATTAGTGTACTGTGGATATCTACAATTTTTCATGAATATATCTCTTTGACCTATGAATGATATATAAGTGAATCTCATCTTCCTTGTGTCATTTATTTGATTTTCTAATATGCATGTGATTGTTAGATAAAAACAAGTCTAGATGTGTATATCTTTTGGTGTCGTGATGGTTCAAAAGTGCATGTATGGGTGGAGATTAGTTTTAGCACTCTAATTTAGTGCATCACCCCTTAGGTTAGATTAGGTAGATTTTCTTTCATGCTTTCCTTCTCCATTTTCCTCTCCAAGTGTAGTTAGGTGCGCCCTGATAGTAAAGGAAACTGGCCTTCTCTAGAGACTCAACCTCACAATTCAAGTCCCATAACTTGGACGATGTTTCCATGTTTCACATGGTTGTCCTTAGATAAAAATTTCAGACAAGGGTGCAAACTTTTGTGACAATAGTACTCATGAAAAACATCCTCTAGCACAATGAGGGAGAAAGAGTAAATGATAAACATCTTATGTTAGTATGTGGGGGATGTATGTATGGGGAAGAATTATTCATATATTTATTGATGTCAATGGCGTGAAAACATTGAGTTATATCAATGGGGGAGAAGTGTGAACAATTGATTTCCATGTATGTAAGAATGAGAAAGAAAATATAGCTATATTCTTGTGAGTTTCAGATTTGATTGATGAGTTTAAGCTGAGATGGAGCTCTACATCAAAAGGTTTGATCAAAATATCTTACAAGTTGATGCATAAGGTCACACTTTAGGACATACCTAAAGTAGTGAAAATAGATAAGCACAAGATGTTGAATCATTCATAAGAAAGATGATAGAGAAGAGTCTAATTCAAAAAATTGACCAAGATATATTTACATGTTGAAGATGTATGAGACAATGTTAACTACAGATGTTAAATTATCTTGATAATCCTTGAGCTTGGAATTATCTTTGGCATTATTGTTAAAGACAGAGATTATGTAGTTATCATATGAAGAAGAAAAGAAGGAGAAATCATAGATGAAGGAAGTCATCATGAATGAGGGAGAAGTATGAAATAGTTATTTATGTAGTAATCAAAGAAAGGTGTATTATCATCAAGAGACAGTAAAGAAGTTCATGTTTTCATGATCTAATATGATAGAGGGACCTATTAGAAGTGCTACAAGAGGTGTTGTATATCAGAGTTGCATGAATGAGAATTAGAGTGAAAGTAAAAGGGAGACTATTGGATATTGAGATGAGAATTAGAATGAAACTAAGGATATTAATGAAGATATGTTAATATAGAGGTAGTTTCTTGAAGAAAATTAAGTGAACACTTTAGTAATTTTTTGGATTGCATGGTAATTAGAGGTGTTTCCATCAATGTCAAAGAGGGAGATTGTTGGAAACTATAATTAGAAAAATTATTATGGTGTTAATTTCAAACCTAATTGGTAAGATTGTTGCTACTTGAATAGAGTGACATATCAAGATGATTGATGAAGAGGATTTGAGAAGAATAGATAACAAGAGGACCTAGTAGAAGGATTGAGTTATGTGGAATTGTAATGGGCACTTGAGTAGTTAGACTTTGACAAGATAATGTGTTGTTTAATCATAACACTGAGTGGAGAAGGGAGTTTTATTAAAGACTAAAAGAGATGATTAATGATGAAAAAATGCAGAGGCTTAACCAAGATTCAAATAACAATATTAAGGTGTTATAGGAATGTTCATGATATTCCTTTGAGGGAGTATCCTAAGCATTGGAGAAATGGCTAGCACGATTGGCATGTTGCATTCATGATTGTGTTTGTCACTGATGTCAACATAGTATTGTTTCTTTGAAGAATGGTAGAGTAGCAAATAGAGAACTAGCTCATATAGACTATGTATTGAGGATAAGATAAAACTTAGTAAAGGATATATTCTACATTATGTCCTGATGAAGTGGGCAAGTGCACGTGTAGAGAGTTGAAGACATGCAAGATTTATTCAAGAATTAAGGAGGATAGTGTACAGACATAGACCCTAAGAAGTGGTTCCTCATGTTTGGATTGTATCTCTTAACATGGATAGAATTGGGATAAGAAAAGTTAGATAGTGATCGTAGAAAATCATGTGATGATGTAAACAAGTATACAAGGTCATAGGTCACATGTGTAAGAATTTGTATCTACTATGAGCTGATAGCGTTGTGTAATTGTAAAATGATTGTAATATCTTAATGAGGTCCTATTATAATTAATTGGGATAGCCTCAAGGCTAACTCTAGGAATTACCTTGAGAATATGGTATAAAGGAAGGTTATTTTCCTTATGTTGATGTGTGATTTGTGTATAAATTATGGATTCAAGTGTAATATGTGAAGTTGGTAAATATGTGTAAGAGATTCAAGGGATTAATTGGATGTGAAGTTCAAAGATTTAGTATTGGGATCAGAAGAGGATTGGTCCAGTCAAGAGGATAGAAGAGGTTGAGATTATTCATTTATGTTATTTTGCAAGGAATAATACAAAGATTAGTTGGACAATGAGTTCGGTGATCTTGCTCTAGAACCTATTTGGACAGTGGGTCCTCCTACCTTCCATAACTCTTAATAGGGTTGGAATCTTCTAGTAGGGATTCAAAGTCTCCTAATATGAACTTATATGTGCTAAATCTATTTCATTGGCTGCTAATAGAGTCTATCCTCTTAAAAGGAACTTTTATATTAGTACATCATTTTGTGGGTACCATCCCCACTAGGGTTTTCCGGCTAATCAAAGATTTCCCTAGTTAACATATAGGTTGTTATTATGCATGTGTATCTTCTTATGGTTGTTGGTTATATTGTTCACATGGTTAAGGATTATTAAGGTTGATAAATGTTTTAGTCATTGGATAACTAATTCACCAACCCCCCCCCCCCCCCCTTTCTTAGTTATCTTGGTGGACTTTTATTTCTAACATAAGGAACTTGTAGTTGAATCTAAGTTGTGCTAGTGTTGACTGAGTGAATGGTAGATGTCGAGAAATTTTAGTGTCAAAAGCACCAGTAAAGGCAAAGTAACATAAAATTTGGACTAGGCATCAGTAAAAGGACCAAGCAAAGATAGTGTAAGTTGAGCAAGATATTTTAGTGATGACTAAGCCCAAAGAAAACTATTTTGGCTGAGTACAAACATTTTTTATTTTGTGAAGGAATTGGGATTCTTTGTCAACATAGTTGAATTCTTGGAATATGTAAAGCCTATTGAGGGTAAAGATTGATGAGATAGAACATTTAATTAAACAAAAACTATTTTTGAGTGTTTTTGTAAGTGAATTCAAGGAGAAGTGTGGAGAAGTATCTAGAAGGAGAAGAAGATGAATGAAATGGTAGATAGATTCATTGTACTCATTGAATCTGACTTAGCCCTAATATCAATGGTAGTGTTTAAAAGGTAAAAGATTAAGCTACCTATTTAAGGAAGTGTTGTCACTGAGGTTTGCACCCTTGTCCAAAGTTGTTACCTAAGGACGACCTTGTGAAACATGGAAACAACCTCCAAGCTGTGGGACTTGAATGGTGAGATTGAGTCTCCGAAGAAGGCTAGCTTCCTCTTACTATTAGGGCACACCTAACTACTCTTGGAGAGGAAAAGGGAGAGGGAGAGCATGAAAGAAAATCTACCTAATCTAATCTAAAGAGGTGATGCACCAAAATAGAGTGTTCGGACCAAACTCTGCCCATATATGCACTATTGAACTAGAATGAAACTAAGGATATACACATTCAAACTTGCTTTAATCTAATAATCACATGTAGATCAGAAAACCAAGATGAATGACACAAGGAAAGAGAGGTTCACTTATATTATCATTCATAGGCCAAGGAGATACAGTCATGCAGATCATAGATCTCTACAAAACATCAAGAAGAGGCAAAGAGTTCTTGCACTTTCATACCAATGGCTAAAAGAGATAAGGCAGAAAATCATGTAATTCAGAGGCACAGGGAATTTACATTGAGAATCTACAAAGCAATAATAGAGAAAACAGAGAAAGGTCGATCCTACAAAATTCATAAAATCTTGCCTTTATAGCTTAGGAATAACTGGGATGTCCTCGAACTGTAATTACTTCGCAACAACCTTCCAGAGAACAATTATGGAGAAAATCTGATCTAGATATGGATCCAAATGTAATGACATCTAATCTTCTGTGTTAAATAATGCCTTGACAGGATGGAAATAGTGCCATTAAGCCATTCTAACTAGGTAGATGGATCAAAAATGGGTAGTGGAGTGTCCCTCTCATTCTGCACTCATTCTAGGTTGGTCAAATTCGCAAGATAACCCTAGTTTCCCATCATTTTGGCTCATGAATCAGCAAGTCAATGAGTCAAACTAAAATTGCAAGCAAGATGAGCCACGTGGACCAACGAGCTTATTTTGTTTTGCCACCCTGCGGGTCCTCTTGAATTTGACCACACCTTATGGACTAACTGCACCACCTTTTTAAAAAAAAATCCTCACCGCGATGTTATACTAACCGCCGGCCACTAACTGTCAATGCCTTAACTTTTGTTTATGCCTTATTCAGACCTGCGTGATCCTAACTGGCACCAACTGACAGTTTCATAATATGTGGCCCCACCCTACCACGCGTCGCCGAGGCGCTATGTTGTTATGGGTAATATCCTCATAGCTTTCCATAGCGAGATAGCGCCCACTGTTGATTTTTTGAGATCTGGTGGCAAGTAAGATGGATCCGACCTATCAGTATACCAACCAATAAGAAATTGGCCACATGCCAACCTGTCTGACAAGTCTTCATAGTTTCATCTTATGGGAAAGCGCCAATCATTGATCTCCACAAGATCAACGATCGTGGAAGATCCTCATAATACTGCGCTTGCCTCCTCAAAATTTCAGGCCCATGAAACACTTGGCAACCACCTGGCACAACCTGGCATCTTCATCTTGGCATGAGTCGGCCCCACTGATCCACATGGCACAATGGCATTATGTCGCTATGGGTAATATCCTCGCAACTTTCCATAGCGAGATAGCACCCACCGTGGATTTTCCTTAGATCTATGGTGATCAAAAAAATGCATGACTGCACACCGAGTTGGCTGAGTGGACCAACAAAATACCACCATTGTACTATGACCCACTTGACAACTGCCATCAAGGACGAGCTGTAATATTACTTTGGAGAAGGGCAGGCTCATGATGTCATCTATGCCATGCGTCGTCGAGGTGCTATGTCGCTATTGGTAATATCCTCACAGCTTCCCATAGCGAGATGGTGCCCATCGTGGATCCATATTGATTTGACGATCGTGAAGATTCACTGTTTTACTGCACTTTACCCTTAAAACTTTTGGGCCCATGAACCAACTCAGCACACTTGGCATTAGACTCGGCCCCACTGATACCATCCCTACCGTTTCATAACACTCGGCCCCACCCTGCTACATGTTACTGAGGAGCTATGTTGCTATGTGTATCCTCCAAGAAATTTCCCATAGCGAGATAGCGTCCACTATTGATCCAGATTAATCCAAGGGTGAGGAAATCTTTGTGCATTTGAAAGGGGTGTGGGTCCAAGCTACTGCTGACATCAAAAGATCTGCATAGCTGGCGATGAATCAAAGCCTCATTTCAAACATAGTTACTTTCCCACATTGCCTGAGGTCCCACCATGTTCTTTTACCGGCCGAGCGATATGTCACTAACGGCGAGAAGAACAAATTTCTCGATAGCGCCACAACACCCTTCGGGGATCTACCAAAATTTGGCTCCAAAGAAACAACAAGGAAAAGGGAGGACCCACTGACCATGTAGCCAAAAGGCGCTATGTCGCTATGGCAAAACAACATGCAACTTCCCATAGCGAGATAGCACCAATCGTGGATATTTCTCGATCCGACGATGGGGACTTAAGGGCTCGCAGAAACATTAAAATGCACAAGGAAAGAAATATATAAGGTTGAGCGTAAAGTATTTTGTGCCCCCTTTTGAATATTTGAATATTTAAAACTTGTGAACCTTACTATTTCAAATTCAAATGCAGTGATTCTGGCGGGAAGGCAAAAATGATCAACAAATCTGGTGACTTAGAGGGGACACAAGCCAGCTATGCGTAGACTAGTGACCTCATGCATCCATTGCGCTATAGAGTCAAAAAGATGTGGATCCTGTGTATACTAAGAAACCCTAACCCTACCTCTAAGAGGAAAACCCTGAAACCCGTGTCTCTGCAACTGGAACAAGAGACAAAACCTTCTTTCTGCAACCACAAAACTTCGAGAAAATTGGTTATCCCATAGAGAGATAGCTATGCTCGTACACTTCTTGGAAAGTAGGGAACTAAAAGGAAACAAAATTACTCTAACTACGCACAGAACCTCAACCCTTGTCAGAAACACAACTTGAGATGGATCCCATTGACTGGGATGGGTAAAATTTCACCACCAGGCTGGCTTAATTAGAAAGCATTGGCCTGCTTGCAACTAACAATCAGATAGGGACCACTCCATAATGCATGAAACTTTGAGTGTCTTCCTGGTTTTGCCCTATCTGCATCCCATTTCAGAACCAAATCTCCCTCCTTGAAGATTCTGACCCTAGCCTTCCTGTCAAAACTCTTTTTTACTTGTTGTTGGTGTGTCTCTAGGGTTTGCATGGCTTTATTTCTCTTCTCTTCCAGCTCCATTAGCTCTGTCATTCTTACTGTCATGGCATCATCTTCAATCAATTTTAGTTGATGAGCTAGCTCTAGGGATGGGAACTCCAATGAAATTGGAAGCCTTGCTTCTCTGCCATAAACTAACACAAATGGTGAATTCCCTATTGACCTTTTAGGCGTTATTCTATCAACCCATAGTGCAGTCTTTACTTTTTTATGCCAACACCTCTGGTTATCTTCTATTGTCCTTTTCATGATCCTGATCAGGTTCTTGTTGGAGGACTCAGCCAAACCATTACCCTGGGGGTAATAATTTGAGGATGTGCTCAAATAGATATTATGATCCACTGCCCATGCACAAATTTGAGCTCCAACAAAAGACTTTGCATTATCTGAAATAATGGTTGAAGGGGCACCAAACCTGGTCACAATTCCATCAAGGAACTCAACAACTGAAGATTCAATGGCATCCTTTAATGCAACTACCTCTGTCCATCTGGTGAAGTAGTTTGTAACAGCTAAAATCCATTTTTGACCTGAATTAGAAGGAGGATTGATAGGGCCTATGAAATCCAATCCCCATTGGACAAAAGGCTGGTCCACCTAAATGGGATGAAGGGGAAGAGCTGCAAGCTTTTGTTTACTAGAGAAGAAAGCACATTTCTCACACTTCCTCACATACCTATGACAATCATGAAACATGGATGGCCAATAATAACCAGCCCTCATTATCTTCGTTGTAGTTGTCCTTGCTTAGAAATGACCACCATCAGGACCATTATGAAGTTCTTTGATCATTCTTTCAACCTGGTCTATATCAAGGCATCTTAATAGGGTTGTAATGTCCCCATTTTTTGGAGGAGTTAAATTATTTATAAAGTTATCAATAAAAATATATTACAAGATAATTTTATATTTAATTAACTCAATAAAGTGATATTTTATAAAATCATTAAATAAAACAATCTTCTAGAGGTTGCTGGAAGAAGCGATGAATAAATAAAAAGGAGGCTGACCTATCGAGAAAAAAAAAAAAATAGGCATTGAGGGCTCATTGCCTATCATCGAGATTTTTTATTGATTTTTGCTTATGTGCATTGTGGAGTCTAGGGTTTCTGCAAGTAGTCACAATTGGCCATTGAGAACGAAAACTCTCAATTGGTATGCAATTTTGAGGGTGTGAGAGATCACCTGAATTATTGTAGCTGTGGGAAGGATATTTCAGTCCTTTCACTTGTGCTTAATTGCTGATTTGGAGTTTCAAGTGGAGCTGCACTTTCACAATATCATCTTTAGCAGTCAGTCTCCAGTATCTGATCAATCTAGGTTCTCATTTCAGTTTGTAGTGTAATAAATTCTCAATTGTATATGACCAGTTAGGGTTATCTGTAATGTGCCAAGTCATAATGTTTCAGTGCTGAAAATTGACATATCATTTGTAAAAACATTTGGTTTTCATTGAATGAATACATTCGCACCATTATTTCTTTTATTTCAGCAATATATTTTAGCAGTGTATTAAATTTAGAGTTTTGTTTAGTAGTCTATTGGTACGAGTCATTACAAGGGCTCCATTAAAATCTTTCCTAAAGAGGACACCATCAACTATAACATAAGGAATTGACTGTAATCTATACTATCTCCTTTTAGTTCTATCTAATCCTTGAGGGTATCCATTACCTAATAAGAAATTCATCATATCATCCATCCAACTTCTTGGGTCGCTATTTCTTACCTCTTGTTGCTCTGTCAGTATCAAAGCAGCTTCCTCATCAGGTTCTTGAGATGATAACATCTGTTTACACAACCCCCTCCCTCTTACCAGCTTGGTAATCTGAATGTCAATATCATATTCCATCACTTTAGTAATCCAGCTAGCTCTTTTCTCACTAATATCTTTTCTCAAAAGGAAATCCTTCACACTGGCATGGGGTACTAACAAATGAATCTTATTATGAGACATGAGGTGTCTAAATTTCTTTAAAGCTTTGATGACTGCAAGGGCTTGCTTCTCTACATAGCTGTATTTATCTTCATATTCTTTAAGCCCTTCACTAAAGAAAGTTATGGGCTACTCGTCACCTTTATCATTTCTTTGAGTCAGGACAGCAGAAATGCTTGACTCACCACCTAGGGTATAAAGGATGAAATCTTTCTCAAAATTTGGATTCATGAGAGTAGGGGCCGAGGCTATGGTTGCCTTGATCTCTTCAAAACTTTCCTTCCCTTCCTTGGTCCATGCAAAGACCATACCTTTCTTGAGCATAGCTGTAAGAGGTTTCACCATGGTAGCAAGATTTGGAATAAATCTTCTCACAAAATTTATCTTGCCTAGGAAACTTTGCAGCCCTTTCTTGTGTTTAGGAAGAGGGAGGGCAAGTATTGCTTTTGTTCTCTCTGGATCAATAGTTAAGCCATCCTCAGATACAATATGTCCTAATAATTTTCCTTGGTTAGTAGCAAAGAAACACTTGCTTGGGTTAAGGGAAACCCCAAACTCTTTGCATCTTAGGAATACCTATCTTAGATGATCAAAATGATCTTCTACATCCTTTGAATACACAGTGATATCATCAAGGTAAACTAAGACAAACTTTTCAATCAATCTTTTGAAGGCCATCTCCATTGCCTTATGAAATGTAGCACCTGCATTGGTTAGCCCAAATGCAATCTTACAATAAGCATAGGTACCCCATTTAGTGGTAAATGCAGTCTTGTACCTATTAGACCCTTTAACCAGCACTTGATTATAGCCAGAAAATCTATCAAGAAATGAAAATCTCTTTGAACCACTAACCTTGGACAAAATTTGCTCCATAGAAGGGAGAGGATGGTGATCTTTAAGGGAAGCTTGGTTAAGGTCCCTAAAGTCCACACACAATCTAATTTCTCTATTCTTCTTCCTAATAGGGACAAGGTTTGATACCCATGATGAGTGTTTGATGGGAAAAATTATATTGGCCTCAATCAACTTGGATAGCTCTTTTCTCATTAGGGGTTCAATCTCGGGATTCACTAGCCTTTTCTTTTGTCTTACTGGTTTGCCATTATCAACTAAATCTATAGTATGCTGAAATAACCTTGGGTCAAAACCCTTTAAATCATCATATGTCCAGGCAAATATATCATTAAATTCTTGACATAGATGAATAAAATTCTCTTGCTCAATTTCAGAACATACCTTACCCATGTTCAAGGATTTTCCATCAGCAACCATGACTGAAATATTATCATCTTCATCAGCAGCTAGGTTCATGTCTCTACCTCTTGCTTGGTCATCAGGATTGAAAACACTCTCTAAGGTAATGAGACCCTTAGGCAATTCGTTAGAACGAGATTAATGATCTAATCACCATATTGATCCTACAGTCTTAACTGGTTTTTACCTAAAAATTTTGCTTCATTCTAACACTCTGATTTTTTGCTTCTTCTCCTCCTCAAGATTCCTGGGCACATCATAAGATGCACCTATTTCTGCAAGTCTATCAACATGTCTATTTTCTTTTATAGGGATGTTTTAAATATTAAATGCATTGAAACCTTCAAGAAAATCCCATACCCTATGTTTATAAGACTTGAGCAAACCATTCTTGGTGGTATTCTGATTTCTCACTTGATTGACCACCAACTTATTGTCTCCATAAACTCTTAAAGCTTGAATTCCTCTTTTTTGAGCAAGTAGGAGACCTTGAATCAAGGATTCATACTCGGCCACTTTATTAGTGCAATTGAACTGGAGCCTAAAGGAGAAATAGTACCTTACTTGTGTAGGAGAAATTAACATCACACTAGCCCCTGATCCATTTTTATTCCTTGATCCATCAAAGTACATACTCCATATCCCACTCATATCTTCTTTAGTCTCCATAAGATTGGGAACTAGAGCCTTTCTCCAATATACAATATGTACTGAGACCTATCTCAAGGGTTTCTAGCATAAGATCAAATTGATATGCATTAGCCCACTCATCCAAGAAAAAATTAGGTATCTCTGCTAGGGGAGTAGTGGGCTCATTCACTATGTCATTCTCATCCATCTCTAGGATAGGGCAATTCATGTTGATGTAATTAGGGGTGTAAGATTTAGTATGATGGAGGGATTGAGGCTCTGATATGATTGAAGTGTTGGCTCCATATCTCATCTTGAAAGACATATATGACCAATTAGAAGATATGAAACCACCTATTTGGGCAGTGAAGTCTCTTGACAGACAGATGGAAAAATATGGCTTGACATCAGCAATAGAGATATCTTGGGTTAGAGTACAATCAGGGCACGCATGTAAGGCCATCTCCACATTCCTAAGGATCCCTACAATCTTGACAGTACTACCATCCAACTATAATACATCCCTAACAATGGGCTCATATTTCATTCCCAAAGCATCATCAACACACCTAGGCATCACTGAACTGCTAGCCCTAAATCAATCATGCAATTATGGACTAGTTTTCCCCCTATAATTAGGGAAACATAGAATGGAGGAGGTCTAACCTATTTACTTGTTTCTACCTCCCTTGATGGTTGTACTAGGCTTGTGGCACTTTCCATGCTAAGTGTCTAATCCTTTGGTTCAATTCTTTCCAATTCTTGTTGCAGCAACCTCTTTTGCATGGGTATAGTAGCAACAACATCCCACATGGAGATATTCACATTTGTCTTCTTCATTTTCTCTACCACACTGAATGGCATAGTAGGTGTTTTGGTAGAACCCTTGGGAGCTGCAATTGTATGAGGTTGAGATGGAATAACCTGAGGATCACTTGTATCCTTTCTGCCATGAATTTTCCTTTGCTTCTGAAAGGTACTTGATTGATTATTTGCTGCTTGGTCATGAGATATCGCATTTGAAGTTGAGGCTTGATTGGGAGGAGGAGGGACAACATCTTCCATAGCTCTTCTTTTGCTTCTAGTGTTATGAGCAATGGAATCCTAGTTTACATTACAATGCTCCTCCATCTGATGATTCATAAAAGAGGAATCACCCTGTCTTTGCATATCTGAGGCATCTTTAAATTGGTCCTCCTTGTATGATTGTTTTGCTACAAGTTCTTGGACTGTCAAAGCCATAAAAGATTCAGCCTTCTGACATATACAATAGGCATAGGAGTAGTTACAGGAGGGACAAAAATCTTGATCTTGAGCCATATTTATTTGAGGGACTATGGCCCTTCTTTGGTTTACATTTGAGGTTGAAACATGGCCACCCTGCCTACTTTAATCAAAAGAATTGTTCCAATGATTAGGATTTGGAGGCCTACCACTATTGGGAGCTTGATATTGCAATTGATGAGGCTTACTACCTTGAGCTTGCTATATTTCTAAAGTCACCACCTTGTTGTTCACTTTCTACATCATAGAGAAATTATCCTCTAGCCTCTTTCTTTGATCTTCTAACTTCTTCCCTTGATCTTGCAATCTTTTATCAAGGTTCTTCTCTCTTTTCTCCATGTTTTGCATCAGAGATTGCATCATCTCCTTGATTTCATCTATCCCATTTGAGGATGTGGAAGCTTGAGGGACTAGAGTAAGGGATTGTGATGTAGAAGTTGTGGGAAGGGGAGCCATTGTTGGTTGATGATTTGGAACATTAGGAAAGAAGGGAATAGGAGGCCTTGGAGCTAGTTTGCCTCCTTGTATTAGGATGTTCTCTGATTTTATTGCTATGTCATAAGCATTAGGCAAGGTATCTCCTCCCATAGTTTGGATTGTAGTGGCAATATCACTATTAAAAGCTCTAAGGTAATGCAAGAAGGCATTACCAGGGGTAGGCTTCATTGAAGTAGGTATTCTATCCCATATTTTTTGAAATCTATAGTTGAAATCAGTCATACATTCATGGGGGGCCCTTTTTATAGTAGTCAATTGTTCTAACAGTGACAAATAGTCACTTTTATCCTCAAAATGTTTGCACAATCCTACTCCTAATCCATCCCAATCTGTTATAGAACCATGAGCTAAACCTCTATACCATTGTAGTGTTTTTCCTTTCAAGGTTGAGGCTAGGAGCCTAACTGCAACATCATCCTCTGTAATACCATGGATATTGTAGACATTTGCAACCTCTTAAATGTGTTCTGAGGGAAAGATAGAAGTTTCACCAGTAAACTCTGGTATACTTTTGAGGGCATCTATTGGTATGTCATGTATTTGGGCTAATAAGAGAGGGCTCCCACCATTAAAGGTGGCAAAAGTATGGGCTCTAGGCAACGCCATATAGACAAGTGATCTATTGATATGTATCGATGGTAGTATAGGCTGATATCTAATAGCAGGAGGAGTAGAGACAAATCTTGTAGGTGTATTTGTTACTATTGCACTCCTAACTGGTGATAAAGATATTCTAGTCTTCCTTCTTCTAGGGTTTGAAAATGAAAGCTCTTGATACTGAAACTTACCTCTAGAAGATGCCCTTGTTTCAGCTCTGGGCATGAATCACTACATCTTTGGTCTGGAACCAGATATGTATTTGAAGCTTAGAGTCACCAAGTACTTTGAAGAATGAGCCTCTTGAAGGCTTAAACACTGAAGCCAATACTATCTTCTCGGTATTGATCTTGAAATCTTCCTTTTTGACACCAATAGGCCTGAATTTTTTTGAAAAGTTGTCCCACCAGGCATGCCAAAAACTGTTGTCACTGAGGTTTGCACCCTTGTCCAAAGTTGTTACCTAAGGATGACCTCGTGAAACATGGAAACAACCTCCAAGCTGTGGGACTTAAACTGTGAGGTTGAGTCTCCAGAGAAGGCTAGCTTCCTCTTAGTATCAAGGCACACCTAACTACTCTTGGAGAGGAAAAGGGAGAGGGAGAGCATGGAAGAAAATCTACCTAATCTAATCTAAAGAGGTGATGTACCAAAATAGAGTGTTTAGACCAAACTCTACCCATATATGCACTATTGAACCAGAATGAAACTAAGGATATACACATTTAGACTTTCTTTAATCTAATAATCACATGTAGATCAGAAAACCAAGATGAATGACACAAGGAAAGAGAGGTTCACTTATATTATCATTCATAGGCCAAGGAGATACAGTCATGCAGATCATAGATCTCTACAAAACATCAAGAAGAGGCAAAGAGTTCTTGCACTTTCATACCAATGGTTGAAAGAGATAAGGTAGAAAATCATGTAGTTTAGAAGCACAGGGGAATTTACACTAAGAATCTGCAGAGCAATAACAGAGAAAACAAAGAAAGGTCAATCCTATAAAATTCATAAAATTTTGCCTTTATAGCTCAAGCATAACTGGGATGTCCTCGAACTATAATTACTTCACAACAACCTACCATTAAGTCCTACAAAGAATAATCATGGAGAAAATTTGATCTGGATATGGATCCAAATTCAATGATATCTGATCTTCTGTGTCAAATAATGCCTTGAGAGGACAGAAACGGTGCCATTAAGCCATTCTGACTAGGTAGATGGATCAAAAATGGGTAGTGAAGTGTCCCTCACGTTCTGCACTCATTCTAGGTTGGTCAAATTTGCAAGATAACCCTAGTTTTCTATCATTTTGGCTCGTGAACCAGCAAGTCAATGAGTCAAACTAAAATTGGAAGCAAGGCAAGCCACGTGGACCAACGAGCTTATTTTGTTTTGCCACCCCGTGGGTCCTCTTGAATTTGACCACGCCTTATGGACTAACCACGACACCTTTTAAAAAAAAAATCCTGACCGCGACGTTATACTAACCGTCGGCCACTAACCGTTAGTGCCTTAACTACTATTTATACCTTAGTCAGACCTGCATGATCCTAACTGGCACCAACTGGCAGTTTCATAATATTTGGCCCCACCTTGCCACACATCGCTGAGGCGCTATGTCACTATGGGTAATATCCTCGCAGCTTTCCATAGCGAGATAGCGCCCACCATTGATTTTTTGAGATCTGGTGGCGAGCAAGATGAATCTGACCTATCAATATACCAACCAATAAGAAATTGGCCACGTGCTAACTTGTCTAACAAGTCCTTGCAGTTTCATCTTACGGGAAAGCACCAATCGTTGATCTCCATGAGATCAACAATCGTGGAAGATCCTCATAATACTATGCTTGCCTCTTCAAAATTTTGGGCCCATGAAACACTTGGCAACCACCTGGCACAACCTGGCATCTTCATCTTGGCATGACCTAGCCCCACTGATCCACATGGCACAATGGTGCTATGTCACTATGGGTAATATCCTTGCAGCTTTCCAAAGCCAGATAGCGCCCATCGTAGATTTTCCTTAGATCTATGGTGATCAAAAAATTGTGCAACTGCACATTGAGTTGGCTAAGTGGACCAACGAAATACCACCATTGTACTATGACCCACCTGAAAACTGCCACTGAGGATGAGCTATAATATTACTTTGGAGAAGGGTAGGCTCATGATGTCATCTATGCCACGCGTCGTTGAGGTGCTATGTCACTATGGGTAATATCCTCGCAGCTTCCCATAGCGAGATGGTGCCCACCGTGGATCCAGACTGATCTGACGATTGTGAAGACTCGTCATATTACTACACTTTGCCCTTAAAACTTCTCGGCCCATAAACCAACTCAGCACACCTGGCATCCGACTCAGTCCCACTGATACCATCCCTGCAGTTTCATAACACTTGGCCCCACCCTGCTATGTGTCATCGAGGCGCTATGTCGCTATGCATATTCTCCAAGCAATTTTCCATAGCAAGATAGTGCCCACCGTTGATCTAGATTGATCCAAGGGTGAGGAAATCTTCATGTGTTTGAAAGGGGCACGGGTCCAGGCTACTGTTGACATCAAAAGATCTACATAGCTGGCAATGAATCAAAGCCTCATTTCAAACACAGTCACTTTCCCACCATGTTCTTTTACTAGCCGGGCGCTATGTCGCTAACAGCGAGAAGAACAAATTTCCCGATAGTGCCATAGCGCCCTTCAGGGATCTACCAAAATTCAATGTCGGAGAAACAACAAGGAAAAGGGAGGACCCACCGGCCATGTGGCCAAAAGGCGCTATGTCGCTATGGCAAAACAATGTGCAACTTCCCATAGCGAGATAGCGCCGACCGTGGATATTTCTCGATCTGACGATTGGGATTTGTGGGCCCATAGAAACATTAAAATGCATAGGGAAAGAAATATATAAGGTTGAGCATAAAGTATTTTGTGCCCCCTTTTGAATATTTGAATATTTAAAACTTGTGAACATTACTACGTCAAATTCAAATGTGGTGATTCTTGCGGGAAGGAAAAAATGATCAACGGGAAGCATAAGGGATAACTTAATAGAGGTTGGAGTAGTTGTTATTATATTGATTAATGAATTTAAAAAGAATGCTAAACATTGAAGAGTTGAGGTGAAGAGTGATTTCTTGAAGGGTTGCCAAGAAAATTAGTGATGGAGATGACAGTGGAGGCTAGACAATGAATCAACTATTGAATAGAATTGTGATTTGTATTTGCAAAGTGAGTTGTATTTATTCAAATCAACCTACTATTAATTTCTAACTATTGTATCAATTTGAAATCCTTTAAGCAAGGTTGACCTTACAATCATTTGTAAATCCTTTAATTAAGGTGACATTTTAATGAAATGTTGTTATGTTCTCTAACAAGGCCACTCCTAATAGGGTGAATAAATGCTTTAACAAGGTCAAACCTAATAGTTTGTATTGTAACCTTTAACGAGGTGGGCTCCTCATAGTTGTCACTTCAAAAGAGTAAAAAATTGGTACATGTTACTAGTAGTTTTTTTTCAAATTGGATTTCCACATTAAATCTCGGTGTTATACTTGTTTGGATATTATTTGAGTTGATTTAAAGTTAATGTTTTACATTCTACAAGTTAAGTACTATTGGGATAATTGATTGCAAGTTTAACGTTATTGATATAGCAGTAGAGATAGAGTGAATGAAAAGATAGATCTAAGTTTTTAAAAGTGTTTAAAAGTTTAATTGGTATATCTAGACTTGAGGATAACTAATTCACACCCGCCCCCCCCCCCCCCCCCCCCCTATTATTTTGGATCATTCTAATAGGTGGGTGATCAAATAAGGATTTCTTATACACCTAGGGTTTAAGTTATGCAAAGAGGACAACCTCTTCAATCAAAAGTGCAACTTGAAGAAAAAAAAAATTTGATACACTTCCCAAGGTCCAAAAAAAGGTTAGTACAAATTCATTTAAAATTTTGGATCAAATGAAGAGAATTCCAATTAATATGTCTATGATGGACCCTTTTCTAATTCTTGGTCAAAAGGAGTTAACTATTTCAAAATTAGAAAAAGCTTCACCAAAGAAAAATCCATGGATATGGTTTCCTTGAAATCTCATAAACAACAACCATTAAGTCAAGTAGATATGGTTTCATGTGGTAATTACATGCTATATTATATAGAAGATTTTGATTAGAGACTAATGAATAACGAAATAAAATAACCCTCTACCATGGATACTTTTTGCTTCAATTTTGTCAATGGATTAGCTCTCTCAATGGAAGAGTGAATAAATACAATCATTACTTGCTAAGTGGGAAAATATTAAGGTTAAGGTTGTAGATTCTATCAAAATGCCCAGTTTTAATGAGCCCACACTTGGGTAGATTGCTCCTTATCAAATATTTTTGGAAGATGCAATACATCATGAACATCCTTTTATAAGCCTAGCTAGAACTAAAAACCATAATGGAAGTCTAACTTTGAATGTTATTCATCAAGTAGTGGACGAAATAACATAAAACTAGAAGAAGTAGATCCTACTATAAATTTCAATCAAGTTCAAGGTGATACAATAGCTAAATTACATGTTATTACAAGATTTCATAATAGTCAATTGTAGTTATGTGATGGTGCCAGTGGTTTCTTAGACATGTTTACAGACTTGCCAGGGTATATTGAGAAAGAGATTGAATATATAGCTATTATGTTTAATGAACTTCTAGATTATATTCACAAATTCCAAGAAAATGTGTAAGGAGTTTATGAAATGTAGAAGCAAGGTATTATTGTTCAAGTTTTAACAAAAGAAGATGTTATTGTTAAAAATACGATAAAAGATCTCTATCAAAAATCTAAGTCAAGAGAAATTTCTAATAGGACAAGGTATGGATCCACATGACTTAATAAGTTCTCACAAATTTGGTCATATACATGAAAAGACAAATGGAGAATTACAACATGGGTACTTTAAAAGTATTATTAGTTAATTTTGTTCACACCTAGTTGATGATCCCATATTATCTAAGGTTCAAAGTGTTAACATTCAACTAAATCAAAGTGAATGGTCTTCTATTCTTTTTTATCCACTCAAATTAAGTAATCTAAAAGAGCATTTAGATGCCAATGAAAATATGTACAACACAAGGATGTAAAATGAAAGCATAAGTTATATATATAAATCATAAGATAACTTGAGGTACAGTTATAAGCTCGTACCTTAGATTACATATAAGAAAATGTTGGGTTGACAAAATATAAAAGAAATAAATTACCTTTGAACATAGAATATATATGTAAATTGAATGAATACAATCAATTTATAAAAACTGGTCTAGATTTAAATATAGTTAGGCTAGTAAATGAATATAAGTCAATGCAATAATTAACAAGAGGATAAGATACTTAGGTCTAAACTAATGATGGAATATCACTAATTTGTTATGATTTTTTTTTACCATAACTTGAATAGTATTTTTCTCTAATTTGATGTATCATGTTCTATGAAGCATTAGATTTTTTAAGGAATTCAATTTCAAGCTACTTGGATTTAATCTTGATTTAGATATATTTGATTTGATGAATGTAAATAAACTATACCATGTGTCCTAGTGAATTGATAAAATATTTATTGAGTAGAGCTATTTTGTCTTTTCCAATACTTGAATGTGGTCAAGGTAGAGTTTATGAACACTAATAGAAGACTATTGACTTAGTAAGGAATACATTATCCTTGGTCAATTATTTATTTTCTTATGCTAATGATAAGGAGTGCTTTTAAATAAAACATACAAAAGAATGTGCATAGTCTATATGTATATAAAGTAATTATTATTCTTTGTTCCTTCAAAAAATGGAAGCATGCCCTAAAGATTCCACTTTATTAATTTACATATAAATTGAGGGGGGAGATTAATAAGTTTTTAAGTTCAAAATTATATCTAAAGGGGGATACATGTAAAAGAAAAATAAGAGTAATTATATCTACCTTGGATAAATATAGTGATGCTTGAGGCTATTTTATCAATTGGACTAAATATGAAGTTTGTTTATTTAATACAAAAGTACCTTTACAATATTCATCTATAGAGTTATAGGAATAAGGATGGGAACCTTATTAGATATCATATCTTCAGATCCTTATGTTTGAAAGTGATGCAAAGAATGGTCTATAGAAGGGTCTAGTGGACACTATTTTATGAAAAATGACATTTAGAAAATAAATTGGTTATCATTTGTAGGTAGGATATTAAAGCTAAAATGTGTGGTCTCTTCTATTCTAATATTTTCAATGTATATAAAAATTCCCAACAAGATTATTATAATTATTAAATATAAAATGTGTAAGTTCTTTTAGAATGGTACACAAGATGATGATAAATTTCCACTTTTAGCCTAGAAATAGATTTCTAAAAGTAATATACATGGAAGTGCAAGTTTAAGAGATTATCAAAGAATGAATTTAGCTTTGAGGGATAAGCTAGTTTGGAGCATTTATCATGATCACAATATTTTATAGGTTAAACTTATTGGGTCTAAGTATCTTGATTTTGAGGAAAGGTTTGAGAATAAGGAACTTTATTCTAGATTGTCATTTCTTGATCACTAATCACATATCATGACATATTGGAAATGGTTTAAAGGTTAAGCTTTTGGAAGAATCATGAAGTGTCTTACCTTATTTAAAAGATAATGTATGTACCTACACGATGCAAGAGTGTTCTTAACTAAAAGATGGGGTGATAAAGGGAATAAGTATGTACAGCAAAGATAAAGTGTATGATATTTTGAATACTACTAGAAGTACTTAGATTATTTTGGGTTAAGAAAGCAGCAAAAAAGACTTGTACAATCCACTCTTTAAAGGAGATCAATAAATTTATGCAATAAAGAAGATAATAAACTATGGTACATGCATTGAAGAGTGACCATTACTCACTGAAGGTAGGTTATCAAATGTTAAGTGGGGTTGCAAAGATGGAAGATTGGCCTATAGATCCATTTTGGGTGAAATATTGCATTTGCAAGGCAAGATCTTTTTCTTTGCTGGAAAGTATGGGGAAAAAATAAATTCTTTAGTATTTATTGTCATGTACTCCCTCAATAGTAATATAGGAATTATGGAGGGAGAAAAAAAAAAGAATTTTCTAGGGCCAGATGAAGTCCTTTGAGAGACTTAAGAAAATAATTATTTTATCAATGGAGAAATTAATAAGCTTAAATAGAACTAGACTTAGTCATGAGGTCCCATTCACTAGATGAGATTAAAAAATATAAAGAAGATTTCTGGGAACTAGACTCAAACAAGAAAGATTAAATTTCATGTGACAAATTACAAGAATGATTAAATGGCCTATAGTAATCATGATCAAATGGGGAGATTGATGACATCTTAAGACTTCCTCATTTTAAGATCCATTGAAATCTCAAATACTGATTTTATGTGATGGATCTTGATTATGGTAGTTGGATGAAGTGGATAATATGAAATGAAGGATAGTGATATAAAAAGGTGAAAATCATTTTTAACTATATTTGATGGTTGGAAAAGGGGAAAGGATGGTATAATTTTATCAAGGTCTTGAAATGATAACAGGTGGACCTTTAAAATGTGAAAATATTGATTCCACTATCATTACATAGGAACATACAATATTTTTGGTTTATAGACTACAATATATTTCAAATACATAATTACATATTTAAGAAATGGTAGAAGTTGGGGTTTGCAACAATGAAATAACATATAATAGTCTCACAAAGAAACAAATGAAGGGATTTCCTAGGCCAATAAGAAAGGAAAGAATTCATGGTTTGACTGAAATCAAGAGGGACAAGATGGTGGAATCACACCTGGAATTCTTTGGGCCAAAGTTTCAAGGTAACATCCAAATTTGGAGAATGAATTTGAATGTGATACATCCTTGGTTATTGTGTTATTGCTATCATGATTCAACTATGTCATTTTTGAGTCAAAGGCATTAACCCATGTTTCATGAGAAGTAGTATATATGAACCCATCTCTCATGAGAATAAATGGAATAGTTATAATTCATTGGATATAGGTGATGCTCACAAGGGTAATGCACCTAGACTTATCAAGAGGTCACCCATTCTAGTACTGCTTCAACTTGAGTGTACATAACTACAAAGTTTCCTCCATGGTTAAACACACTCTACTTGCAACCCCATTTTAAAAACCTTCACCAAGTGTTTTTCCTTATGAACCATTCATTAGAAATCCCCTTAAACTTATAGATTAATATGTAGGAGATACTTTCCATAGCAAGTTGAATTGTGATATTGCTATAAGGTTTCAAATGTGTAGTTATTGAGTAAAACTCATTGACCCATGTTTCATTATTAGTGGATCGTATGACCCCATCTCTCATTAGAATATATTTAACACTCACCACTCGTTTTATCTAGGTGATTCTCATAGAGGTGAAGCATTGGGAATTTTTGGAAGTTGCACATCCCAATTTTTCTCCATCTTGAGTTCTCTTAACTAAAATTTTTCCTCCATGGTTAACCCCACTTTTTCTTGCAATGCCATTTTAAAAAACTCACCAAGTAATGTGCATTATGAACCATTAATTATGAATCCCCATAAGATCATCAATTGATAAGTAGGAGTTATTTTCCACCAGTCAAATTGTGATATTACTATCAAGATTTAATTGTATAGTATATGAGTAAAACTCATTGACCTAGATGTTTCATGAGTAGTGATTTATACAAAACCATATATCATGAGAGTAAATGGAAAAATTATCACTCATTAGATCTTGGTAATTCTTATAGAGATGAATAACCAAGACTTCTCGAGAGGTAACCCATCCTAGTACTACTCAAGCTTGAATGTGCTTAACTATGAAGTTTTCTACTTAACTATGAAGTTTTCTCCATAGTTAAACCCACTATGATTGTAACCCCATTTGAAAAACCTTCACCACATGTGTTACCTTATGAAATATTACTTAGATATACCCTTTATTATTGTTTCTACAAGATAAAAAATAGAAACTAACAATCTAACTATTATGATATAGTGACCTATGAAGCTCCATTAACTCTATTAGACAATTGATAATATGTGACAATAATCCAGGCAATATGTCACATAGAACACTATATTGATATTATCCAATTAAAGAATTAACATAATCTTTCTTATAAACCAAGATAGATTGTTATCATTCACCCAGAATTCTTTGTAATGGATTTTGTTGAAGTTGATGAAACATCAACTCCATAACTCCCAAGAATCACATGCATGCAAACACCTATCATAGAAAGAGAGGAGAAAAAGCTATGGAGCTTGGAATTCCCAAATCCATAGATGAGACAATCTTGATGTGCAAAAAGAAAAATTGCTATAATCAAAAGTGAATCAATGTAATAATTACAAAGAGAGATCATCTTTATAAAGGAGATCAAAACCCTAACAAGTAACTAACCTAGGTGGCATGATAAAAATTAATAAAAGAATTGATTATTATATGTCCAAAGTTTAGCTTAAGTAAATTAGACATAATAAGTGAATTAATAATTAAATCAATATGATTTAATTAATAAGAAAATACTTTATTACTCTAACACTTCCCCCCTCCCCCCTTAAGATAAACTTAGGGAGTAGATAAAAAACCTAGAAACTACTACTGAAAGTAAATTTTGGTCCCAGCAATAAGGCCTAATGAGGTACTCAAGCACAACCAAATTTTTAAAAAGAGAAAAAATAGAGAAAACCACATGGGAAAAACCCTACTCTAAAAAGAGATGGAAATAATGTTGAAAAGAACTAGTGAAGGACTGAAGAAGCCTCCAAACTAGGGAATGTCCCAGAAGATAGGAATAAAAGATGATCTTGAAGAATGTGACTCAAGCATATAGAAGTGCAAACCTCTATCAAAAGTAATTGTTGATCTAAAGAACCTCCACTGAAATAGAACCTCACCAGATAGCAAAGACTATAATTTGCATTCAATCAAGAGGCACACAAAGGAAAACAACTAAACTCAAACATACAAATAGCATGAAACACCAAATCTCAAAGAGATGATCAATCAAAAATGGAAGGTTGTATCTAAAGTAGGAATGAAAAGAAGAGTTTCTATATGGTATATGATTCATCTCACTTAAATGAATAGGTACCTAGCCACTGCATCCACCTAGTACATAGGAACACAAACTAAATAAATAGCTCACTCCATCAAACCAAGGAAGCATAAGAACCAATAGAAGAACCCCCCTTAAGGTAGAAAAGGGTGAGGTGAAAGGAAATTGAAAAAGTGGGCCAAAAGAATTGCATGTCAAGGAACTATGATCAAGATGCACAAAATAGTACATAGGTGTATACTGAGGTGATCAATCTTAGACATGTCATGTGGCTAATATCATAGGAATGGAAAGTCACTAGACAAAGTAAGATGGCAAACAAAGAAAAAATATCAACCCCCATGGCACTTTAATCAAAGTATTGCATGTATAATAAGGAAATAGATATGGTGAATCCCAAGAATATAATAATTTGTGTGAGTGTCCTCTGATGACACTACTTGAATTAGAAGGAAAAATAATTGAAATGAAAATACAAATGTAATATGGCACTTTATCTTAGTGTGTTTGTAAGAATGCATAAAAATGATGCCTAAATAGATTAGAAGTAACATAGGGATGTTACAATAGATAGTATAAACCATGACAATTCATCTAAAGGAACAAAATTCATCCTTGGACCTAAAACAACCAAGATATTCACCATAATGCAAAAATGCAAAAAATTGAGTAGAATATGCCAAGAACATAATCTAGAAAAATAACTATCACTAGTGGAAAGAGTACAAAATGACATTTCCAATGATATAAATAATTCCAAAATTGAAGATCAAATGCTCAAGATATCTTTCCCATAGTGCAAAAATAGAGCCCCTCACTTTGACAGAAAAACAAGTACCATTCTAGAAAACTTTACTAGTAAAACCTGCACCAATGTATCCATCTCAGAATCAACTTTCTCTTATTTGTAAAAAATGGAGTCTGTATGCCAGAGATATGAGAAAAAATGTGAAGGTAGGTCCAAAAAGAGTTAGAATGACAAGCAAAGGTGAAACACTTTGGTTTCTATGCTAAAATGTCCTATTTTCTATACCAAATGCCTCAATTTCCATGCCAACATTCACAAATTGCCTCAATCATTTCCATGCAAATGTGCCTCACATGCACATATCACCTTGATTTACGTGCCAATAATCTTGAATTTGTACAAACATGCCTCAATTTTTGTGCCGACATGCACAAATCACCTTGATTTCCATGCGAAAATCTCAATTTTGTACAAATATGCATCAATTTTTGTGTCAATATGCACAGATCGCATCGAATATGGCATTTTATCTCAATGTGTTTATAAGAATGCATACAAATGATGTCTAAATAGACCAAAAGTAACATAGGGATGTTAAAAAAGATAGTATAAACCATGATTAATCATCTAAAGGAACAAAATTGATCCCCAAACCTAAAACAACCAAGATATTCACCAAAATGTAAAAAATTGAGTAGAATGTGCCTAGAGAAAAATTTGGAAAAATAACTAGCATCTATGGAAAGAGTACAAAAAGACCTTTCCAATGATGTTAAGAATTTCTAAATCGAAGATCAAATGCTTAAGATATGTCTCTTGGAGTGCAAAAATAGAACCCCTCACTTTGATAGCAAAAATAGGTACCATTCTAGAAACATTTACCATTAAAACCTACATCAATGCATCCATGTCAGAATTAGCTTTTTGACTATATCTCATTTGTAAAAAATAGAGTCTGTATGCCTAAGATATGATTGAAAATGTGAAGGTAGGTCCAAATAGAGTTAGAATGATAAGAAGAAGTGAAACACCTCGATTTCTATACCAACATATCTTGGTTTCCATACCAAATGCTTTGATTTCCATGCCAACATTCATAGATTGCCTTGATTCCATGCCAAAAATCTTAGCTTCTATATAAACATGCCTCAATTTTAGTGTCAACATGTACATATCACTTTGATTCATGTGCCAAAAAATCTCAAATTTGTACAAATGTGCTTCAACTTCCATGCCAACATGCATGAATCACCTTGATTTATGTGTAAAAATCTTGATTTGTACAAATGTGCATCAATTTTTGTGCTAATATGCATAGATCACCTCAATTTCAATGCAAAAATCTTAGTTTTTGAACATGAAAACCTCAATTTTTATGCCATAAAAATCTCAATTTTTAGCCAAAAAACCTCAATTTCCATGCCAAAAATCTTGATTTATGTGCCATTTTTATTTTTGATTCAGAATGCACAGATTGCCACCTCAAGAAATGTGCCCAATTTGGGAGCAATTTATTTTGCCCTCGATTCCAATTGCGCCCAAATTAGATTTTACTTATATGAAAATGGGGATTTTTGGCTGCTACAAGCTCAATGGTGAGATGTGTTTTTTCTCGAAGTGCACCAAAAATCAATGATCCCTAGATCCAATACAAAAAAACTTCTAAAAAATGAAACCCTTTGAAAAAAATATAGATCTGCAAGCCAAGACAAACCTCTCATAAACAGAACAGGGGTATGGAGATTCGGAGCTCTGATACAATTTTGAAGTTGATGAAAGATCAACTCCACATCCCCCAAGAATTACCTGCATGAAAACACGTGTCATAGAAAAAGAGGAGTGAAAGCTATGGAGGTTGGAATTCCTAGATCCATGGATGAGACATTCTTGATGAACAAAAAAAGAAATTGCTATAATCAAAAGTGAACCAATGTAATAATTACAAAGAGAGATCATCCTTATCAAGGAGATCAAAACCCTAATAGGTAACTAATCTAGGTTGCATGATAATAATTAATATAATAAATTATTATTATTTTCCCAAAGTTTAGCTTAAGAAAATTAGACATAATAAGTGACTTAATAATTAAATCAATATGATTTAATTAATAAGAAAATACTTTATTACTCTAATATTTTTTATTTTTCAACCTCTCTAATTGAAATTTATTACCATCTCTTGGGTTACTAAATTACCATGAGGTGCATAATTAATTATCATTTTACATAACTTTCCTCTACTTTTTCAATTGGTTTTGAAAGTGATACCTTTGGTTTCTCTTGGTGCTCATTTAATGCATTTTTTTATTCCTTCTAAACATCAATGTCTCTATACTCTAAATTTGTAGGCATGATGTATTCACCTTCATCTTCTAGAACTAATTATAAAACTGCATAGATGAAGGCAATGAAACACATAAAAACCTCATAGGTAGAGTGGAGTAGCGAAGACTTGTGAAGGTAGGATTGGGAGTTTTAATAGAAGTGGTTACAAGAGGTAGCACATAAGTAGGAACACTAGTGATGAAAATGGAAACTGGAAGGGAAGGCTCAACATTCTGAAAAGGAAGAAAATATCATATCCCTTGAGAACTATTTGGTTTATATTTAACATTGGAATAAAAAAGATGGGAAATGATAAGATAATTTTTAATGACATGTTTATCATTTTGAATAAATTTCCTTATGGCTTCTATAGTAGATGCAACATTGGGATTCTAATATTCTTGAACTAGACATTGGTAATATTTTGGACTTGTGTAGGAGGAATTTTTAAGGTCTTATCATTATCATGTGTATAATGAAAAAACTTATGCTCTATGCTAAGATTAGTATCATAAGGGAGCATGTTAGTCTCATGAAGATTCCTAGGAAAGAAGGATGAGTCATGATTAAAAGAATCGACAACTCTATGACTTCTTCTAATCAAAATGCTATAGGTGGGACTCAAATTGATAAATACCATGCACAATGCAAAATATCTAAGTGCTAAAGACACAATGTAAATTAATTGTTGCAAATTTTTTTTAATGAGTCAAGGTAAAAAGATGAAGCTAACTACTAATTGAATTATTTTGTGTGATTTTTAATTTGAAATGATTGCAAGATCTAACTACGAGATCAAGAAGAAATGAAAGATCTAACTATTAAGTTAGGAAGGTGCAATGCCAAAAATGTGTAACAAAGTGGGTTCACAAAAATCAAAAATCAAAAATTATATTTGTGTCTTTTTTGTACACTGATGAATTTCCTTTTAAAATTTTATTCCACATGAGGGAAAGTGAAAGAACCTTTAAACAGAACCCTTCAAAGGGGCTCATACTAGATTGATACAATCCTAGGATTCTACAAGGGGTACAAATTCCATATCTAAGTCCACTATCAAGATCTATACTCGAAGGACTAATTTATAATAATAATAAAATTCCCTTAATTACAATGATATATACTGATTTGATTAGGTGATTATAAAGTGCAAGTCTAATGACCAAATCAGATGTAAATAATGAATGGACTTGTATGATAGTACATAGGATAAAAGGATCAAATATAAAGCATAAAGATAAATAGTATGAAATAGAAAATGAAGCACAAAACTCATCATGGAATCCAATGAGGATAATCAATTTAGATTTGAAAAATTATTATAATCTAAAACTATTCTGGGTCTAGAATATGTGAACAAATATTTGTAGATTTTATGATTTTGGGAATCTTTAGATAGGTGTGACCTAGAGATTAAGGATGAGTTGGAGGGTAGGGATGATTTGGGTAAGTGGTGAGGTTGTTCCTTACTTTATTTGCTTAGAATTTTGAAATTTGGAGCCAAATCTATAACCTAAAACTCTAGTTCTGATATTTTACTCTTATGGCTCCAAAACCTGAAAATCGACACTTGCAAGAAAGGAATTTTTTTTCCCCACAAGGAGAGGGGGGGTTGTTCCTTTTCAAGTGTTAGTTCAGGAATCAACCTTAAAATGATAAAGCATGTAAATATAAGAAAAATATAAATATTCACCTCACTTGTCAAATCTCCATGGATGGATTTAGATCTAGTATCCACAAAAAAGTATCAATGATTGTGTATAGATGATTATGTAGGATATCTTGAAAAAATCTAATAAATATATAATTTTTAAGAGATTGTTGTAGATGCAATAGCACTGTTATATAGGTATGTGTGTTTAAAATGCAATATCCTCTTGGAATTATATTGACAATAGGCCATGAATTGACATGTCCCTTCATGGGACATGTCGATTTATTGATTAGATAAATAATATAATAATAAATTTGATCATATATATGTTTTTGTGTGTGTGCAATATTACTTTTTCTCATATAACAATGAACTTATATCTCAAATATAAAGAACACATATATAATAGGTTTATCCAACTAAAACTATTAATCATCAACACTCCCTCTTAGCTTAGAAGGATAACCACATAAGACTAAATATTACTTCGACATAATATTACAAATAACAATTTTAAGGATATCTCATTTGATATCTTTGAAGATTTCCACTATTTGATATCACATTTGATATAAAGAGTATTTTTCTCCTAGAATATCAATGATATTCACCAAGCACTCAAACTAAAGTTTGATATCACATATTATATTAAGAGTATTGGCCTCTTAGAATATCAATTATATTCACCAAATAGTCAAAATAAAGTTTGATATCACATCTGAAAGCAAGAGTATTGGCCTCCCAAAATATCAATGATATTCACCAAGTACTCTTTGAGCAATGGCCTCCCAGAATGTTGAAATGTAACACATTCACCATATACTCAATTTATTTGATCTCATAGACAAGTTATTGTAAGATCATCACCTTACAGTAACTTTTGCATATACAAGTGACATCATTTGGAATTTTTCACTTCCTCATGATGTACAAAAAAGGTTAGGCCCATTAAAATCATATAGTCACACATATGGAATTTTGAACTCCCTGAGAATACAAATCTTCAAAGATCCTCATCCAATGTTACCTCTAATATAGTGTCAAAACTCCCTCTAAATCTAATACTAGTCATCCTTTTCCTACAACACCATCCTTGAAGAGAAAAAAATCAATACAAATAGCTCAAATATAAATAAGAGAGTGACTTTAGTTGATTAGATAAATAAAATGCTCAAGAATAGATAAAAACTTATCTATACATCAATATCCTTGTCCTTGTCATTGTTGATGTGATAATTATAATTCCTTATAAATAATCACACACACACACACACACACACATCATATATCAACTTGCATCATGGGATCCATGTCATATGTTCTGGGGTGAGGATCTTCATTTGACGTGCTCGATGTCCTTTATTGTATGTGATATATATTATTTTCCTTTTCACATCATTGCTCTATGTTGATAGGTCAGACCAATATTGGATCACTATTAAATAATGTTTCTTTTTAATTTGAATAAATTTTCCAAACTATCTATGCCACTAAAGGTAAATTTTAATAGTTAAGTCACTCAATCTTTCATTTCGCTTCCCTCTCTAGCCCAAGTCAAGAAAATGTTTCTCCTGCATCCACTTGATAGTGTAATATTGCAGCTGAATGTCAAGTAAATGATTCATAATAATGTTTGTATTAATATTCTGTTGCTTATTAATTTCTTTGTTCGATCCTTGGTATGATGTAATATACAATCTGAAGCTATCACTCTTAAAAGTCATGGTGCCTCTTCCATCTAGGAATTATAAATTCCAATATTAAATTTTATATCTAGATATTATATTTGTGTGATATTAATTATTTCCAGCTCCCTCCAATAATCTATAATCACTATTCTTGGCACCGTAGGAGTGAATAAGATTTTGGCTCCTGATGTTGTCCTTACCATTAATGAGGTTTTATTGTCTCTTCTTATTGATTATAGAACTTGATCCCTATTTTTTTTTATCTCTACCATGTTGGGTCCCCTAATGATTACTCTTCATTCATCCAATTATGTCCATCCCATCAGTCGTGTATGATATTCCAACACAAATCATTTCTAAATTGACATGTGTTGAGTACTTACTATTAACAAGCCTAGAAGACACTTTCTCTGATACCATGTTTTTTTTTGAGATTTTTGCAGATGTAGTAGTACTGCCATATTGGTATGTGTGTTTCAAATGCAACATCCTTTTAGATTTATATTGATAATAGGCCATGAATAGACATATCCCTCTATGGGACATGTCTATTCATTAATTGGATAAATAATATAATAATAAATTTAAGCATACATATATATATATATATATATATATATATAATTATTTTTTCTCATATAACAATGACCTTATATCTAAAATATAAAGAACAAATATATAATAGGTTTATCCGACTAAAGCTATCAAGCATCAACAAGATCCACTAATACCAAATCATAGAACCATGAATGTAGCTATGGACTTGAATTGTTGAAGGATTGAACTCTTAAATGCTCCTTGAAAGGTCTCTTGAATGGATGATTCTTAATCTCAAACAAATGATTAAGGATGATAATGGATGACCATTGATAGGTTTCATACATCATTGATTGAAAATGAGGAGAGTAGGTCTTCTACTATATAAATTTAAGAACAAAAATTGAGAAAGGGACGACTCAATAGGATGGGAAACAAATTAAACCCCCTAAAATAGGCCCATGTTCTAGGGAGTAATGCCTTTGGTAAGGAAAAAAAATCCCTTATCATGGGTCGAGGATGAAGTATTCCATTACTTGGGGATTTGGGATGACCTTGGCCCTTTCCCCAAGGATTTTGAACATCAGGGTGCACATCAATATCTCATAAATGCAAAAAGGATAAACATAAATAAGTAGAAAATTTAGAATAAAGAGAAATAAGAGCATAAGAACATTATTGGATCTCTTAGATTGTTAAAGGTAGGGATAAAAGGTATTAGGAATAAATTTCTTCTATTTTAAGATGTTAAAAAACTTAATTGTTGTTTGAAAGTTGAATCCAACAATAATCATGTATCTATCAAGGAAAAATGAGAACCCAATCCTAAACCTAAAGAAGTACCTTCTCCTTTTATTTCTCTTTCAACTAAAAATTTGGGACCCTAGTATCTCACACCAACTTATATTGGAGAGTCAAGTTTTTAAAATTTGATCATGAACACTGTGAAACTAAACTTAATAAAGAACCTATAGTAACAATCCCTCTCTTTGGTGAGTTAAGTAATAACTTTGTGACTACTACAAGTGAAACTATATAAACTAACATCCCTAATTATTATGACATAGTGACCTATGAAGATCCAATAACTCTTTTAGATAATAATAGGTTCCAACAATCCATAGGCAATATGCCACACAAAAATCTATCTTGATAGTCTCCAATTGAAAAATCAACATAAGGTTTCTCATGAATTATGAGAGTGACTACAAAATATGGCATTTAATGATCTAATAGGGTGGTAGCCCTCTAGTCAACCCACCAAAGTTTCATCTAGAGATCAACATCTATCATATCACCATGCTATGGTCCTATGTAAAAATGTGTTACTCATGTATGAGACTTAGCATGGTGTATTTGAATGCATTAATTATATTGGGACTTATAAAGTTGTTATACATTACCAAAAAATAGGATTTAACATATATGTGTCATGATGTGTTACCCATGAATGAGATTTAGCAAGTTTACCCGCATTGCCCATTATGAGATTTAGCATATGTCTATGTGTGTAAAAAAATAGAGATGAAGTAATAATGCATAGATTTGAGAGTGACATAGAAAAAATACCTAGAATCTATGGATAAAGTACTTTAAGCATACTCAAAATCCATATTTTCTATCCCATGAGAGAAAAACTATGTAGAAGGAGGGTGTATATATGCCCCCCTCTTTATCATGTCTAGATACTTGACATGAAAAGGAAGAGAAAGAGGATACCTACTTTATGCAACAAGGAGATATCCTTATAACAACAACATGGACTATATTCATAGCAAAGAGTCATGAATCTTACAATCTAAGAATATACACAATTGTGAAAAAGATATATCTCTGAGAAAAGAGTCCATAAGAGGAAGAATCTTAATAATAAGACATCCACCTAAGAGCAGTGCTTGATTAAGATAACATCTCTGAAAAGAAGGGTACAAGAATATGATTATATTTATTTAACCCCCTATGTATATGGGTTAATTAAGGATCCTTGGATGAAGGATAAAAATCTCCAAACAAGTGAAAGTGGATATAAAGGACATAGCTTTACTTGATAAAGAAAAGGTGATGACTTAGGACATGCACTTCTTACAAAAGAGAGAATCCATGGTCAAGAAAAAATTCTTCATAAATGATGCAAGAAGGGCAAGAAGAACTAGGGCCAAAGGCACACCCAACAATCCATACCAACCTTGCAAAGTAAAAACAATGGAAGCAAACACACAAAGAGAACAACACCACAGAGAGAACAATATTATTTTATTGATTTGTCAAAATATCAACATACATGCCTAGTTGTAAGGCCTTCTATGTTATAGCTAGATACAAAATACATCCAAGATCCATCTTCAAATTCACACTTCCAGACACATATGCATAGAACTTTCTAAGTTTTGCTCCAACTTCTCTAAGTTCTCCTCAAATCTCTCCCAAAATTTTCCCTAACTCTAAGCCTAAACGCCCTATTTATATTTGCCAAAATGGCTTATAGAAGATTCTAGAATATTACATAATAGAAAGGATAACCCTAAAAAATTTTGGACACATCCCAGGACAGATCATATTATAATAGTCACAATTAGAATTAACCATGCAAGTTTGCTCCCAAAATACTGACAACTCTACAAAATGTTGTCACTCGGCATTAAGAAGTTCACTTGACACATGAAGGAACACACAACACATGAAGGATCACTTGACACATGAAGTATCATTCAACACACACCTAAGAACTTAGTACACACTACAGAGTGAGATGGGATAACACACTAACCAAAGGTTAACATGATGTGGGATAACTTCAACTTGGCAGATACTACAAAGTTACTAGCACTTGACAATTACTGCAACTTGGCAATGACTACAACTCAGTAATAACTGGCAGAATGAACACAAATGAGTAGGATAACATGTCAACCCAAGATGCTCCTGCATTAGACAACTAGGGTAGAAAGAAATGATTCTCCTAAATCATTAAGATGTCATAGCTTGAGCTAAATCCAACTCAGATTGAGAAATCTATGTAGCAGCTTCAACTGGTATGTTCTTCCACTTTACCAAATGTTTATAGTAGTCTTTTCCTCTTGTGCTTTTACCGACTCTTTGATCCAATATCTATTCAACATCTTCAATCTACTTCTTAGGATAATCATCAGGTATAGGAACTTCATCATCTAACTCATGATACTTATACAGATAACAAACATTGAATATAGGAGATATATCCATGTCATTTGTAACTCAACTTCATAAGATTACCACTATCAAACTTCCTCAAGAACTTACAAGGTCCAAAAAATTTCATCTTTAGTGTACTGTATGTTCCAACTAGAAATCTCCCTTTCTTCAAAGGAACCATCACCTCATCACCAACTTCAAAAACATGATGTCTTCTAGACTTATCACCATTCTCCTTATACTTCTAATTACTTTGTTCCAACTTTAGCTTTACTTCCTTATGCAATGACTCCATAAAATAAACAAATTCTTCTCCTACAACAATTCTCTTTTCTTTATTAGCAACATCCCTTAAATCTGATACTCCTCTAGGATTCATTCTAGTAACAATCTCAAAAGGTATCTTCCCTGTACTTCTATTCACAAAATTATTATATGCAAACTTAGCTTGTGCTAATGTCATCTCACAATGATGTGTTTCATCTCCAACTAAGCATCTCAATAAATTACCCAAGCTTCTATTCACAACCTCTATCTATCAATCAATCTGCAGATGGAAAGTAGAAGTAAATTTCAAATTAGTACCCATCTTCTTCCACAAAGTCTTCCAAAAATAACCAAAATACTTAATGTCTTTGTCAGAAATAATACTTCTTGGTAATCCATACAATCTCACAATCTCTTTGAAGAAAAGTTCAGCAACATGCTTAGCATTTGATGTCTTCTAACATGGTATAAAATGGGTCATTTTAGAAAATCTATCCATAACAACATATATATAATCATACCATGTTGCTATTTTAGGCAATCCAAGAACAAAATCCATACTGATGTCACTTCAAGGTTTCTCAGGAATAAAAATAGGTGTATACAATCTAGTATTCTAACTTACTCCTTTTGCAACTTGACAAACTCTACAACTCTTCACATACTTCTAAGCATCCTTATACATTTGTGGCCAATAATACTTCTCTTTCAACAAACTCAATGTCTTATTAATTCCAAAATGTCTAACCAATCCACCACTATGCTTTTCCTTAATCAAATTAACTCGCATAGAACTTCTAGGTATATACAATTGAATACCTTTGAACATCATACCTTCTTAAATGAAATATTCATCATAGTTATTGATGTGATCTATTATATTTGGTTCTCTGCACTCTCTTCACACCTTAAAAGAATCAAGGTCAGTATCATACAACTCTTTCATTATATCAAAACCAATAATTTCAACCTTTATCTCAGTCAACAAGGAACATCTTCTACATAATGCATCAACAACTCTATTACTAACTCCACTCTTATGCTTAATCACAAATGTAAAACTCTCCAAATACTCAATCCACTTCATATGTCTTTGATTCATTTTATGTTGACTTCCCAAGTACTGTAAAGCTTTATGATTAGTATACAACACAAAGTCCTTAGGAATCAAATAATGTCTCCACTTCTTCAAAGCTTTAACAATAGCATAAAACTCTTGATCATACACAAAATACTTCCTTTTAGCATCATTCAACTTCTCACTAAAGAAAGTAATAGGTTTACCTTCTTGACTTAAGACAACTCCTATTGTACTACCACTTGCATCGCATTCAACATGAAATGCCTTATTGAAATCAAGCAAAGTCAATATAGGTAACTCAACAACCTTTTGTTTCAAAGTCTCAAAACTATTATCATCTCCATGTGTCCATTTGAATTCTTTTTTATCTCCTATCATTGTCTCAGTCATAGCATTACAAAAAACACTAAAATTATTTATAAACTTCTTATAGAAACTAGCCAAACCATGAAATGATCTTACCTCACCCACATTCTCAAGTGTAGGCCATTTCAAAATCACTTTAACCTTCTCAAGATCCATCTTCAAACAATGAGCTAAAATTACAAATCCCAAATACATAATCTCTTCTTACATAAAAGAACACTTTTTTAGATTAATCATCAACTTCTCCTCTTTCAATCTCTACAATACTTGTCTAACATGCTCAAGATGTTCTTCATTAGTCTTACTAAATATCATAATATCATCCAAATAAACAATCACAAACTTACCCAAAAAACTTTTTAGTACTTTATTCATCAATCTCATGAAAGTACTAGGTGCGTTAGTCAAAACAAAAGGCATTACCAACCATTCATACAAACCATCAGTCTTGAAAGCAATCTTTCATTCATCTCCTTCTCTAATTCTAATATGATGATAGCCACTCTTCAAATCAATCTTGGTAAAATAATTTGTTCCACTCAAACAATCTATTATGTCATCCATCCTCAGCATAGGAAACCTAAATTTCACTATGATCTTGTTAATAGCTCTAGAATTAGTACACATTCTCCATTCTTTTTATGTGCTAATACAGTAGGTACAACACATGGACTCAAACTTTCTTTGATTAATACCTTCTACATCAATTCATGCACTTGTCTGTTAAGTCCTTCATTCTCTATAGGTGTCAATCTATATGGTGCTTTGTTTAGAAAACTAGCTCTAGGAATCAGATCCATACAATGACTCATACTTCTTACTAGTGGTAAATCATTAGGAATATCTTCAGCAATAACATCCTTATACTCATTTAGAAATTCTATAATTTCTACTAGTACTCAGTCAATATCACCAGTTTTTGCTACTCAGTCATTACTACCAACACTCGCTCCTCTATGAACTATAGCAAAACGAACTTGCTTCTCCTTCACTTCTTTTTCAAATTTCTTTCTATTAACCATGCAAATTCTCATAGTAGTAAACTTGACCTCATCTGGACTTTCAATCAAAGGAAGCAATATCTGCTTCTTCCCATTCACCCAAAGAGTATATTGATTTAATCTTCCATCATGTATAGCATATCTATCATACTGCCAAGATCTACCAAACAAAATATGACAATAATCCATAGGCATAGTATCACATAGCACTTCATCAAATTAATGTCCAATCTTGAACTTCACAATGTTGCATTGCTTAGTTACCAATATCTTATGCTCATCTTTGATCCATGAAACATGATAGTGTTTAGGATGCTTCAACCTCCACAACTACAACTTTATAACTAGTTCTTCTAATGCCAAATTTTTAGAACTTCCACTATCAATGATCACCTTGCAACATTTTCCAGCCATCTTACATTTGGTCTTGAAAAGACTTTTCAAAATAGTTTCCTCATCACTTCCCTTTTTATATAAGGTTCTTCTCACCATCATATTTTATCTAGCCTCAAGTCCACTAGGTGAACTCTCTATGTCTTCTTGAATCACAATATTTCTATTACCTTACCCACTTTTAGAGTATCTACATTCAAAAGATCTGATGTATAGTGTGCATCACTTCATGTATATACTGGTAGGGGTATCACTAAAGTCATTGTAATTTCATGGAACTTTAATGTCATCAAGCTATATTGCAGGAAGCCTGTATGGTTCTAGAAAGATGGAGGAGGTGGTGGAGAATAAGAAAGGGCAAAGAAAATGGTGATGGATACTTCATGGAACTTGGAGTATACTTACCTAGAAGGAAAGATAAGAAAAGCAATTACTATAAACAATTCTCTGATTGAAAATGAGACTATCTTGTGATAGTTCTTTACTCCATTTTTTCCCTCTTTATGGTCCTTCTATCTAGAATAATTCTCTAAAGGTAAGAGCAAGGTTTGGTTTTTGTTTGTACGATTTAATTAAATTTTGTCCTATGTACCAATGATAATCAAGAAAAATTTAATTTGCAACCTATCCATCAAATTACATTGGGACAACTTCCAGAGGCATTCAAATTTATAAAATTTAAATTGTGTTAAGTGTATTAGTGTTTAGTAGTTAAGGTTCTAATTTAAATGTGAGTATCATTACAAACTTTTTGGGTTTACTTAATTCTGTAAATTTTGAAGTCTTGTTCATGACTAGGAGTAATATATCTGCTCAAGATCTTGAATTTTTTGAGGTCAAACTATTGATTCAGGTTTCTTTGTGGTGTTGATTACTAACAAAGAAGATGATCAGTGACATGATCAATAGAAATGTATTAGGTGTTGATTACTTATAATATGGTTTTTGTAGAAGTAACTAATTTTAAAATATAAAATGTTATATTTTTTGTGATGTATGCATATTTTCCATGTTATGTTCTATGTAATTTGTAGCATAAGTATCATGTAATTTGTAACTAACTTAAGACAAATGATTTACATATGCAAAAAACTATACCCATTTAATGACGATCGTATAAAGTGACATGGATCGAGAGGTATAAGTTTATTACATGCTTGCTTTCTCTTTACCTTCGACATTAACTCTAGGCAAACTTCATCAATATTAGCCTCATTTTATAGCAAGATATTTTGCTCCTTCAAATATATCTCTCATTTGATGGGCTCTAGGTACCACCAAATAGTTATCTATCAAATTTTTCTTCCTCAAGTGAGGGAAATGTGGGAATATAAGAGGACAGTGAGACATGTAGTAGGTCTATGAAAGAGAGACAAACTAGAGTGCAAAAGATTAGAATAAAATTCAATGAATGCATGCGATGTTTCCTTGCTCAAGGGGGGTCATGCTCTTATGATGATGAGACAAGGGGTGGCATCAAGGTTCCATTGAGGTACACACATCTTGAGAAAAATGGGCACCCAAGGAAATGCCTCCAATTAACACTGATTTTTGTGTTAACAAGAGGATATATCACATAGCTCCATCATCATTACATGGTTTGGGCCTATTTTCCATGGATGGCATAAAGGTCAGTTATAACAAAGTTGTTGAATTGATGGAGTATGTAGGACCTTGTTACAATTACAAAAACTAGATGCAGATAGTTCAATATAAAAAAATGTATGCATAGGTATGCACTATAATCAAATTATCTACAATGGAAAGAAAATGATCAAAGTAAAAGACTTACTATGTACATTGATCGAAGGCCAAAAGAGATAGGGAACAATGTAGGTTTTATAAATAGTATGCATCTTGGGTCAACTAATAAGAAACCCAATTACATTTTTGAGGTGCGTGAGGGAAATCATGTTTTTGTATGTGCAGTAAAATCAATAAGTTCAAGGGAAGAATTGCTAATAGATTACAATTTGAATCACATAAATACAAAGAAATTTACTTTCATGGGACTTGTAAGTACTATATATGTGAAATTTAAACTATTTACTTCCAATTAGGACTCTAATATACAATATACCATTTTAATAATAAGTTTTTTATGTTAAGTGGACTATTCCTTTCATTATGCTGATTTTTTATATATGTTCTTTGTCACAAGGTGACATGGTCAATCCATCAGATGACAAAGGTAGGGATGTTGCTCCCACCCCTTCTCCAGCGCAAGTAAACCTTTTGTATAAAAATTTATGCAAGTGTA